>CM055067.1:8940239-8960465 GCA_029204045.2 Tillandsia leiboldiana | reverse complement strand
CAAAATCCAAATCCAAACCAGAGGGATCAGATAAATAAAAGGGTATCCTGGCGCAATCCACTCCCAGTCGCGCACATCCTATGCGCTTCGTCCCTCGAAACCTGGGCGCCACAGTTCAACAACTGCATAAACTCTCTAGCATAGGGAGACTCTTAATTGATCACTCCCTCACCACCAACCACGATTCTGCCTCCAAAGGCTCCAACTCAAATCCATAAATCGGGGTGGTTCATCTGCCAAAAACTGGCTCCATCCATCAATGATGTCCCACAAACCTATCCATTATCAGCAATCCACCCCGCCTCGGTGCTGCAACACAAACATTAGCACGGAGGGGGCCACTTGCGCCAACGGCGCCTCAGAAATCACTGCCACTGAGGATACTGTAACCAGGTGGTCTCAGGAGGAAAAACACTGTCGGACTGCCCACTGCTCCGACAACTGTGTCACCTAGACCAGCAGCTCACTCTGCCGCTGATATACCTCAAATAATCCTACCATCGGGGCCTGAAGCTCTCTAACCTCAATCCGGGTATCCAGCCCCCAAAACAATCCGCTCGAGCTCCACCGCTGCGACGAGTGCACACCAATCCGCACAACGCGTCGGGGAGACACCGCTCACCCCGACCAACAGCACCACAGCACAAAACAAAACTCGACCCAATCCGGCGAGAGTCTAGAGCATGTCAACCGTTCCGCCGCATTATGTTGTCTGCAGCCAACATAATTGCTTAGGAGAATAAACATGCCAATCACCCATCCCATCACTCGGGAGAGGTATAAAACTCAATCAGGACTCTCGCAAAACTCACGACTCTCTCGAAGTTATCCTAGGGTCCAGCCATAAGCCTAGGGTATCTACAGTCCCAACTGACCTATCCCTAAGCTCTGATACCAACCTAATCTGTCACGCCCCGGGGTCGAAACTGCGACCCGGGCCCGCCAACAGATCCGCCACCTATGCTAAACCCGCATAGGCGAAGCGTCTAACCTGCAAAAGATAGTACTATAGCTACACAAATATCAGAGCTGAAATGAAATGCTGTAAGATAAAAAAAATCCAATCACTGTACATCATGAAATAAAGTACAATATCCATTTCCTCAAATACAGATGATCATCATACAATGTTCTCAGTACAGCATCTCTCAACTATAAAAGGAGATAAACTAAAACTATAGTACATCAGTCTCAACATCAGTCTCTCCAAATACAAAAGATCTCTCTCCAAATAAACAGTAAAAAACCAGCCAACAGCTACCATGAATCTCCATCCAGGGAATACAGCTACACTCCTCGGGTGGTAAAGATCTAGCCCGTGACTCCCTCGCCTCGGACAACGATCGAAGATCAGCAACTCCCGAAGAAAACACTGCAAAACAGGGGGGAAGAAGAAGCAAGGGAAACAACAATGGGGGTGAGAACTACTAGTAAACCAGTAGCCTCCCCCTGTGGGTAAAGCCTCAAGCTCCGGCGTACCCACTAAGTCTACTAGAGGCAAGAAAAGGGGCAAGTGGTAAAGCTGTAAACAGAACTACTGAATAAAAGGGGGAAACCACAACAAGTATGCCTCTAAATGCAATACCGAAGGAAATGACGGTATGAATGCATTAGAAAACAGTATCTGATCAAATAGACCCAATCTAGTGCCACCAGTAAAACTGGTACTGCCTGCTCTGCTGTCGAACTCAAGAGCTCAGTAGGGAACCAGCACATAAGGCTCGAAATCCCCATCAGTCCTCACAACCCACCGTGGTGCCCGGCGCTCGGCACCGTGAAAAGCCTACTCCGGAGTGGCACTCGAGGGGAGCGACCCACACGAGTAAAGTATCTCTGTAACCAATGTCTCACAATAGCAAGACTGGATCATGACTATGACCAAAGTGGGAAACTCCGTCCACTAATAAAACCCCGATCTAATGCAATAATACTCAAAAAGTGGGAAACACCATCCACTAGGAAAATCTGATACCCAATCTGATGCAACAGTAAACATCCGGTCAACCGCCCAAAGTCCGCGGTCACCGCAATAACCCACAACCCACAATTGGGTAAAATAATCAAGATTCGGTCAACCGCCTACTATCCGCGGTCGCCGCAATAACCCATAATCCAACATCAAGAACACCCTGTCACTGACCCTCAGATCCCGGCTACACTATCCCAAACCTCTGCTCGAACCCGAGCAACAAGACTCAAAAGTCTAAATAAAAAGGAGAAAGAAAGCAATCATGGTTTCTCCTAAGTCAAATCCCAATATGATAGTGTAGCAATAAATAGTGGCCTATCTAGATGTCCAAATAAGCATGCAAAAGTCCTCAGCAATGTGAAAGAGAGAGAATGTCCAATGAGCGTTTTACATGTGTAATAAGTAATAATATCCACATAAATATAACAATCATACTAAAATCATCAATCACCTACACATGTATAACCCCTGATCCATAATAAATCACAAAGTGAAACCCGCACATGGATATGTCGTCATGTCCCCAACAATTAATCCCTTTAATCCACTTTCATACAAATCTAGGTGCTAATATAGCATGTTAATCATCACTTATTAAATTATGTTCCAACAGCAATAATATCCCAATAATATCCCCAACATGCTATATCCACAAAATTTAACTCAGATGATAAGTTCACATTTTATAACAGGCAATTATGCATGATAATCAATCCATAAGCTCAATAGTGGGGTTCTCTAATAAACTTAGTGAGTAAGTCAGATATAGAGGCAAGCAACAACCACCCACCTCGAAAAGCGCGCACCGCACCAAAAGAAACGTCTCGCTGCCCACAGTCCTCTAACACAGCAGTCCATCGAAAACTGTGCCCCACTGCATAAAACATTGCGCACAATTAATCCCAAAACTGTACAATTTCCTACAGTCCAAAATCAGCCCCCAAAAAGGGTAAATAACACCTCTGCCCATTCCTCAAGAAAATCCAGAAAATTCACGGTCGCATTCCTCGCGAAAAATAGCCCCAAAACGACTGTTTAAACGCTCAGATCTGATACCTGTAGACCAAGATAAAAATAAAACACCGCAGCACCTCAAAACCTCCCAAATCAAAATTACTGTAGCGATCTGTCCAAGAAAAGCTTAATTATAACCTTCGAAATAATTTCCATAAATCTCAGAAAAATCACCACTGTGTTCCTCGCGATGAGTAGCTCAAAATCGAGTCCTAAAACGCCTTAATCCGATGTTCCTAGGCTGAGATATAAAATCGGTAAGTCGGTGCTGTCCAAAATCCATCACAGAAAAATGGGGGTCAAAGATGCCTCGGGAAATGTGCCAAAAGTGCGAAACAGAGCAAAGCGATCAACACGAAAATCGAAGACTTACCTCTTACGAACACGCTGTCGAAGAAATCGCCCAAAAAATCCTCCTGGTTTGCTCACAGTGAATTTCTGACTGAACTATGACGGTAACGGGCCGAAATGGGGAGAAAACCGAGGCGAACAGTAAAATCGATATCGCCGTTGCCGAGCTTCCAGAAATTCCGGGGATCCACCATTAAAACCAGAGCACCAAGGGGAACAAACTTTGTATACATCTCTCCCTCTCATTCCCTTTATATCACTCGGAAAAAGCAGAAAAGGAGGGGAGTGGAGGCCTATTTATAGGCCCACAAAACAAATCAGAAAATGACCAATGTGTACCCGGTTTCGGGCGCCCGAAACTTTTGGGCCCCGAAACCGGGCGCACACAGTGGCCCGGCGCACTCGGCCCAGGCCCGCACACCAGATCCGGTCGGACCGCACACCCGTCCAACCCGCTCCTCCTCACGACACGTGTCCCCGAACACGGTACAGCCGATCCGGCCGCTCCCATCGCGCCGCGTGGCGCTCCACTGGTCAACGGGGCAGTTGGCGCTGGCCAATAGCCGGCCGCCACGTGGCGCACGCGTGTGCCACGTCGGCGCCGTGGCCGCCACGCCAGCCGCCCCTGCCACCTGCCGCGCCCCCTGCCACCAGCACGCGCACAGTGACGCGCCCAAACCCCGCGCGCCACGTGTCCAAGCCATAAATTCGCTGCACCCGGTGCACCCTACTTCATGCACCGAACCAATGCCAGGCTGCCACGTGTCTTCCCGCCCAATCCACCATGCACCACACTTCTCCGTAGACCGCGACCTATGAACCGTCCAATGGGAAGCTGCCACGTAGAACCCCGCTCCGGTGCACGCCAGCCGCGTGGACCGCGCACCAGCGCGCCCTGCCCGCGCGCCCTGCCCGCCGCCGCTCTCCGCCTGCCCGAGGCCGCGCCGCCGCTCTCCGCCGCTGCCGGCCGCCGCCGGCGATCGCCGGAATCACTGTTCCGGCGGTGAACAGTAACCCGAGCTCAAAAACATCAAGTGGGTAGTCCATTTTGACCGTTTTCGCGCGCTGAATCCAAATTTGACGTCCGATTTGCAAAATTCCAACTCTAAAAATTGCCGAAGGCACCCGGAAATGTGTTCTTACCTCGAATTTCGCGCGAAGCCCAATTTTAATATTCGTTTTGCGCAAAACCACTTCTAAACCCTCCACGGGCTCCTCCGATCACTCACATGATCCATTTAAGCCCCGAAGTCCAACACTTGTGCCCAATTATGCCCCAAACACTTCCAACACACCATGTAGGCCTCCAATAGCCACCCCAACACACAGCAGCAGCTCTGCGGAGATCCGGGTCATCACATCCTCCCCCACTAAAAGAAAGTTTCGTTCTCGAAACTTAAGTCGTTCCTCAACACGGAATCTCAACCAAATAAATGGGGGTAATTATCCAGTCATCCACCACTCAAGCTCCCAAGGCTGACAAATACCTCTTCCAAAGATGCGATGCGGTCCTCGGGTCTCTAACTAGAACAAAATAAAGGCGGGCACTCCAGAAAAACCGTACCAACTCAACCAAGTATAGCTGGGCTAACCGCTCGAGCTACCAAGAAATCTGCATCGGTACAAGCCTCCGCTCCTCCCAGGGCCTCAGATAATCCAACTACAAGTCCACGGCACACAAGCTCGATCCAAGTACCTCTGTACTCCCAAGGTACCCAATATAAGTCCTCCAACTGATCACGTAAACTCTGATCTCTAATCCAAAAACCATCAGGGTGTAGAAACACCTCCCCAACTCTCGGGTATCAGCACACAACAATAAGCAGTTGGAAGAACCAGATCGCAAATCAATCTTCGAGAAGATCCAGTACCCTTGCAGCTGGTAAATCCAATCCTCCAGGCTCAAAAAAGGGTATTTGTTCCAGGCGATCACTTCATCAAATTCCGGGAGTTGTGTCCTCAACTCCCAAACCAGTGACATGCTAGGCAACTCCGAAAGGAAAGGAGCCCAAACCAGGAGGGAGGGGTCCTCGCCCGGTCGCTCCCAAATCTTGACTATCCAAGCGAACCATTTAGCCGCGGTCTATCATCCAAAGAGTCCTCAACGACACCATCATACGCCACGTCGGCCTCGACAGTCCACACAGTGCCAGCTGCGAAGTCAACAAACTCAACCCCAAATAGCTCTCCTGCTCCGGGTATCCGCCACCACAGTGGCCCTATCGGGGTGATACAGAATGCTTGCCACACATCCAACTATAACTTCATAGCTACTATGGGGGGCATCACTGTATCACACAAATCCATCTCCCCACACTGGCGATGCTGAAATCAGGGTTGGTATCAATCTCATCATCCGATTGCCAAGCTCTCCTGACACTGCCCAGTCCAAGAAGCTCCTTACCTCAACAAATAACTGCCGGTCTCAGCCATTCTCGCATAGCGTCCATTAAGGTCAGATTACCACCGCTGCCCCTTACGGCTAGAACAAGTAATTCAGGAAGATATGCTCCCAAAGTTAAAACTTGTATCACAACAGCTTGGCATACAGCTTCTTCCTCACAGACCTTGTTACACCATCTACAAGTATTCCACCAGCTCTAAACCATACAGAGATGGGGTAAAAATCAAAATATTCAGAAGAATACCTCCAATAATTCTTCCAAGTGCAGCAAGAATACACAATTCCTCATATCTTAAAGACGACCGGGCATTAGTCATCCATTCATCCTCACTGTACTCACAATGCCCCTACTATGTCCTGAACACCATCTTGGCGAAACACCCAGCTGTATACTCCCAAAAGATACAAGCATCAATAACAACAACTGCTGGAGTATAATTCTAACAAAAGGTCCTAAATAAAATCTGAACTTGCCTGCGGACACATCATGCAAGGACCCTCACTGTCGTGTGCCAACGACGTGGCACAAGATCGAACAGACCCTCGATCCATCAGATCCTGCGACTGCGCCATCAGCTCTCTCAGCTCTACAGGTGATATCCAATGAGGTGCTATCAGGGTTGACGTGGTTCCTTGAACCACGTCAATCGCAATCTCAATCTCCCTAACCGGCGGCATCATTATCAGCTCCGGTGGAATCACACCCGGGATCTCACGATAACAGGGATATCCTCGTGTCCCGGTGGCGCCGTAGGCACCTCGAGCATAGTCGCTGCAACCTGTGTGCTCTGACTGTCTCAATGAACAAGTCTCAAATGTCTGCTTGCAGAAGATCATAACCTTCTCTCTCCGCAGTCATACATCATGTGGCACTATGCCACCCAATCCCACGCACTGGGTCAAATACTGACCAGGTACAACTATCAATAAGTTTGCCGATACCACTAGAGGTCTCAACTGCACAGGACATGATCCACAAGCCTCCCCCACATGCACCACCCCAACAGGAACCTGTACCTCAAGTGCATGTGATAACAAATCTACCTCTAGTCCATGCAGGAATGCAACCTGCCCTAACTTCGACTGCTGTGATGAAATCACACCTGCGACGACCCAATCCACTGCCTTGGCGCCCTCCACCCAGGCAGCACAGTCTCAACCGCTCAATGTAGGTGGTCGTCACTTAATCTGCCTGAAATTCAAGGCTATCCACCAAAGAAGCACAATTCTCCGCCTTTTTTCACACTGAGGCGATGAATACGGTCTTCCGCAGACAATAAACCCATGCTACCGCTGCGCCACTCTGATAACGATGCGGATGCTGTCACCGGGGTCCACCTGACCTCTGACATCTCAGAAAATCCATTATTGCAATCGTCATATGACAAAACGCAATTGATTCCTGCAATTCCTCATTCAATCATCCTTACTCAGCTCACCCCTCAAACACATCCATTGTACCCCAAACACAAATGTTATCAATCACAAAGGGTAACCTTCCTTTGGGTAAGCTTTACATAATCCATCCACAAAGATGTCCACCATCTAGGGAAGGAAAACAAAAGTGCCTCTACCAGCCGATCTGTCCTCCAACACTTAGCACCAGGCGCCTCTATCCAGAACTCGCCTCTGGCGGCAGATCCCTATCCAAAGGAACTGCAACAGTACGCTCCATACACAATGCCTACTCCATCGAGGCATGCAAAATCCAAAATCCAAAACAGAGGGATCAGATAAACTAAAAGGGTATCCTGGCGCAATCCACTCCCAGTCGCGCACATCCTATGCGCTTCGTCCCTCGAAACCTGGGGCGCACAGTTCAACAACTGCATAAACTCTCTAGCATAGGGAGACTCTTAATTGATCACTCCATCACCACCAACCACGATTCTGCCTCCAAAGGCTCCAACTCAAATCCATAAATCGGGGTGGTTCATCTGCCAAAACTGGCTCCATCCATCAATGATGTCCCACAACCTATCCATTATCAGCAATCCACCCCGCCTCGGTGCTGCAACACAAAACATTAGCACGGAGGGGGCCACTTGCGCCAACGGCGCCTCAGAAATCACTGCCACTGAGGATACTGTAACCAGGTGGTCTCAGGAGAAAAACACTGCCGGACTGCCCACTGCTCCGACAACTGTGTCACCTAGACCAGCAGCTCACTCTGCCGCTGATATACCTCAAATAATCCTACCATCGGGGCCTGAAGCTCTCTATCCTCAATCCGGGTATCCAGCCCCCAAAACAATCCGCTCGAGCTCCACCGCTGCGACGAGTGCACACCAATCCGCACAACGCGTCAGGGAGACACCGCTCACCCCGACCAACAGCACCACAGCACAAAACAAAACTCGACCCAATCCGGCGAGAGTCTAGAGCATGTCAACCGTTCCGCCGCATTATGTTGTCTGCAGCCAACATAATTGCTTAGGAGAATAAACATGCCAATCACCCATCCCATCACTCGGGAGAGGTATAAAACTCAATCAGGACTCTCGCAAAACTCACGACTCTCTCGAAGTTATCCTAGGGTCCAGCCATAAGCCTAGGGTATCTACAGTCCCAACTGACCTATCCCTAAGCTCTGATACCAACCTAATCTGTCACGCCCCGGGGTCGAAACTGCGACCCGGGCCCGCCAACAGATCCGCCACCTATGCTAAACCCGCATAGGCGAAGCGTCTAACCTGCAAAAGATAGTACTATAGCTACACAAATATCAGAGCTGAAATGAAATGCTGTAAGATAAAAAAAATCCAATCACTGTACATCATGAAATAAAGTACAATATCCATTTCCTCAAATACAGATGATCATCATACAATGTTCTCAGTACAGCATCTCTCAACTATGAAAGGAGATAAACTAAAACTATAGTACATCAGTCTCAACATCAGTCTCTCCAAATACAAAAGATCTCTCTCCAAATAAAAAAGTAAAAACCAGCCAACAGCTACCATGAATCTCCATCCAGGGAATACAGCTACACTCCTCGGGTGGTAAAGATCTAGCCCGTGACTCCCTCGCCTCGGACAACGATCGAAGATCAGCAACTCCCGAAGAAAACACTGCAAAACAGGGGGGAAGAAGAAGCAAGGGAAACAACAATGGGGGTGAGAACTACTAGTAAACCAGTAGCCTCCCCCTGTGGGTAAAGCCTCAAGCTCCGGCGTACCCACTAAGTCTACTAGAGGCAAGAAAAGGGGCAAGTGGTAAAGCTGTAAACAGAACTACTGAATAAAAGGGGGAAACCACAACAAGTATGCCTCTAAATGCAATACCGAAGGAAATGACGGTATGAATGCATCAGAAAACAGTATCTCATCAAATAGACCCAATCTAGTGCCACCAGTAAAACTGGTACTGCCTGCTCTGCTGTGAAGACCCGAAACTCCCACTTATGGAGCACTGTTTTATCTACAGCTTCCGGAGGCCTATGTGGCGTGTTGGTGGGATTTGTGCCCCAATTGGACATTAGTGTTGGGCTCAGTGTGTTAAATGGATCACGTGGGTGATCGGTGGACTCCGTCGGAGCTCCAGAAGTGGTTTCGCGCGCCATGGATATTAAAATTGGACTCAGCGCGAAGTTTGGATCAAGGAACATCTTCCCGGATGCCTTCGGCAATTGTTAGAGTTGGAATTTGGCAAATTGGACTTCGGATTTGGATTCAGCGCGCGAAAACGATGAAAATGGACTGTTCACTTACTTTTTCCGGAGTCCGGATGATTCGGCACGTTTTTCGAGGCAAGGTTACTGTTCCGGCACCGGCGGCGGCGGCGCGCGGCGGCGGGCAGCGGCGGGCAGCGGCGGAGCAGGCTCGGGCGGGTGCGCGGTCCACCGCGGAGGCGTGCACCGGTCGCGGGCCACGTGGCGTTTCCCGGTTGGGCCGGCGCAGCGGGCGCGGTCCACGGGAAAGGCGGGTGTACGGTGGACCGGTGGGGGGACACGTGGCGCACACCGGTTGGCCGGTCCACGTGCACTCGGTCCACGGTGCACCTGCGGGCGCCTCGGGAAGCGTGCGTGCAGAGGCGCAGGCGGCGGGCACAGAGCTCACGTGGGCGCGTTGGCGGGCTGTTCCCGCGCTTGGGGCGGCCACGTGTCGGCGTTTGGGGGGCGCCACGTGTCGCGCGGGGAGCGGCGGGGGTTGCTGTCGCCTGTTTGGCGGGCGACGTGGAGGCCCAGGGAGGATTCGGGCTTCTACTGTGCGCGCGCATGGGGATTTCGGGCTGCTACAGTGCGCGCCCGAAAGTCCCCTGCGCCCGGAAATTGGGACCTATCCGGTATTTCTTCAATTGTTTCTGCAGCCTATAAAAGCGATCCGAGCCTCCTTCTTTCCCCTTTTTCCGCCATTTCCGAGCCTCCTCTCGCCTGGGTGCCTTCAGCAAAGATGATCCCCGAGTTTGGCTGCATCCTTCTGCAAAGTTTTGGGATTTGTGGTGGCACGCTTATTGAGGTTTCCATTTTTACGGCGCGGCGCGACGCTCGTCCTTTTGGGTTCCCCTTCGTCGCGTTTCGGTGCGCGAGCTCCCCCGGCCTACTCCGACAACCTTTTTGAGTGATTTCTTCGCCGCTGGATTCGCGACGGACAGATCTACGATCTTGGTATTTTCAGCTTTCCCTCATTTCGCGCTTTTCGAGGTGTTTGTTCGAGCTTACTGTGACCCCATTTCTGTGAAGGGGATTTGGACAGCGGCTTGGTCTTTCGGCGTTATCTCCGCAACCGGGCATCGTTTGACGACGTGCTTATACACTTTTTTCATTTACTCGGCGCAAGGAATATCACAGTATTTTTATTGGATTTTTCTAAGTTTTGCCCGAAGGTATATGTTCTTCCCCTTATCTGTAAATGGAATTACAGTTATGTTGCTGTGTGGTTTTGCGCACCTGTACTGTGGAATTTGTAACTCGGCCTACGGGGCTCGGAATTGGACGTGCAGGTACTCGTTTCGAAGGTATCGACGCGCGGATTGCTGTGGTATTTTTATTGGATTTTTCTGGGCATTTTCGGTAGGTGAAATAAGCACGGCTTTGGGACTGATTTTCAGACTGTGTATACTTGGTTAATTTCGGAATAAAAGTGTAATGTTGGCCCTTATTGTTGTACCCAGGGGTGTTTGCAAGTGTTGCTGGACCCGTTGGATCTGCAGACTTTGATTTCGGGGTACTTTCAGCTGTTGGGAGTCGAGGCTTTCGCGACGTGCACCGAGGATGCAGTTTCGGCAGAATTTGGACTGTGAGCGTCTGCACACTTCACCGACTTCAGGTTTGCCTTGGTTTAAGCGCTTCAGGTGGGTAAGCTTAATATCAGTAACTGTTTAAGGCAATGAGTATGTTGTGGCAAATATAAGTGCACTTGTGGGGATGTCACCCCTCTATGACTGATGCATGCATGTTTAGGGTACATGGTTTATGTTGGTAAGTAGGTAAGCTTGATAATGATATTTGTATAAATGATTGCAAGAATAGTATTTATGAGGTATACTGAGGACTTGCATGACTTGGACATCTATGTGATGATTAGTGTAAGCTTACCTAGGATAATGTTACCCTATGAGATTATGTAACATGCCATTTTAGCACATAGCCTTTCATGTGGTTGGTTTATGCTTTGGGACAGGATGTCGTAGCTATGTGCGGATTTGTACTCTGAGGAGTTATTATGATCATTCTGTTGCTGGACCCTTGATTGTGGACAGGTCTAGTTTTTGGGATTCCGGCATGTTGTTTATTCCTAATGGATCTATTATTATGCTTTACCCCCCTTTATTTCCTTGAGGACATTTGCATGCTTGTATGGTCATGTAGTTAGGCCATCTTTTACTGCTGCACTACTTATGGGAACTTGACTTAGGAGAAACCATGCTTTTCTTTTCTCCGCCTTTGCTAGTCAAGTGGTCAGTGTTGCTCGGGTTCGAGCAGGGGTCTGGATAGGGTAGTCAGGACTTCGTGTCTGGGACAGGTTGGCTTAGTTGTGGGGCTTTGCGGCAACCGCGGATATTGGGCGGTTGACCGGATGTTTCCACTACAAGAAAATTGCCCTGTAACGAAAGGAAAAGTCGTCGTTATTGCTCTATTTTTCGTCGTTAAAAACAAATAACGACGGGATAAAATGTCGTCGTCACCCGTCGTTATTGCCTTCCTTACTAAAAGAATTAACGACGGTTTAGAAAAACCGGTCGTTATTTTTTTTTTACGACGGAGAAATTTTCGGTCGTTAATTAGTATTCATTAGTGACCGTATAAACCGGTCGTTATTGCTTTTTAACGACGGAACTTTTTAACGACGGAGAAATTTCCGGTCGTTAATCAGTATTCATTAGTGACCATATAATACAACAATAGCGACCTATTCGTCGTCGCTAATAAGCTTATGATTTAGAAGTTTGTAAATTTAACGACCAATATTTTCGTCGCTAATAATTAAATTATTACGAAACAATATGACAATAACGACTAAAATTGTCGTCGCTAAAAGTAAACCTTTAGAAAAAGAGTATAATAATAACGACCAGTATTTTGGTCGCTAAAAAATGTACGTTTTGAAAAAAAATATAATAATAACGACCAGTATTTTGATCGCTAATAAATGTATAATAATACAGCATATATATTACCATTAAACCATATATCAACAAATACAATAGAGAAGACATTACATTCAATTAAAAATACATTCACATACACACCATTTTGTCAAAATAATTATAAAAAGTATTGTCATTAACCATCGTTAATTTCAAGTCTACATATAAAGTTGCCAAAATGTTTACTAAATTAAAACTAATCACTCCAAAATAAACTTAAATGACGACTGAAAAAGAAAATTAAAAGTTGCCATATATGTTCCATTGTGCTTCGAAACAAAAACAGAAAAAAAAATAATTGAAAATCTAGTCTGTTGGCTTCAAGACGATCCTCTTTGCTCAAATACGTACATCTTCAGTTATCTGCAAAAGACCAAAGTAAATATTATTACAACATTACTAAAATAATATAAGAAATATGTGAAATTTCTTGAAATAAAGAACAATATTTTAGAAAATTTAAGCTACAACCTACACGGTGAGATAAATGAATGAAAAGAAAAGATGAGGAAAAATAAAGATTTAGGGCTTCGTTTAGAAGAGCAGTTTAAACTAACATGAAGATTTTCACCAAAATTCTGATTTTTCTGGAACTCCCACTCTGGGTCGGTTTTATCAGTCCATTCATATGGAGCATCACAAGAAACACCGCTTATCAAATCAACACCTATAAACCATTAACATAAGTCTCATTTTCCCCCATTATTTGTAAATCAGATAATTTTAAAGCAACTTAATTTTCTTCTGCTTTCATTAGCATTTATTGGTAAAAACTCTTGACGAAAACTTATTTGACTAAAATCAACAAAACAAAATACCAATTCAGAAATCAAAGAATCAGAGAAAACTCCTCTGAAGGGAAAAGCAAGCCAGAAATGTCAAAAAAATAAACAAGCTTAATCATACCAACAATTTTCCATCTGCGGGCCATTTCTAACAAATCTTCATCAGTTTTAGATTCTTCAGTACTTAGGACTCCTATAAGGCTGTCATCTTGTCTCAATCTACGAGTTATAGCCCGTGTATCCACATCATGTGCAATAAAAAGTTACATATAAAAAAAAATCAAAAAAAAGAAAACAAAAGATAACAAAAAGAACCATTTGTCAAATACAAAAACTAAAAGGAATCACTCACAAATGCCCATGATATTTCTCTTAGCCAAGTAATCACCAAGTGTTTCCGTGCAGCGCCAGTTTGAAGTACTGCAGAAAAGATGGATTAGAAAGTAAATGCAAGGTGGGAGGAGGATAAAGTTCTATTAGCAAATTAGTATATCCTAAACTGAACCAACTTAAAGCAGATACTTAGATTTCTGATTATTAGGCCACCAAGGAAGCACCGACTTGATTCTTCATCATCTACAGGATTGCAATTTCAGAACTAGTTCACAAAAATTTTGAAATGCATTTCTTCTAATACTTCTAGAATTCTTGAATGCATGATCCGCTTACCAGTATTAACTCCAGTATTTCCAATATGTGGATTGGTCATCAAAACAAACTGACCAGCATAGCTGGGATCTGTCAAAATCTCCTGATACCTACAACAGTATGTTATATATAAGACCTCTACACTCATCGAGTAAGCATGTAAAGCAAAGAGCAGGACAAGGATCATTTTCTTCAATATATCCATCCCAAGGAGAAATCAGACCATTAAATAAAAAGAAAGCAGATATATCTCACCACAATATGGCATTATTCAGAGCCATACACTAATAGCAATGCAACTAGCAATAAGTTTGCAGCGAATCAGGATTGCTTAATCCGTGTATACTACATATTGTGCCAAAGTTTGAATGGTAATATGCAGAGAAACAAACTATTTAATAATTTTAAAAAACAAGAATTAGTTGGCGTTTCATGTGGAACAAAAAATGGTGATTAGCAACAAGTTACATCGACGTGGTTAGCGTATATTAGTTCAAAAAAAATTCAATATTCATAGAGTGACAAAGTAACTAGCGAAACAAAAGAAGATAACAGACATGGAACATTAGTAGAATCAATCTAGAATAGAAGATGAAGACATTTATTTACCCTGTCAAAGACGTATTGAACACGACTTCACCAACTTGTGTTCCTGACACACCAAAGGACTTGGCCCTCCATATAGAACCATCTTCAAGCACAAGCCTAGCATCACTTGTTTTCCACGGTCTCTTGCTGGACGGAGAAACACAGAAATTAATAACGAAATCAGATTTAGAGTCCGGAGAGCAAGAAACCCACAAACAACAATCTAACACTAAAAACTACTCTCCCAATCAATAAAACAGTTTATATCACCGAGCATGATTAGTTTATTAGAACAGTTAACTATTAGTGCCCTCTACAGTTCAAGTAACCACCTTCTTCAGGAACTCCAAGGACACTGCTACCACCTTTGACACTCTGATTGCAGATAATACCCTGTAATCAGAAAACAAAGATAGAACAAGGCATTCTCAAACTTAGCTCAACCAAAACCATGCTTGAACGATTGAACCCAGCACAGAAACTCGGAGACTGGGGTAGCAACAAAATTTTCATCTTTGAGCCCAAAAAGAGGTAAAAAAAAAAAAAGAGAGAGAGACAGAACCCTAGCCTGGGATTTGAACCGGTGGGAACGAGCACTGCGGAGGGGAACAGGGGAGGATTTGGGGAAGGGGAGGAAGCTAGGGTTTTGGGGATAGATCTGCGGCTTGGAGGAGAAGCCGCAGTCGCCTGATGGAAGCTCGAGGGGGTTCGTGTAGGAGACGGATCGAATGGTGGCCATGGAGGAGGTGGGATGAGTTTGGGATAGGAGAAGAACAGATAGACTGAAAGAAGTGCTCGGCAGCGGCGGCGGCGGGAGAAGTTGCGGTGCGTGGAAGGGTCGAGGAGACTGCGACGGCGCTAGAGATGATGGGACTCGCTAGAGATCAAGGGTTGGGTGGATGCGGCTACCAAATTAACGGCTACGATTTTTTACTTAATTTGGTTGTTTTTAGTGGCGACTTATTGTGTTCGTCGTTAATTTGGTAGCTTTTAACGACGGCTTATTATGATCGTCGTTAATTTGGTAGCTTTTAACGACTGCTTATTGTGCTCGTCGTTAATTTGGCAGCTTTTAACGATGGCTTATTGTGCTCGTCGTTAATTTGCTAGCTTTTAACGACGGCTTATTGTGCTCGTCGTTAATTTGGTAGCATTTAATTTGGTTGCTTTTAGCGACAACTTATTACGCCCTTCGTTAATTTTGTTGTTTTTAGCGACAACTTATTGCACCCGTCGTTAATTTGATTCCTATTAGCGACTACTTATTGTGCCCGTCGTTAAATTAAATGCTTATAGCGACCACGTATTGCACCCGTCGTTAATTTAGTTACTTTTAGCGACCATTTATTGCACTCGTCGTTAATTTTGTTGCTTTTAGCGACGAAGTATTGCACTCATCGTTAATTTAATTATTTTTAACGACCAATAATTGCGCCCGTCGTTAAGTTGATTATTTTTAACGATCACTTATTGCGCCCGTCGTTAATTGATTACTTTTAACGACCACTTATGGCGCCCGTCGTTAAAACTTAGTCGTTATAGCTATAATTTCTTGTAGTGTTCTCTACGCACCTGATTGGGTATCAGTTTCTTTAGTGGATGGAGTTTCCCACTTATCGTTCTGTTGCATCCGATTGAGGCCGGGTCTTTCCTTGGTGGTTGAGTTTTCCCACTTTGATCAGATTGATGATCAAAGTCCTGCTATTTAGAGATACTGGTGATATTGATGACAGAGATGCTTTACTCGTGTGGGTAGCTCCCCTCGAGTGCCGCTCCGGAGTAGGCTTCAGACCGTGTTGGGTTCCGGTCAGACCGTGTCGGGTGCCGGTCAGACCGTGTTGGGTTCCGGTCATTTGGACAGTGGAGATACTGAGTTCGGGAGATTGGTGACAGAGCAGGTAGTACCGGGTTTTATACCGGTTCATTCGATTGGGTTTATTTCGGTCAAATACTTTTATTGTTACACTCGTGCCTGGGGGCCGAGTGCAGACTGGTAGTTGAGTTTAGATCAGTGCTAGTATTATTGAGAGCCGTCTGGTTGACGGTGGTCCCGTGTCGTTGAGAGTACTTTGACCGCTGTGGGAGAGGTTGAGCATCATGATTCTATCCGTTCTGAGAGAGAGCGTGGATTTTGACCATAGCCTGCATGAGCCACTACTCGATAGCGAGTTAGACCGTTTGGACGCCCTACGTAATTCCTGCCCGTCAGCGGGAGGTGGTTGTAGGTGGGCGCAGGTTTGACTGGACCAGATGTGGCAGTCAGCTCGATTGGGTCGATTGTGCACTTCATGTGCTAGTGGTTGCATACCACTGTTTGGTTCTCCCCCTTTTGCCTTTAGATAGGGGCATGGTAGCTATTGAGAGTCTCCAGTTTACTCATTTCAGTCTTATGACTCGGGTTAGTTTTTGTCTCTTGAGGACTTGGTGGGCAGACCGTCGGGTCTGGCGGTGGTACCCACTGAGAACTCCCTTTCTGGTGTAGTTCTCACACCCATTGGGGGTTTCCCCCCTTTTCCTTCCTCTCCTTTGTTTTGCAGAGTCTTAGCGGGTGTTGCTGACTCTGCGGTTGTTGGTCGAGGCGAAGGAGTCGCGAGCTAGATCCCTACCCGTCGTTGGAGAGTAGCGGTACCCCTTCAGAGGAGATCATCAGTAGATTAGTTGTTTCTTTTTCCTCTTTTGAGAGACTGTTGTAGTGAGGATATTTTGTATTGAGAGACTGTACACTGTTGTATTTATTGGAGTTGTGGTGACCCAGATCTCCGCAGGGCTTCTACAGTGCGATTAGCAGCTTCTGGAGGCCTGTGTGGCCTGTCGGCGGTGTTTCTGCACCAATTTGGACTCAAGTGATGGACTTCGGGTGTGTAATGGATCACGTGAGTGATCGGAGGACCCCGTTGGATGTTTTGATGTGGTTTCGCGCGAAATGGTTAGTAAAATTGGACTCAGCGCGAAATTTGAGTAAAGAACACTTCTCCGGGAATTTTCGGCAAATTTTAGAAGAGGAATTTGGCAAATCGGACTTCGGATTTGGATTCAGCGCGCGAAAACGGTCAAGATGGACTATTTACTTGTATTTTTCGGAGTCCGGATGCGAAAACACGCATTTCGAGGATTTTGGTACTGTTCTGGCCGCCGGAGGGGCGCCGGCGGCGGCGGCGGGCGGCGGAGCGCGGCGGTTGGCGGCGGCGGAGGCGCGCGGTCCACCGCGGAGGTCGTGCACCGGGCGGAGGACGCGTGGCGCCTTCTGGTTGGCCGGCGCAGCGGCGCGGTCCACAGAAGAGGCGCGGGTGCACGGTGCACCGGGTGCGGACACGTGGCCGAGCGTGGTTGGCGGGTCCTGGTGCGCGCGGTCCACGCTGCGGCTGGAGCAGGTGGCCGTACGGCGGGGCGGTTGGGAGGCAACGTGGGGGCGCCACGTGGCGCCCCGCGATTGGCCGGGCGCAGCCACCCCACGCCCACGTGTCGGCCACATGTCGCTCCGCGATTCGCGGCGCGCGTACGCCGGGCGCGGGGAGTGTCGGTGGACGCGTGGCGGGCCTAGGGGCTTTCGGGCGTGAACAGTACGGGCCCGGCCCGTTACTGTAGCAGCCCGGAAGTGCCAAGCGCCCGAAACTTTGGGCCAAAAGTCCAAAATTCGGTTTTTTCGGGCTGGGCCTATAAATAGCTGTCTTGTGGGGGAGTTTTGCCCCCTTTCCCGAGCTCCCCTGCCCATGGCCCCTTTAGCAAAGTTGGAGATCTTCATCTTGCGCATCTTCTGGCAGAGGCCCGGATTTTTTGGAAGCCGCGGCGTCGACGACTTCGGCATCGGAGCGCAGTGTGGCGATTTTTCATCGGAGGCCCGTTATCGTCACAGTTTGATCTGAGAGGTCTACAGAGCTACTCCGTCAGTATTTTTGGACGATTTCTGCGGCGTTGGAATCACGAGAGGTACGTCTTCGACTTTCGTGTTGATCATCTTGCTGGATTCAGAGTTTATGACACGGTTTTCGAGGCATTTCTAAGCCGCTGTTTTCTGGTGGAGTTTTTGGACAGCGGCCCCTTGCCGGAATTTTATCTCCGCACCCGAGTGTCGGATCGAGACGAGCCTATACACTTTTTGGATCTACTCGTCGCAAGGATTATCATTGTATTTTTCCGGGATTTTTCTGAGGCTTTCCCGAAGGTATACGATTCCCCTTTTATCTGTGTTTGAGTTTACAGTTGTGTGGTTTGTGAGTGTTTGCGCACCTGTACTGTGGAATTTGTAACTCGGCCTACGGGGCTCGGATTTGGTGCGTGCAGGTACCCGTTTCGAAGGTCTCGACGAGACGCTCGCTGTGATATTTTATTGGAATTTTTGGAGTTCGTTTACAGGTGAAAATTTCGCATTAAGGGGACTGTTCCCAGCAGATTTGTGATGCTTGGATTTTATGGAATTAAGTGTAACTTTGGGTTGTGTTTTTGTACCCAGGAGGTATTGATCACTGTTCCCGTATTGTTGGATTGGTGGGTGTGTAGAGATATCTTTTCTGGACTTTCTCAGCTGTACGACTCCGGACAGTTAGCATTTTCAGGTGGGTGGCCTTGTCTCCAAGATTGACGGACTGTGCTTTAAAATCTGCTATAGTAGGACTATGCATGATAGTGAAATGCTTGTGCAGCATGTTAGAATGTAGGAATTGCTATTCCTTGTATTATCTGATGGTATTGTCATCTCCTTGCTTTCTACCATCTGTAAATTATAGTTATTGGAACTTGACCTAGCACCCCGTCATATGTTGCATGTGTAACCAGACTAGTAGAAAACCCTCACTTGGGCTAGGGTTATTTCTGCTTTAGACATCCACACTTCTACTTTCCTGGACATAGTGTTCTTCCCTCGCCCGGGTAGTGGGCCGAGTGGTCAGGAGTTATCTTTAGTGTGGGATGCATGTTACACTCGTGCTTGGGAGCAGAGTGGAGTCTGGAAGATGTAGTTGGTTGTTCATCTGTAGCGGGAGCCGTTGGGTAGACGGCGGTCCCGAGATGTTTTATTTTTTTTGTTTTATCTGCCGCCACTGTGCTAGTGGCAGCGGTAGATCAGTGTTAGCAGGACCTTAAACCCCGAACCTTTTGGACACACATATGATTTTTATCAACCAAATGGTTTCTTCCAAGCATCGTAGGGTCGCCGAGTCGGTTCATGTTTGATTGGAACGAAGGCATTAGCCCTTCGAGGCTTGGATATAAAACTTGGTTTCAACTGTTTTCCTAAAAAGAACTAAAAATCATTAAATATGGATTTCTTACAGATCAGATGGCTTTAGTAAGAAATGTCACCTTTTTCCTATAAATTAACCACCCGAGATGATTCGAGTGGTCTGGGTTCTAAGGTCTGCCTTCTTCTTGGGACGAGAAAACGAGAGGCTATGCCTAGAGCCTGTTCTTGTTTGATTTGGATTGTAGGTTCTAGTCTTTCGGGGTTTCCCGGACCCTTCTTCGGGTCAGTGGATGCGATGTTGGCCTGTAGAGGCAGTTGTTCGCAGTGGATGCGACTTTGTGCTATGAGTTGGTAGAGTGTGATTTAGAGGTTGTTTCTCTGATTTAGTGGTGGAGATGGTTCTCCCACTTAGCTTTGAGGATCTTGGGGTTCTGGCAGATCGAGTCGTGGAGGTTTCCCGACTCAGCCATGGTCGTGCATTATCAGATTGAGTCGTTGAGGGTTCTCCGACTTAGCTGTTTGAGTCGAGGTTCTTTTTCCGACTGAGTTGTGTTTGAGCTGGAGTTTACCGATCTATTTGATCGTGGATCAAGCCGCATGAGCCACATTGCTTGACAGATCTTTACAGAGATCCGTTACAGAGATACTGAGATGGGATTTACTTTTTACTCGAGCGGTCGCTCCCCTCGATGCCACT
>CM055067.1:8908817-8940139 GCA_029204045.2 Tillandsia leiboldiana | reverse complement strand
TTGTCACCTTGGGAGCTTGAGTGGTGTGACTGGATATTACCCCCATTTATTTGGTTGGGATTCCGTGTTGAGGACGCCTTAAGTTTTTTAACGAACTTTGCTTTTAGTGGGGAGGATGTGATGACCCGGATCTCCGCAGAGCTGCTGCTGGATTTTGGGGTGGGCTATTGGAGCCTACATGGTGGTGTTTGGAAGTGTTTGGGGCAATAATTGGGCACAAGTGTTGAGACTTCGGGGCTTAAATGGCTATGTGAAGTGATCGGAGGAGCCCGTGAGGGTTTGAAGTGGTTTTGCGCATAAAACGTGAATATTAAAATTGGGCTTCGCGCGAAATTCGAGGTAAGAACACATTTCCGGTGCCTTCGGCAATTTTTAGAGTTGGAATTTTGCAAATCGGACGTCCAATTTGGATTCAGCGCGCGGAAAACGGTCAAAATGGACTACCCACTTGATGTTTTTGAGCTCGGGTTACTGTTCACCGCCGGAACAGTGATTCCGGCGATCGCCCGGCGGCGGCCGGCAGCGGCGGAGAGCGGCGGCGCGGCCTCGGGCAGGCGGAGAGCGGCGGCGGGCAGGGCGCGCGGGCAGGGCGCGCTGGTGCGCGGTCCACGCGGCTGGCGGCACCGGAGCGGGGTTCTACGTGGCAGCTTCCCATTGGAACTGGTTCATAGGTCGCGGTCTACGGAGAAGTGTGGTGCATGGTGGATTGGGCGGGAAGACACGTGGCAGCCTGAATTGGTTCGGTGCATGAAGTAGGGTGCACCGGGTGCAGCGAATTTATGCTGGACACGTGGCGCGCGGGGTTTGGGGCGCGTCACTGTGCGCGTGCTGGTGGCAGGGGGCGCGGCAGGTGGCAGGGGCGGCTGGCGTGGCGGCCACGGCGCCGACGTGGCACACGCGTGCGCCACGTGGCGGCCGGCTATTGGCCAGCGCCAACTGCCCCGTTGACCAGTGGAGCGCCACGCGGCGCGATGGGAGCGGCCGGATCGGCTGTACCGTGTTCGGGGACACGTGTCGTGAGGAGGAGCGGGTTGGACGGGTGTGCGGTCCGACCGGATCTGGTGTGCGGGCCTGGGCCGAGTGCGCCGGGCCACTGTGTGCGCCCGGTTTCGGGGCCCAAAAGTTTCGGGCGCCCGAAACCGGGTACACATTGGTCATTTTCTGATTTGTTTTGTGGGCCTATAAATAGGCCTCCACTCCCCTCCTTTTCTGCTTTTTCCGAGTGATATAAAGGGAATGAGAGGGAGAGATGTATACAAAGTTTGTTCCCCTTGGTGCTCTGGTTTTAATGGTGGATCCCGGAATTTCTGGAAGCTCGGCAACGGCGATATCGATTTTACTGTTCGCCTCGGTTTTCTCCCCATTTCGGCCCGTTACCGTCATAGTTCAGTCAGAAATTCACTGTGAGCAAACCAGGAGGATTTTTTGGGCGATTTCTTCGACAGCGTGTTCGTAAGAGGTAAGTCTTCGATTTTCGTGTTGATCGCTTTGCTCTGTTTCGCACTTTTGGCACATTTCCCGAGGCATCTTTGACCCCCATTTTTCTGTGATGGATTTTGGACAGCACCGACTTACCGATTTTATATCTCAGCCTAGGAACATCGGATTAAGGCGTTTTAGGACTCGATTTTGAGCTACTCATCGCGAGGAACACAGTGGTGATTTTTCTGAGATTTATGGAAATTATTTCGAAGGTTATAATTAAGCTTTTCTTGGACAGATCGCTACAGTAATTTTGATTTGGGAGGTTTTGAGGTGCTGCGGTGTTTTTATTTTTATCTTGGTCTACAGGTATCAGATCTGAGCGTTTAAACAGTCGTTTTGGGGCTATTTTTCGCGAGGAATGCGACCGTGAATTTTCTGGATTTCTTGAGGAATGGGCAGAGGTGTTATTTACCCTTTTTGGGGGCTGATTTTGGACTGTAGGAAATTGTACAGTTTTGGGATTAATTGTGCGCAATGTTTTATGCAGTGGGGCACAGTTTTCGATGGACTGCTGTGTTAGAGGACTGTGGGCAGCGAGACGTTTCTTTTGGTGCGGTGCGCGCTTTTCGAGGTGGGTGGTTGTTGCTTGCCTCTATATCTGACTTACTCACTAAGTTTATTAGAGAACCCCACTATTGAGCTTATGGATTGATTATCATGCATAATTGCCTGTTATAAAATGTGAACTTATCATCTGAGTTAAATTTTGTGGATATAGCATGTTGGGGATATTATTGGGATATTATTGCTGTTGGAACATAATTAATAAGTGATGATTAACATGCTATATTAGCACCTAGATTTGTATGAAAGTGGATTAAAGGGATTAATTGTTGGGGACATGACGACATATCCATGTGCGGGTTTCACTTTGTGATTTATTATGGATCAGGGGTTATACATGTGTAGGTGATTGATGATTTTAGTATGATTGTTATATTATGTGGATATTATTACTTATTACACATGTAAAACGCTCATTGGACATTCTCTCTCTTTCACATTGCTGAGGACTTTTGCATGCTTATTTGGACATCTAGATAGGCCACTATTTATTGCTACACTATCATATTGGGATTTGACTTAGGAGAAACCATGATTGCTTTCTTTCTCCTTTTTATTTAGACTTTTGAGTCTTGTTGCTCGGGTTCGAGCAGAGGTTTGGGATAGTGTAGCCGGGATCTGAGGGTCAGTGACAGGGTGTTCTTGATGTTGGATTATGGGTTATTGCGGCGACCGCGGATAGTAGGCGGTTGACCGAATCTTGATTATTTTACCCAATTGTGGGTTGTGGGTTATTGCGGTGACCGCGGACTTTGGGCGGTTGACCGGATGTTTACTGTTGCATCAGATTGGGTATCAGATTTTCCTAGTGGATGGTGTTTCCCACTTTTTGAGTATTATTGCATTAGATCGGGGTTTTATTAGTGGACGGAGTTTCCCACTTTGGTCATAGTCATGATCCAGTCTTGCTATTGTGAGACATTGGTTACAGAGATACTTTACTCGTGTGGGTCGCTCCCCTCGAGTGCCCACTCCGGAGTAGGCTTTTCACGGTGCCGAGCGCCGGGCACCACGGTGGGTTGTGAGGACTGATGGGGATTTCGAGCCTTATGTGCTGGTTCCCTACTGAGCTCTTGAGTTCGACAGCAGAGCAGGCAGTACCAGTTTTACTGGTGGCACTAGATTGGGTCTATTTGATCAGATACTGTTTTCTAATGCATTCATACCGTCATTTCCTTCGGTATTGCATTTAGAGGCATACTTGTTGTGGTTTCCCCCTTTTATTCAGTAGTTCTGTTTACAGCTTTACCACTTGCCCCTTTTCTTGCCTCTAGTAGACTTAGTGGGTACGCCGGAGCTTGAGGCTTTACCCACAGGGGGAGGCTACTGGTTTACTAGTAGTTCTCACCCCCATTGTTGTTTCCCTTGCTTCTTCTTCCCCCCTGTTTTGCAGTGTTTTCTTCGGGAGTTGCTGATCTTCGATCGTTGTCCGAGGCGAGGGAGTCACGGGCTAGATCTTTACCACCCGAGGAGTGTAGCTGTATTCCCTGGATGGAGATTCATGGTAGCTGTTGGCTGGTTTTTACTGTTTTATTTGGAGAGAGATCTTTTGTATTTGGAGAGACTGATGTTGAGACTGATGTACTATAGTTTTAGTTTATCTCCTTTTATAGTTGAGAGATGCTGTACTGAGAACATTGTATGATGATCATCTGTATTTGAGGAAATGGATATTGTACTTTATTTCATGATGTACAGTGATTGGATTTTTTTTATCTTACAGCATTTCATTTCAGCTCTGATATTTGTGTAGCTATAGTACTATCTTTTGCAGGTTAGACGCTTCGCCTATGCGGGTTTAGCATAGGTGGCGGATCTGTTGGCGGGCCCGGGTCGCAGTTTCGACCCCGGGGCGTGACAGATTAGGTTGGTATCAGAGCTTAGGGATAGGTCAGTTGGGACTGTAGATACCCTAGGCTTATGGCTGGACCCTAGGATAACTTCGAGAGAGTCGTGAGTTTTGCGAGAGTCCTGATTGAGTTTTATACCTCTCCCGAGTGATGGGATGGGTGATTGGCATGTTTATTCTCCTAAGCAATTATGTTGGCTGCAGACAACATAATGCGGCGGAACGGTTGACATGCTCTAGACTCTCGCCGGATTGGGTCGAGTTTTGTTTTGTGCTGTGGTGCTGTTGGTCGGGGTGAGCGGTGTCTCCCCGACGCGTTGTGCGGATTGGTGTGCACTCGTCGCAGCGGTGGAGCTCGAGCGGATTGTTTTGGGGGCTGGATACCCGGATTGAGGTTAGAGAGCTTCAGGCCCCGATGGTAGGATTATTTGAGGTATATCAGCGGCAGAGTGAGCTGCTGGTCTAGGTGACACAGTTGTCGGAGCAGTGGGCAGTCCGACAGTGTTTTTCTCCTGAGACCACCTGGTTACAGTATCCTCAGTGGCAGTGATTTCTGAGGCGCCGTTGGCGCAAGTGGCCCCCTCCGTGCTAATGTTTTGTGTTGCAGCACCGAGGCGGGGTGGATTGCTGATAATGGATAGGTTGTGGGACATCATTGATGGATGGAGCCAGTTTTGGCAGATGAACCACCCCGATTTATGGATTTGAGTTGGAGCCTTTGGAGGCAGAATCGTGGTTGGTGGTGATGGAGTGATCAATTAAGAGTCTCCCTATGCTAGAGAGTTTATGCAGTTGTTGAACTGTGCGCCCCAGGTTTCGAGGGACGAAGCGCATAGGATGTGCGCGACTGGGAGTGGATTGCGCCAGGATACCCTTTTAGTTTATCTGATCCCTCTGTTTTGGATTTTGGATTTTGCATGCCTCGATGGAGTAGGCATTGTGTATGGAGCGTACTGTTGCAGTTCCTTTGGATAGGGATCTGCCGCCAGAGGCGAGTTCTGGATAGAGGCGCCTGGTGCTAAGTGTTGGAGGACAGATCGGCTGGTAGAGGCACTTTTATTTTCCTTCCCTAGATGGTGGACATCTTTGTGGATGGATTATGTAAAGCTTACCCAAAGGAAGGTTACCCTTTGTGATTGATAACATTTGTGTTTGGGGTACAATGGATGTGTTTGAGGGGTGAGCTGAGTAAGGATGATTGAATGAGGAATTGCAGGAATCAATTGCGTTTTGTCATATGACGATTGCAATAATGGATTTTCTGAGATGTCAGAGGTCAGGTGGACCCCGGTGACAGCATCCGCATCGTTATCAGAGTGGCGCAGCGGTAGCGTGGGTTTATTGTCTGCGGAAGACCGTATTCATCGCCTCAGTGTGAGCAAAGGCGGAGAATTGTGCTTCTTTGGTGGATAGCCTTGAATTTCAGGCAGATTAAGTGACGACCACCTACATTGAGCGGTTAAGACTGTGCTGCCTGGGTGGAGGGCGCCAAGGCAGTGGATCGGTTAAGACTGTGCTGCCTGGGTGGAGGGCGCCAAGGCAGTGGATTGGGTCGTCGCAGGTGTGATTTCATCACAGCAGTCGAAGTTAGGGCAGGTTGCATTCCTGCATGGACTAGAGGTAGATTTGTTATCACATGCACTTGAGGTACAGGTTCCTGTTGGGGTGGTGCATGTGGGGGAGGCTTGTGGATCATGTCCTGTGCAGTTGAGACCTCTAGTGGTATCGGCAGACTTATTGGTAGTTGTACCTGGTCAGTATTTGACCCAGTGCATGGGATTGGGTGGCATAGTGCCACATGATGTATGACTGCGGAGAGAGAAGGTTATGATCTTCTGCAAGCAGACATTTGAGACTTGTTCATTGAGACAGTCAGAGCACACAGGTTGCAGCGACTATGCTCGAGGTGCCTACGGCGCCACCGGGACACGAGGATATCCCTGTTATCGTGAGATCCCGGGTGTGATTCCACCGGAGCTGATAATGATGCCGCCGGTTAGGGAGATTGAGATTGCGATTGACGTGGTTCAAGGAACCACGTCAACCCTGATAGCACCTCATTGGATATCACCTGTAGAGCTGAGAGAGCTGATGGCGCAGTCGCAGGATCTGATGGATCGAGGGTCTGTTCGATCTAGTGCCACGTCTTTGGCACACGACAGTGAGGGTCCTTGCATGATGTGTCCGCAGGCAAGTTCAGATTTTATTTAGGACCTTTTGTTGGAATTATACTCCAGCAGTTGTTGTTATTGATGCTTGTATCTTTTGGGAGTATACAGCTGGGTGTTTCGCCAAGATGGTGTTCAGGACATAGTAGGGGCATTGTGAGTACAGTGAGGATGAATGGATGACTAATGCCCGGTCGTCTTTAAGATATGAGGAATTGTGTATTCTTGCTGCACTTGGAAGAATTATTGGAGGTATTCTTCTGAATATTTTGATTTTTACCCCATCTCTGTATGGTTTAGAGCTGGTGGAATACTTGTAGATGGTGTAACAAGGTCTGTGAGGAAGAAGCTGTATGCCAAGCTGTTGTGATACAAGTTTTAACTTTGGGAGCATATCTTCCTGAATTACTTGTTCTAGCCGTAAGGGGCAGCGGTGGTAATCTGACCTTAATGGACGCTATGCGAGAATGGCTGAGACCGGCAGTTATTTGTTGAGGTAAGGAGCTTCTTGGACTGGGCAGTGTCAGGAGAGCTTGGCAATCGGATGATGAGATTAATACCAGCCCTGATTTCAGCATCGCCAGTGTGGGGAGATGGATTTGTGTGATACAGTGATGCCCCCCATAGTAGCTATGAAGTTATAGTTGGATGTGTGGCAAGCATTCTGTATCACCCCGATAGGGCCACTGTGGTGGTGGATACCCGGAGCAGGAGAGCTATTTGGGGTTGAGTTTGTTGACTCCGCAGCTGGCGCTGTGTGGACTGTCGAGGCCGACGTGGCGTATGATGGTGTCGTTGAGGACTCTTTGGATGATAGACCGCGGCAGAATGGTTCGCTTGGATGGTCAAGATTTGGGAGCGACCGGGCGAGGACCCCTCCCTCCTGGTTAGGGCTCCTTTCCTTTCGGAGTTGCCTACCATGTCACTGGTTTGGGAGTTGAGGACACAACTCCCGGAATTTGATGAAGTGATCGCCTGGAACAAATACCCTTTTTCGAGCCTGGAGGATTGGATTTACCAGCTGCAAGGGTACTGGATCTTCTCGAAGATTGATTTGCGATCTGGTTCTTCCAACTGCTTATTGTTGTGTGCTGATACCCGAGAGTTGGGGAGGTGTTTCTACACCCTGATGGTTTTTGGATTAGAGATCAGAGTTTACGTGATCAGTTGGAGGACTTATATTGGGTACCTTGGGAGTACAGAGGTACATGGATCGAGCTTGTGTGCCGTGGACTTGTGGTTGGATTATCTGAGGCCCTGGGAGGAGCAGAGGCTTGTACCGATGCAGATTTCTTGGTAGCTCGAGCGGTTAGCCTAGCTGTACTTGGTTGAGTTGGTACGGTTTTTCTGGAGTGCCCGCCTTTATTTTGTTCTAGTTAGAGACCCGAGGACCGCATCGCATCTTTGGAAGAGGTATTTGTCAGCCTTGGGAGCTTGAGTGGTGGATGACTGGATAATTACCCCCATTTGTTTGGTTGAGATTCCGTGTTGAGGAACGACTTAAGTTTCGAGGACGAAACTTTCTTTTAGTGGGGGAGGATGTGATGACCCGGATCTCCGCAGAGCTGCTGCTGTGTGTTGGGGTGGCTATTGGAGGCCTACATGGTGTGTTGGAAGTGTTTGGGGCATAATTGGGCACAAGTGTTGGACTACGGGGCTTAAATGGATCATGTGAGTGATCGGAGGAGCCCGTGGAGGGTTTAGAAGTGGTTTTGCGCAAAACGGATATTAAAATTGGGCTCCGCGTGAAATTCGAGGTAAGAACACATTTCCGGGTGCCTTCGGCAATTTTTAGAGTTGGAATTTGGCAAATCGGACGTCAAATTTGGATTCAGCGCGCGAAAACGGTCAAAATGGACTACCCACTTGATGTTTTTGAGCTCGGGTTACTGTTCACCGCCGGAACAGTGATTCCGGCGATCGCCGGCAGCGGCGGAGAGCGGCGGCGCGGCCTTGGGCAGGCGGAGAGCGGCGGCGGGCAGGGCGCTGGGCGCGCGGGCAGGGCGCGCGGGCAGGGCGCGTCGGTGCGCGGTCCACGCGGCTGGCGTGCACCGGAGCGGGGTGCCACGTGGCAGCTTCCTATTGGATGGTTCACAGGTCGCGGTCTACGGAGAAGTGTGGTGCATGGTGGATTGGGCGGGAAGACACGTGGCAGCCTGGCATTGGTTCGGTGCATGAAGTAGGGTGCACCGGGTGCAGCGAATTTATGGCTTGGACACGTGGCGCGCGGGGTTTGGGCGCGTCACTGAGCGCGTGCAGGTGGCAGGGGGGCGCGGCAGGTGGCAGGGGCGGCTGGCGTGGCGGCCACGGCGCCGACGTGGCGCACGCGTGCGCCACATGGCGGCCGGCTATTGGCCAGCGCCAACTGCCCCGTTGACCAGTGGAGCGCCACGCGGCGCGATGGGAGCGGCCGGATCGGCTGTACCGTGTTCGGGGACACGTGTCCTGAGGAGGAGCGGGTTGGACGGGTGTGCGGTCCGACCGGATCTGGTGTGCGGGCCTGGGCCGAGTGGGCCGGGCCACTGTGTGCGCCCGGTTTCGGGGCCCAAAAGTTTCGGGCGCCCGAAACCGGGGACACATTGGTCATTTTCTGATTTGTTTTGTGGGCCTATAAATAGGCCTCCACTCCCCTCCTTTTCTGCTTTTTCCGAGTGATAGAAAGGGAATGAGAGGGAGAGATGTATACAAAGTTTGTTCCCCTTGGTGCTCTGGTTTTAATGGTGGATCCCCGGAATTTCTGGAAGCTCGGCAACGGCGATATCGATTTTACTGTTCGCCTCGGTTTTCTCCCCATTTCGGCCCGTTACCGTCACAGTTCAGTCAGAAATTCACTGTGAGCAAACCAGGAGGAGTTTTTGGACGATTTCTTCGACAGCGTGTTCCTAAGAGGTAAGGCTTCGATTTTTGTGTTGATCGCTTCGCTCCGTTTCGCACTTTTGGCACATTTCCCGAGGCATCTTTGACCCCCATTTTTCTGTGATGGATTTTGGACAGCACCGACTTGCCGATTTTATATCTCAGCCTAGGAACATCGGATCAAGGCGTTTTAGGACTCGATTTTGAGCTACTCGTCGCGAGGAACACAGTGGTGATTTTTCTGAGATTTATGGAAATTATTTCGAAGGTGATAATTAAGCTTTTCTTGGACAGATCGCTACAGGAATTTTGATTTGGGAGCTTTTGAGGTGCTGCAGTGTTTTATTTTTATCTTGGTCTACAGGTATCAGATCTGAGCGTTTAAACAGTCGTTTTGGGGCTACTTTTCGCGAGGAATGCGACCGTGAATTTTCTGGATTTTCTTGAGGACTGGGCAGAGGTGTTATTTACACTTTTTGGGGGCTGATTTTGGACTGTAGGAAATTGTACAGTTTTGGGATTAATTGTGCGCAATGTTTTATGCAGTGGGGCACAGTTTTCGATGGACTGCTGTGTTAGAGGACTGTGGGCAGCGAGACGTTTCTATTGGTGCGGTGCACGCTTTTTGAGGTGGGTGGTTGTTGCTTGCCTCTATATCTGACTTACTCACTAAGTTTATTAGAGAACCCCACTATTGAGCTTATGGATTGATTATCATGCATAATTGCCTGTTATAAAATGTGAACTTATCATCTGAGTTAAATTTTGTGGATATAGCATGTTGGGGATATTATTGGGATATTATTGTTGTTGGAACATAATTATTGGAATAATTTAATAAGTGATGATTAACATGCTATATTAGCACCTAGATTTGTATGAAAGTGGATTAAAGGGATTAATTGTTGGGGACATGACGACATATCCATGTGCGGGTTTCACTTTGGGATTTATTATGGATCAGGGGTTATACATGTGTAGGTGACTGATGATTTTAGTATGATTGTTATATTTATGTGGATATTATTACTTATTACACATGTAAAACGCTCATTGGACATTCTCTCTCTTTCACATTGCTGAGGACTTTTGCATGCTTATTTGGACATCTAGATAGGCCACTATTTATTGCTACACTATCATATTGGGATTTGACTTAGGAGAAACCATGATTGCTTTCTTTCTCCTTTTTATTTAGACTTTTGAGTCTTGTTGCTCGGGTTCGAGCAGAGGTTTGGGATAGTGTAGCCGGGATCTGAGGGTCAGTGACAGGGTGTTCTTGATGTTGGATTATGGGTTATTGCGGCAACCGCGGACAGTAGGCGGTTGACCGGATCTTGATTATTTTACCCAATTATGGGTTGTGGGTTATTGCGGTGACCGCGGACTTTGGGCGGTTGACCGGATGTTTACTGTTGCATCAGATTGGGTATCAGATTTTCCTAGTGGATGGTGTTTCCCACTTTTTGAGTATTATTGCATCAGATCGGGGTTTTATTAGTGGACGGAGTTTTCCACTTTGGTCATAGTCATGATCAAGTCCTGCTATTGTGAGACATTGGTTACAGAGATACTTTACTCGTGTGGGTCGCTCCCCTCGAGTGCCACTCCGGAGTAGGCTTTTCACGGTGCCGAGCGCCGGGCACCACGGTGGGTTGTGAGGACTGATGGGGATTTCGAGCCTTATGTGCTGGTTCCCTACTGAGCTCTTGAGTTCGACAGCAGAGCAGGCAGTACCAGTTTTACTGGTGGCACTAGATTGGGTCTATTTGATCAGATACTATTTTCTGATGCATTCATACCGTCATTTCCTTCGGTATTGCATTTAGAGGCATACTTGTTGTGGTTTCCCCCTTTTATTCAGTAGTTCTGTTTACAGCTTTACCACTTGCCCCTTTTCTTGCCTCTAGTAGACTTAGTGGGTACGCCGGAGCTTGAGGCTTTACCCACAGGGGGAGGCTACTGGTTTACTAGTAGTTCTCACCCCCATTGTTGTTTCCCTTGCTTCTTCTTCCCCCCTGTTTTGAAGTGTTTTCTTCGGGAGTTGCTGATCTTCGATCGTTGTCCGAGGCGAGGGAGTCACGGGCTAGATCTTTACCACCCGAGGAGTGTAGCTGTATTCCCTGGATGGAGATTCATGGTAGCTGTTGGCTGGTTTTTACTGTTTTATTTGGAGAGAGATCTTTTGTATTTGGAGAGACTGATGTTGAGACTGATGTACTATAGTTTTAGTTTATCTCCTTTTATAGTTGAGAGATGCTATACTGAGAACATTGTATGATGATCATCTGTATTTGAGGAAATGGATATTGTACTTTATTTCATGATGTACAGTGATTGGATTTTTTTTATCTTACAGCATTTCATTTCAGCTCTGATATTTGTGTAGCTATAGTACTATCTTTTGCAGGTTAGCCGCTTCGCCTATGCGGGTTTAGCATAGGTGGCGGATCTGTTGGCGGGCCCGGGTCGCAGTTTCGACCCCGGGGCGTGACAGAAAAGCCCGATACCCAATCTGATGCAATAGTAACATCCGGTCAACCGCCTAATGTCCGCGGTCGCCGCAACACCCCACAAGTCCAAAATCTGATAAAGTAATCAACATCTGGCTAACCGCCTAATGTCCGCGGCTACCACAGTGCCCCACAATCTATAATCGAATATAACCCGTCCCCGACTCGATGACCTCGACTACACTATCCCAAAACCCTGCTCAAACCGAGCCACATGCATCTGAATAACAAGGAGAACAACAAAACATGATTTCTCCTAAGTCAAGTCCCAATATGATAGTGTAGCAATAAATAATGACCTAACTAGATGTCCAAACAAGCATACAATTGTCCTCTTTTAAAACTGTAGAAGAGTGTCTGATGTTTATTTTAAAAAGATTGATCTTAATATACCAACATGATAAGTCATTTGCATTCGAGAATAGGATATAGCATTCGTCCCGACAATAGTGTCCCAATTTAACATAAATGAGCTGTCATATAATTTGTGGGGTCTACTCATGCAATTCACAATTGGAATACCGGTTATCAGTTTTGAAATAAGGGATCTCTAATACTCCTAGTGAGTTAGTCAAAAATGAGGTAAGCAACAACCACCCACCTCGAAAAGCGCAATCCACGCCCGAAAATCCTATTTGCTGTCCACAGTCCTCTACTCCCGCAACTCGTCGAAAACAGTGCACAATTGTACAGAACAACGCACCCGGTGTAAATACAAATCCCAAAAATACAGCCTTTGCTATTTTTCCAAACAGCACAAAAAAAGAGATTTTCACCTCTGTACAGTGATCCCAAAAATCTAGAAAAATTATGGTTGCGTTCCTTGCGACGAGTAGATCGAAATCGACTACTTATACACCTTGATCAGATGCTCCTAGCCCAAGATATAAATCGGAGAAGTCGATGCTGTCCAGAAAATACCACAGCAAAAAGGGGGGTCAAAGGTGCCTTGGGAACCGTGCCAAAAGTGCGAAACAGAGCAAAGTGATCAACACGAAAAACGAAGTCTTACCTCTTAGGAATGCGTTGCCGCAGAAATCGTTTAAAAATTTCTCTTGGTTAGCGCACAGGGATTTTTTGACTGAACTGTGAGGGAAAATGGGCCGGAATTCAAAATCGTCGCAGCACGCCGCATCGCAGATAACTCGCCGTCGGCAACTTCGAAAATTCTGAAACTTTCTGTAGAGCTAGAGGACAGAGAGAGGAACAACTTTCCTTAAGGCCTCAACCCAATTTCTCTCTCTAAAATCCAGAAATTGCAAATAGAGAGAGAGGTGGCTTATATAATGGGCCAAAATTCCTTCGGGCTCCACACCGAATCCGGGCCCAAAACAGGAAACAGCAAATCCAACCAACCAAAACGCGCCGCGTGTCCCCAAACACGAAACAGCCGTGAAAGGGCCTTCGGGAAGCGCCACGTGTCCGCGCCGCCCACGTGTTCCGCGTGCCTCGTGCACGTGGGCGGCTTGAGCCAGCCAATGGGAACATGCCACGAGTCCCCACGCGGTTCACGTGGTCCACGCTTTCGGTCTACGCGTCGGGTCTTCCGGAATGTGTCGGCCAATCACAGCGTGCCACGTGTCACAGCCCAGCCGCCCTCCTTGATGCCGCCCAACCAATCAGGAGCTGCCACGTGGCAAGCTCAACCTTCCGTGCTCCCGGCGCACGCCTTGCCCGTGGACCATCCCGCCTGCGCGCCTGCCCGCACCTGCCCGCACTGCCTGCGCCGCGCTCCGCCGCCGTGCTCCGCCGCTCGCCGGCCGTCGCCGCCGGCCGGAGTTACTGTTTCGGCGTGAACAGTAACTTTTGGCGAAAAAATCAAGTAAATACACCATTTTGATCGTTTTCGCGCGCTGAGTCCAAATCCGCTGTCTAATTTGCCAAATTCTCATCCGAAATTTTGCCGAACGTCCCCGGAAAGCCCACTTGATCCGATTTTCGCGCCGAATCCATTTCTGAGATCCGTTTTCGACACTACTAGCTCCGATACACTGTGTGAGCTTCCTGTAGTCACTGTAATCACTGCAACAGTCTCTGCGGAAGTTCGGATCATCACATCCTCCCCCACTAAAAAGAGTTTCGTCCTCGAAACGAGACCAAACTAAACAACAATCCTCAGTCCGATGTCTCAAATAAGTAGGGGTGGGTATCCCTCATCTCTGACTCGAGCTCCCACGTAGCCTCGCGCTCGTCATGATTGCTCCAAAGGATCTTCACATAGGGAATGGCTCTACTGCGCAATTCTCTCACCTCTCGATCCAGAATCCGCAGTGGGCGCTCCTCATATCTCAAGTCCTCACTAATCTTGAGTGGTGTGAAGTCGATGACGTGCGATGGGCCGAAGACGTACCTCCTCAGAGTAGAAACATGAAATACGTCGTGGACACCGGCAAGCCTCGGAGGAAGTGCAAGTCGGTAGGCGACTGGCCCGATACGTTCCAATACCTCAAAGGGTCCAATATATCGGGGGCTAAGTTTCCCACAAATGCCGAACCTCCTGATTCCTTTGGACGGCGAGACTTTCAGGAATACATGATCTCCAACCTAGAACTCTAAGTCTCGTCGCTGAACATCGGCATAGCTCCTCTGTCGGCTCTGGGCGGTCTGAAGATGCCGTCGGATCACTCGGACCTTCTCCTCTGCCTCTAACAATATATCTGGTGCCAAGGTCCGCCTCTCGCCCACGTCACTCCAATAAAGCGGTGATGGGCACTTGCGTCCATACAACGCTTCAAACGGAGCCATCTGAATGCTCGCTTGAAAGCTATTGTTGTATGCGAACTCAACCAAAGATAAGTGTCGAATCCACCCTCCGCCAAAATCCAAGATGCAAGCCCTCGGCATGTCCTCCAGGATCTGTATAGTCCGCTCTGACTGCCCATCAGTCTACGGATAAAAAGTTGTACTGAACCTGAGCTGAGTCCCCAAGGCAGTCTGTAAGCTCCTCCAGAAACGCGAAACAAATCTCGGGTCTCTATCTGATACTATGGAGGCTGGTACTCCATGTAGTCTCACTATCTCATCCAGATATAACTGGGCTAGTCGCTCGAGTGGCCAAGTAGTCTGCATAGGCAAGAAGTGCGCTGACTTGGTAAGTCGATCTACAACTACCCAGATAGCATCTGCTCCTCCCTGTGCCTTCGGCAGTCCGACCACGAAATCCATCGTAATGTGGTCCCATTTCCACTCGGGAATTGGGAGACTCTGTAACTTGCCAGCTGGCACTCGATGCTCAGCCTTCACCTGTTGGCAAGTTAAACACTGAGCCACAAATCTGATCCCGATATCCCTTTTCATGCCATTCCACCAGAAGTGTGCCTTGAGGTCCTTATACATTTTAGTCCCACCAGGATGCAGGGTATAAGGTGTATAATGGGCCTCTCGCAATATCTGCTCTCTGATCTCCGCATCCACTGGCACACATGCTTGGTCCATGTACCTCAGTACTCTTGAAGCATCCACTGTAAAGTCCCCTGACTGATCACTCGGAATTTAATCTCTAATCCTGGTCAAGTGGGGGTCCTCACTCTGTCTCTCTCTGATCCTATCCAGCAGAGTGGGCTGCACGACTAAAGACGTCAGTCTAGCAGAGACCCCAGTGGACACAACCTCTATCTCGAGCCGTCTCATCTCCTCTAACAAGGGCGCCTGACCTGTAATCATCATGGACAAACTCTGCATAGCTCTCCTGCTTAAAGCATCTGCAACCACATTGACCTTGCTCGGATGGTAAAGGATCTCCACATCATAATCCTTTAACAGCTCCAACTGTCGGCGTTGCCTTAGGTTTAGCTCTTTCTGTGTGAACAGGTACTTCAGGCTCTGTGGTCGGTGTAGATCTCACAGTGCTCCCCATACAGATAATGGTGCCAAAGCTTCAGTGCAAACACCACGACCGCAAGCTCCAAGTCATGGGTAGGGTAATTCCTCTCATAATCCTTGCATAAGCAATCACCCTCCCTTCCTGCATCAGCACACAACCAAGTCCACTGTGCGATGCGTCACTGTAGATCACATATCCTTTCCCCATAACAGGGAGGGAAAGGATAGGAGCGGTCATCAGTCTATTTTTCAGCTCCTCGAAGCTCCTCTGGCAGTCCTCACTCCAGATAAACTTAATTCCTTTACGCGTCAAACGAGTGAGGGGTGTGGAGAGCTTCGCAAAGCCCTCCACAAACCGACGATAATACCCAGCTAAGCCCATAAAACTACGCACCTCAGAAACGGTCGTCGGTCTGGGCCAATCCCGGACTGCCTCAATCTTCGCCGGGTCCACTGCTACACCTGCGGCGGAAATCCCATGGCCCAAGAAGACTACCTCCCGAAGCCAAAACTCGCACTTCACCAGCTTGGCTTACAACTTCTTCTCCCGCAGAAGTTGCAGCACAATCCTCAAGTGCTCCTCATGCTCAGCATCACTTCGGGAGTAAACCAGAATATCATCGATGAACACTACCACGAATCGATCCAAGTACGGTCGGAAGATCCGGTTCATCAAATCCATGAATGCGGCAGGGGCATTAGTCAGTCCAAAAGGCATAACTGTATACTCAAAATGCCCGTGCCGTGTCCTGAATGCTGTCTTCGGGATATCCTCGGCCTTCACCTTCAACTGGTGGTAACCGGACTGCAGATCTATCTTGAAAAAGACACAAGACCCTTGCAGCTGATCAAAGAGATCATCGATGCGCGGCAAAGGGTACTTGTTCTTGATGGTCACTTTATTCAATTCTTTATAATCCACACACAGTCGAAGTGATCCATCCTTCTTCTTCACGAATAGCACCGGCGCTCCCCAAGGCGACACACTCGGCCTAATAAAGCCCTTGTCCATCAAATCCTGGAGTTGCGCCTTAAGCTCTCGCAGCTCAGCCGGTGCCATCCGGTAAGGAGCCTTAAAGATTGGCGCAGTTCCTGGAACTACGTCAATCACGAACTCAATCTCCCTATCTGGCGGCATGCTAGTCAGCTCAGGTGGAAAAACATCCGGGAACTCGTGGGCAATAGGGATATCCCCGAGTCCCGGCGCCACCATAGGCCCCTCAACAACACTAGCCAAAAAGGCTACACATCCTCGATGGATCATCTGCCTCGCTCGGGAAGTCGAAACCATAGAGGCAAAGAAAGCACTCTGACATCCCCGATATACCAACATCTCCTGGCCTGGCTCTCTAAAAGTGACAGTCCTTGCGGCATAATCAATAGTCGCGAAATACCGAGCCAGCCAGTCCATCCCGAGAACCACATCAAAGTCTCTCAGCTGTCTCAAGACCAACAGGTCTGCTGGCATAATCCATGACTCGATCTGCATCGGGCAGGACCAACAGCACTCCTCCACGTGCAAAGTGTGATCAGGAATCTGAACCTCTCATGCACATGGTAAAAGTCCTACCTCTAACCCATGTAATGATGCAAATGATCTACTAATAAAAGAATGCAATGCCCCGCGACCTCCTCGAGAGTCTGTAGCCGCTGGGCATGCACTAGAGTATAAATCTCCAGGCGGAGACCTGTCTCAAATAGCTCCACTTGGTGAGGTCCATCTCGGGCGACGAAAGGCACGCAGTTAAGCAACTGTGTAAACTCCTGAAAATAAGCCTGTACCGATCGGTCGCCTTGCTACAGATTTTTCAGATCATCCTCCAGCTTCCTCTTCACACTTGTCGGAAAGTAAGTATCCAAGATCATCCGTTTGAACTCCAACCAAGGTAACTGTCGAGTGATCTGGAACTCCAAGGGCTCTACCCGACGCCACCAGGCGTCTGCATCTCCATCCAAGCAATGCACTGTCATGTGCACTCTAAACCTCTGATCGATGAAGAAGTCCCTGAATAACAAGCTCCAATCTCTGTCGAACGCTCTCCGGAAAGAAGGCTCCAAGAAGTAGACTGCGGAACTCCGCCCAGGTCAGGAGCTGAGCCCTAGGAGGACCCGCAGGTCAAACATGCCGCCACCAAGCCTCGGCGTTGCGCTCTAAGAAATTCGTCGCCAGTAGAACCTGGTACCGCTCCTCGATAAACAGGGTCTCAAAACGTCGCTCCATAGCCGTGATCCATGACTCTGCACTCTGCCCCGAGAAACTAGGTGGATCAAACTGACGGAATCTCATCAACAAGTTAACCACCTCTCGCTGCTCTGCAGGGGTCAGAGGTCCCGTCAACCCAGATGGCTGACCACAAGAAACCACGAATCAGGAACAAAACCCCACACGACCCAATCTAGCGAAAGTCAAAGATATCCCCCTATTTCTGTGACTTTATGTTGTCTGCAGCCAACATAACGATTCACCAGAAATAGGGTATGTCGATCCCTCTTCACTCACTGGAAGAGTCAAACAATTAAATCAACGACTTTCGCAAAAAAATCACGTCTCTCACGCCCTATCATCCTAGGGTCTGCCAAAAGCCTAGGGTTTCCTAAGTCCCAACTGACCTATCCCTAAGCTCTGATACCAACCTAATCTGTCACGCCCCGGGTGTAAACCAGAATCCGGGCTCGGTAACAGATCCGCCGTGCACACAGAATTTCTCATATACACGAAGCGCTGGTAACCTACTCAGATATAAGATAAACAATAAAAGAGCATAAACAGAGCTGAACTAAAAGAACTAAAAGTAATCTCAGACTGAAATAAAATACAATAAACTCCCAGCTCACCACAAATATACAACCAGCTGGCCAAAGCCAGACCCAAAAGTAACTACTGTAGTCTGAGATACAAAAGGGGATACAATAAAAGCCTAGCTAATCTCTCGGTCGGGGTAGATGATCTAGCTAGTCTGCGATCCACTTACCTCGATCTGCCGCTGAAGGCCCAGCAGCTCCCACAGACGACTCTGCAAAACAAAGGGGGAAAAAAATAGAAAACAACAATCGGGGGTGAGAACTACTAGATAAACCAGTAGCCTCCCCCTAGTGGGTAAATCCTCAACTCTGACGGACCCACTAGGACTACTAGAGGCAAAAGGAAGGAACAGTAGTAAGCTATAAAGGCTGCTGAAAAGGAAACTGCTACTACAATGCCTCTAAATGCAGCGCCAAAAAGATAACTGTATGCAAGCAACTATAAGGCTAACCGCCCAAAAAGACCCAATCAAAAGGGCCAGGAAGCACTGGCACTGCCTGCTCTGTCATCACTCACAACTGTCCAACTGACCGGCACCCGTCAAGGTCAAAAGCCTACTCCGGAGTGGCACTCGAGGGGAGCGACCCACACGAGTAAAGTATCTCTATATCAAGCATCTCTGTAACCAATATCTCACAATAGCAGGACTGGATCATGACTATGATCAAAGTGGGAAAACTCCATCCACTAATGCAATCCCGATTCCCAATCTGATGTGATAATTAATACTCAATAAGTGGAAAACTCCATCCACTAGAGAAAAGCCCGATACCCAATCTGATGCAACAGTAACATCCGGTCAACCGCCTAATGTCCGCGGTGGCCGCAACACCCCGCAAGTCCAAAATCTGATAAAGTAATCAACATCTGGCTAACCGCCTAATGTCCGCGGCTACCACAATGCCCCACAATCTATAATCGAGTCTAACCCGTCCCCGACTCGATGACCTCGACTACACTATCCCAAAACCCTGCTCAAACTGAGCCACATGCATCTGAATAACAAGGAGAACAACAAAACATGGTTTCTCCTAAGTCAAGTCCCAATATGATAGTGTAGCAATAAATAATTCCCTAACTAGATGTCCAAACAAGCATGCAATTGTCCTCTTTTAAAACTGTAGAAGAGTGTCTGATGTTTATTTTAAAAAGATTGATCTTAATATACCAACATAATAAGTCATTTGCATGCGAGAATAGGATATAGCATTCGTCCCGACAATAGTGTCCCAATTTAACATAAATGAGCTGTCATATAATTTGTGGGGTCTACTCATGCAATTCACAATTGGAATACCAGTTATCAGTTTTGAAATAAGGGATCTCTAATACTCCTAGTGAGTTAGTCAAAAATGAGGTAAGCAACAATCACCCACCTCGAAAAGCGCAATCCACGCCCGAAAAGCCTATTTGCTGTCCACAGTCCTCTACTCCCGCAACTCGTCGAAAACAGTGCACAACTGTACAGAACAACGCACCCGGTGTAAATACAAATCCCAAAAATACAGCCTTTGCTGTTTTTCCAAACAGCACAAAAAAAGAGGGATTTTCACCTCTGTACAGTGCTCCCAAAAATCCAAAAAAATTACGGTTGCATTCCTTGCGATGAGTAGATTGAAATCGACTACTTATACGCCTTGATCAGATGATCCTAGCCCAAGATATAAATCGGAGAAGTCGACGTTGTCCAGAAAATACCACAGCAAAAAGGGGGGTCAAAGGTGCCTCGGGAACCGTGCCAAAAGTGCGAAACATAGCAAAGTGATCAACACGAAAAACGAAGCCTTACCTCTTATGAATGCGTTGCCGCAGAAATCGTTTAAAAATTCCTCTTCGTTAGCGCACAGGGATTTTCTGACTGAACTGTGACGGAAAATGGGCTGGAATTGAAAATCGTCGCAGCATGCCGCATCGCAGATAACTCGCCGTCGGCAACTCCGAAAATTCTAAAACTTTCTATAGAGCTAGAGGACAGAGAGAGGAACAACTTTCCTTAAGGCCTCAACCTCACTTTCTCTCTCTAAAATTCGGAAATTGCAAAGAGAGAGAGGTGGCTTATATAATGGGCCAAAATTCCTTCGGGCTCCACACCGAATCCGGGCCCAAAACAGGAAACAGCAAATCCAACCAACCAAAACGCGCCGCGTGTCCCCAAACACGAAACAGCCGTGAAAGGGCCTTCGGGAAGCGCTACGTGTCTGTGCCACCCACGTGTTCCACGTGCCTCGTTCACGTGGGCGGCTTGAGCCAGCCAATGGGAACATGCCACGTGTCCCCACGCGGTTCACGTGGTCCACGCTTCCGGTCTACGCGCCGGGTCTTCCGGAATGTGTCGGCCAATCACAGCGTGCCGCATGTCACAGCCCAGCCGCCCTCCTTGACGCCGCCCAACCAATCAGGAGGTGCCACGTGGCAAGCTCAACCTTCTATGCTCCCGGCGCACGCCTTGCCCGTGGACCATCCCGCCTGCGCGCCTGCCCGCGCCTGCCCGCGCTGCCCGCGCCGCGCTCCGCCGCTGCGCCGCCGTGCTCCGCCGCTCGCCGGCCGCCGCCGCCGCAGGAGTTACTGTTCCGGCGTGAACAGTAACTTTTGGCGAAAAAATCAAGTAAATACACCATTTTGATCGTTTTTGCGCGCTTACCCAAATCCGCTGTCCATTTTGCCAAATTCTCATCCGAAATTTTGCCGAAAGTCCCCGGAAAGCCCACTTGATCCGATTTTCGCGCCGGATCCATTTCTGAGATCCGTTTTCGACACTACTTGCTCCGATACACTATGTGAGCTTCCTGTAGTCACTGTAATCACTGCAACAGTCTCTGCGGAAGTCCGGATCATCACATCTACCAGGGGGTCGAACAACGTATTCAAGATTTAAAATACCAATTAAAATTGATGATTTCTCAACATGCGAGATCAAGCGAGGGAGCCAACTTGCAGATTTGCTCACACACACTAGCTTGATTGTTTGGGATGAAGCTCCAATGAACCATAGAAATTGTTTTGAAGCTTTAGACAGATCATTGAAGGATATTATACAAGTAGGGGACTCTACTGATGGCGAGAAACTTTTCGGCCGCAAGACAGTTCTACTCGGTGGAGATTTTAGACAAATACTTCCTGTTGTTACTGGAGGAACAAGGCAAGATATAATTAGCGCCTCACTCACAAAGTCCTATATATGGGATGAGAGCAAAGTTTTTCGTTTAAAAACTAATATGAGGCTCAGACAAAATTCAATTAGTAATTCAACAAGAAGGTTAATGCTTGAATTTGCAAAGTGGATACTCGAACTTGGTGATGGAAAATTAGAAACAGTAGAGGTTGAGGGAGAGGATGAAGCAAGTTGGCTCAAAATTCCAGATGACATAAATATATATACATACTGCTGTGAATGGAGTGCAAACTATTGTTTCAGTGATATACGACGACATTGATAAAAAGTTCAATTGTCCTGCATACCTGAAGGATAGAGCTATTATTACTCCTATAAATGAGACGGCTGACATAATCAACGCATATGTACTGTCTCTAATTCCCGGTGAAGAAAAGATATATTTAAGCTCTAACTCGATATGTAGTACTTCAGTGAATGCAGATGAGAACAACGTTCTTTATCCTATTGAATTTCTAAATTCATTGAAGTTTAATGGACTTCCACATCATGAGCTAAAGTTGAAAGTTGGCGCACCTATAATGTTGCTGCGGAATATTAATCAAAGCGCAGGCTTATGTAATGGAACACGACTAATTGTTACTCAAATAGCCTCAAGGATTATTGAAGCACAAATATTTACCGGAAGCCACATTGGTACAAAGGTTTATATTCCTCGCATTATAATGCATGTCGTTGACATAAAATGGCCATTTACATTTAAAAGGAGACAATTTCCAATCCGTTTATGTTATGCAATGACGATTAACAAAAGTCAGGGACAGACATTACAACGGGTAGGTATTTATTTGCCACGTCCGGTGTTCTCTCATGGCCAACTTTACGTCGCTGTTTCGCGTGTTACTTCACGAGAAGGTCTACGAATTTTGATCGAGAACAACGAAAATGAACCTAAAGGATGTACCAGGAACATTGTGTACCGTGAAATTTTTGAAGACCTGCCATCGGATAATGGTTTAGTTGATGTTGACTTCCATGTTTGCTAGAAGTTCTTCATAACACTACACTGTTTGCCATCAATTTTTTTCCCTCTTTTTTCCAACACACCCAAGTATGGTTTAAATTGATATTTCCTTTCTTATTGTCTTGTGATAGAAATCAGGTTAGCAGGATTTCTATGGACTACATTCTTTTATCTCAGCTATCCCTAAAACAACATTGTCGCAAAATTAAAGTAAGGATCGGAAGAACGTGGGATGCAAAAATACCGACTATGCGCGAACAAATCCTGAGTTTGGACTGCCTTCTTATTGATGAAAAAGTGAAGTATTGTAATACTTTCAAATTATTCTTTCATATTATGGTTATTTCCTAAAATATATTTTTTCCATTTTCCTTCAGGGAGATTCGATTCAAGCAACCATACGCAAACAAGATGCTATACAGTTTAGGCAATCGTTACAAGAAGGAAGTGTATACTTCATTGAAAACTTTACTGTTATCCCGAGTAAAAAATTCAAGGTTGTCGACGAAGATTATATGGTCATGATTGGTAAGTGGACGAAAGTAGTTCAAATCACAGAGGACATCGACTCAATGCCTTTATACAGCTTCAAATTTGCTAGTTTTGACTACATTCACAGTAGAAGAAATAACGACAGCTGTCTCTCAGGTGATATTATTTGTTCGTCATTTTTTGTTTCCTGTTTTGTTTTGACCCTATACATTAAGAAATTAAGCATTTTCAGTTCTACCAGATGTACTTGGTCATATCGTTTCTTTCGGTTCTATTGGTTACACATACGTCGGACAAGCACAAACACCGATTATAAAAATGGAGATAGAAGACTTACAGTACGTAATGATTAAACAAATAATTTGTTTATTTTATTGCTCTTCGCTATCATTCCTTTTCTTTCTTTTATTCTTATATAGGAAAAACAAATTGTCTATCACATTATGGGATAATTTTGCTGTTGAAATCGATGAAAGCTTGATATTCGAAAGAGATGCCAACAGTCCTGTTGTCGTCGTCCTCGCTGCTATGACTGTTCGAACATATCAGGGTACTACTATACTTTGAAGTTTCTAAAATGTACATATTCCATTACTTTCCTGACTAAGAAGAAAAAAAATAACAAACTAAAATTTCCAGATAAAATATACCTCTCTACATCTTCCGCCTCGAGGTTATACATTGAATTACATATTCCGAAAGTTCTCGATTTTCAGCACAGGTATGAATAATCTTTGTTAATTACATTCAATTGTACTCAACTGAATAGTTTATAATCAACAAAACTCATTACCAGAATTCTGCGACCAATTGATCGTATTAATCGGCCTGTAAACACACAACAAGCGACTATTAGTCCTTTAGAAGAAATGCAGCTTAATAGAAAAAAAATATGCGAGCTAATGAGTCTAGAGCAATCCGAAATTCAGGTTACAAATACTTTTTGACTACTACATTATTATTTAGAATTTCATGACAACTTAAAAATATATTTTTTATCTTCCTCCAGAATGTAAAGTTTACATGCGAGGTGACATTGAAATCAATAGACTGCTCATATGGTTGGTGGTATAAAGCCTGTCGTGGATGCTGATCAGCAATTAAAAGTTATGGAGAAGAATTTTACTGTGGACATTGTGGAAAAAATGATGAACCCCCTATGCCATGGTGGGTTGATTAGATCAAATTAGGTATTTTAATCTTATATTTTTCAACTCTTATATTTCACATATTTCACTGAAATTTTAAAATAACCGGTACAAATTGGATGCAACTGTTGCTGATGATACCGGTGATGCCAACTTCACTATATTTGGGAGAGTTGCGCAGGATCTAATCCATGTACCTGCCCAAAACCTTGCTACTGCTGATAACTCTGACCGATTTACTCTCCCTTTAGTTATTAAAAATTTAATCAGCCAAAACCATATTTTTCAAGTTACGATCGATACTTACAAGTTAAGCATGGGTATTAGATCATTTAAGGTCGGTAAGTGTTTCTCCTCCGAAGTTCCAACAAAAGTCCAAAACCAGTTATACCAAAAAGATCAACCCGAAATCGAAGAACAGACAGTTTTAACTCTTTCCGCACATACTCAGAATGACATATTTGGAGAAATATCTCCCTCGGCAATATCACATTCTAGGTATAGCTAATTTCTTTTTCTCTCTACATGATCTTGCATGTATGAAATACCATGTTCCAATTACTAATGTACTATGTTGGCTTTTATCAGATTGTCTAAAAATGTTGCTGAATTAGGTTCAGGCAAAAAACGTTTTAGGTAATTTTGTGGAACCAACCTCCCTTTGAGTTATCTTTTCACCATGAAATTTTTTATTTTTTGTTAACTTTCCGTCTATTGACATTGCAGGCACACAGAAGATGAGGTGCCATCGACTAGCAAGAAATAATTAGTCTTTTTATTAATCGTGCATCTTTTTAGATTTAAACTTGAAATGATGCTATTAGTTAATGAACAATTAATATATGTAGTAATTGTACTTTTGTACTCCTTTTAATTTATAATGTTGAAAACCTTATAATATATAATATATTTTGATCTTTATAAATATTTTATTATTTATTGCTTATTAATTATTAATTATTAATATTAATTTAGTGTAAATTTATTCGTCCGCCGCGAAGCGCGGGTCTTTAACTAGTTGGAAACTATTGCGGCACCACATTAAGCCCCTAAAGAAGTGGCAGAAGTAAGTCCGAGTCTAAACATGGCCCGACCTAATGGATCATGTATAGGCAAGGGTTTGGATATCTAAAATATAATTTTGGGCTTGGGCTTTATTAAAAGTTTTAAATCCAGAAAAGCTTTGAGCCAGCCCGAAAACCGATACATTATTTACCATTGCCAACTAACAAGATTTTTAGTTATATATATATTTACCTACATCAGAAATTAAGAATATAATAATATACTATATATAGTATTATTCTGAATCTTTAATGAGTTAGACCTTTCTAGTTCCTTGGAGGTAAACTAATTTTTAATATGATCAAATTCTACTCTTGAACTTATAAAAATAAATATTTTATTTTAATTTTGTAAAATAAAATATGCATACGTGCTATTTGACAAATGCATACAGTAGACATAAATTAGGCTTTGGGCCTGAGGCTGGACCTAGAACGGGCCTTAATTTTTAAAAAAAGTTGGATAAAATTCCGACCGAAAGCTGAATTTTATTTTCAGATCAAAAAAATAATAAAAGAGTAATGGATACTTATAGGCGCGGATTAATTTGTAAGCGTAATTTTTTTTAGATTGGATTGTTTTTGTTAGTGTTATCACATCCTTAAATTTATGTAGTTCTCAAGCTGGATTTAAAGTCTCTAACAAATAATATCTGAGCAAATAATGGCCTAAATGATGTGGCAAAATATATAATAACTTTTATAAATATGAAGAGCGGCCAAGACACTACAATAAAATTAGGTTATAGCGACATTTTTAAGTGTTTCTAAAATCTAAAAAATGTGTTGCTGATAAAAATACCAACACTTATTGTAAGTGTTGCTATATGTGCCGTCGCTAGGGTGTATAGCGACACATTTTTATAATGTGTCCCTATAACTTAATTTTGGATATAGATGGAATATAGATAAGACACTTATACAAAAGTGTTATAAACATGTGTCCGTATAACCTAATTTTGTTATAGTAAAAGAAATCATAATAATGCAGTATGACGGCTTGGTGCATTTTAAAAAGTTAAACCCGAGAGACAAAGTTACATACATGGGCTTGAAGGATTGGTTTATTGAAAAAAGTTGGGACTCGAGAGATGCGTAGACTTGGATCGATTGTTTCGCCGTGCATGGCTTTAGAAGAATTTAGAGGATGTGTAATAGAGAAGAGTTGGGCAGTAAATATATCTGAAATTGTATTCAAATCCGAATTCGAATCGATATGTTTTCAATGCGGATATAAAAAACAAAAACCCGCCGAATTAGATTTTAGATATAAATTTTAATTATATCCGATCCGAATCCAAACCTGACTTAAACCGAAATTGATTTTATATAATATATATTATAAGTGTATATAAATATTTAATATTATATTTAAATTTATATTTTAAAAATTTAAATTTAATGTAATATATTTTAAAAATATTATAAATAAAAAAAATTGTTTCAAATTTGGGATTTTGAGTTCGGGTTTTGAAATTTTATTCGGTTCATATTTAGATTTTTAAATTTTGTCAGATTGGGATTTAGATTCGGATTTGATAGTGAGTTCGAATTTGATAGTGGTTGTCAAGCATGCTGCGGCGTAGGCTCGACCGTGCCTATGAGCCGGCCGGTTTAATTGGGTCTTATAACATATATTGCTACGCGTTACTTTAGTTGATATATACGGTACTTGTTTATCATATTTCAGACACTATAAAAGAGGCATGCTAACTGTTTACTTGTTTCCTACTGATACAGTTATAGGTGTGATAATTATTTTTATTTTCTGTTATATTATACTCTGTTATTTACTCGTTTATTTATTATTTTTGTCTCTAATAGATTTAATGGTGTAGGTCATCATTGTCGTCGACTATACTAACTGGATAGTATTGATTGTAGTTCTCACGCCCTCTTTTGTTAACTTTTTATTTCAGAACCATCAACACCAGCTACAAATAGAATAAATAGATATCGAGGTGGATAATATCTCCTACCCAGATATTCCGCAACTAGAGGAGGACCCTTATAATTTTTTACATTATATAGTAGCTTGTATATAATAAACTGGCGAGGCCAGCATGAGATATATATGTAGTTTATTTTTGAGTTGTAGAGGCAATGGATATGCACATTTCATGATGATAGATTTGAGATAGTGAATGTACATGTTGCTATAACTTTTATATGTTTCAGAAATTATGATACTTGCTTATTGGCTGACTTTTAGGTATCCTTGTATACAAGTTGTGGACTTCTAAAACTATTAATAGATTATTGTCGAACGTTTTGAGTGTACGGAATGCGTTCCGTATATTCGGCAGGTCTGTTGACATGATCGAAAATTTTTGCTGTGATCAGAAATAAAGAATACTTTTAATTTGAAATGTATATTTTTTATTATCTTTATAAAATTTTTATTTTCGATTATTGTCACGAAAATCTAAAAACCTCTTTAGCTAAAATCTCTTAACATATTCATTTACATATCCACTATTTTGGATATCTAGAGCAAGAATGATTGCTCTGAATTTTATTTGTTATACCGTACATTTTGTTCAAGAAGCTTATTTGATTCGCATTTTCAATTTACATATTCCAAGATAGATAAACTGTTGTAAATTATATTATATTTTGTTATTATCTATAGCAAAGTAGGTTTTCTCTTTTTATAAAAAATATAACATCATAATTAAAATTTAAAAATTATATATTTTTATTACAAGCCCAAGGCCCATAGTAATAATTAGCTTGGGCCTATCAATAATGAGGTTTTGACTGTAACGTATTTTGATATCGGCCCAAGTTGAGGCCCACCTGAACCTAGTCAGGCCCAGTTCACAATTTGGTCAGTTATGCATAAACAAATATGAAAAATACTTGTATACATTCCACAAAAAATATACATGTTACACCCCAAAAGGGATGTATATTTTATACTCTATCCATTTAGTAGTGGAATAAATTTTACTGGTCACTTCGAAGTGACGAGTAAAACACACTCCACCCCTGAATGGATGGAGTGTGCATCATACATTCATTTTGAGATGTATGAGTAACATTGCTCAAAAAAAATATAGGTAATAATATTAACAGATCCAAATTCTGAATTGTTGTTTACAAATAAGTCATCAAATTTAATGCACTCATATTTATTATTTGGTGGATATATATATATATATATATATATATATATATATATATATATATATATATATATGCACAATCCAAGGACAAGTACATATTTCCACTAGCCTCATATTATTAAGAGAGCAACCAAAAGGTATATAGAATCCATGCCATTTTTCCAAAAGTTGCATTTGCTATCCTCATTTTACTTCTTACTCCATTACTTGTGGAATCCCCTTTACCTGCAAATTGAGACAAAATTAAGTGTTAATATTTATAACAAATAAATTCAATAAGAACTTGGGTTGAAAGTGGTTAGGATAAACCCCTATCCAATCGGACAGCGAATTTGATGGGATGCGCTTATAGATGTTAAAATTTAGCATTCGATATATATTCGTATTTGAATTTGCATTCGAATTTTGTTTTAAAAAAATATGATTGCTAATATAATTTCTTAAAGAAAGTCTACCATATTCAACTGTTTTTACCCCTAAGAAAAAAAATATTAGTATATATTATAAGAGGATAAAGTAAATTTTCGTGCTCTTTATTTATTTTACTTTAAATTTTATATTAAAATTATATTTATTTTTGTTAAATTATTAAATTTTGTTGAATAAAATACAACTATACGAAGTTTGAACACGAATGAAAATTTTTAATTATATTATATATATATATATATATATATATATATATATAAAGGGTTGAGAGGGCTATTTCAGAATAACATATTATTGAGGGGGTTTTAATACATTTTAGAGAACATTTGATATCATGTGAGAAACAACAGTATATGTTTAAAACTCAAAGCAATAGAAAGTAATATTTTAATATTTTATATCCTGTAAAAATAATCTGACTTAATTTTTATCTCCAATTTTATTAAAATAAGTGGAGTTTGAAAAAGCAAGAAAATATAGTTTCGATGATATTAATTTACAACGTAGTGCCTAATACGGATTTTACTTGAAAATTACATGTCAATTATTATAAGTAAATTTTAAAACATGATATGTTGCTTCATTTTTTTATATGATTATTTTTAAAAATGTTTATTTTTTTTCATAGGGCTATTTTAACAAGTAAGCCATAAACCATGCAAATAATACCCTAAAAAAAATGAATGGCTTAGGTAGAATAATTAAGTCTGTTAATTTAATTATAGTAATAAGATTTGTAAAACTAATGAGTAATGCTACATGTACCTCTTACACCCACCCATCTAAAGATAGAGAATCACTTCACAAATTGTAAAGTGACCCCTCACCAAGTGACCCTTCACCACACCCCATCTATTGGATGAATGGAATGTATGATGTACACCCCACAAAATTAAGATGTACATTTAGTATTTTTCATCTATATATATATATATATATATATATCTAGTTTCATGCACATAAAAGATTATATACAGTCAAATTTATTTAAAAATTCCCTCTTTTGTCTAAAAATTATAATAATAATAATAATAAAACAGTGAAGCATGGGCCATTTCACTAGTTTTCATTAAATTAATATTATGCGATAAATATCTCAAAGTTATAGATCTAAGGCGGCGCCAATAAAATAAAATAGAATAAAATAGAATAAAATAAAAAAGTTTTTTAAAAGGAAAATTGTAATTACCATTGTCGGTTGGTGCATTATTATTGATGTCTTTGAGTTGACGTCCAAATTGCAGAAAAACCTGCGCAGCTGATGAATTCGCCGGGAGGTTTAACAATCCTGCATCATTAAAGTGATATGAACGTGTTAAATTAGCTAGTTATGAGCACGTACGAGACCACTGCACACCCAACTCATAATGACCCCGGAATCTATGTATATATAATAATGTCTCAGCACTCACGTACCTAATGTATTTAAAATAAATTAATAAATAAAATAAGCGATGAAAATTTAATTTATTATATAATACGAAAATTTAATTAGTGGCAACTTCACAAAATAATAAAGTAGTTTTTTGCTCCCAGAACTTATTATTTAGAAGATCGATCTAATTGAAAAGAATCAACAAGCTACCTAGAAGAGCAATCTAATTAAAAAGAATCTACGAATTTATATTAGAGCAATGCTATATGTACATCCCGAATGGGTGTATATCATACATCTCCACCATTTTAATGGTGGCGATATTTTTTACGGGTCACATCAAGTGATCCATCATCACACCCCCACCCTTAGATAGGTGGGGGTGTGAGATGTACACCCCTTACGGGTGTACATATAGTATTTTCCTTTATATTAACACTTGTTTTCACGTGCATGATAGAGTTAACAGGCGTATAAAAGAGTCTAAAAATTTATATTAATACTTCTACTCACGTACCACTATAATAAAACTATACTATACTTACAATTAGTGTCGCTATATATGTAGGACATATTATTATAATATGTTCTAAAAATATGTCCCTATAATCTAATTTTGAATATAGGTGAAATATAGATAGGACACTTGTATAAAAGTGTCACAAAGATGTGTCGCTATAACTTAATTTTGTATTAGTGTACATGATAAATTAAAAAATAAAAATGACTATATATATATATATATATATATATATATATATATATATATATATATATGCACATGCACCACAACAAAATTATGCTATAGCAATATTTTAAGTATTTTTAAAATCTGGAAAAAAATGTCACTGACAAAAATACCGATACTTATTATTAGTGTCGTTATATGTGCAGTCGTTAGGATATATAACGACGTATTATTATAATGTGTCCTAAAAATATGTCCATATAACCTAATTTTGGATATAGATGGAATATAATAGAACACTTGCACAACAGCGTCACAAAAATATATCTCTATAATCTATTTTTTTTTGTAGTGTGGATTGAACTCCTATGCTTTTAAAAGTATAAAGTTATTGGTGTTTGTAGGTTTTAGCTCTTGAATGAAAGATTGTGTGATTAGCATGAGAGTGGGACCCTTGGATTTAGTGGATGGTTGGTGGATTATATATATATATATATATATATATATATATATATATATATATATATATATATATATATATATATATATATATATATATAGTCCGGCTACTATGCTATCAATAGCACCAAGCACTTAGTGTTATCAAATTTTTTACCATTAGATTTACCCCTTTGATCATTTCTACCCCTTAGATAATACTATTTTTTCAACCACCCGCTAAACCCTAGGAATCCACTATCATTCTAGGCTACGCACACATGTCTTAATCTAAGGGTCAAAAACTTAATAGCACAAATGACTTGGTAATAATAATAATATAGTAGCCTAGGTCTCTCTCTCT
>CM055067.1:8878817-8906317 GCA_029204045.2 Tillandsia leiboldiana | reverse complement strand
TCAATATTTTTTTTTCCTAATTTAAATTCGAGATTTTTTGACAACTTAAAAATATGCATAAACTTAAATTAAATAAAAAAAAAATTAAACGAATCAAGAAGCGGAGCAAGACTCAAATTTAAGATTTTCTATTTCGATATTATATTAAATAATATAAAATAACTAATAATTTTCAAATATTTAAACTGTCAAAAAAAATTAGCTAGTGCTTAATATTAATATTTATATTCAACAGCATCTTCCAAAGTTATGCTAATATCTCCCCACGTAGGTGTGAAATGTAATTAAGGATATAGTATGGCATCAGTAGGATTATTGCAAGCTACTATAGCAGTATCGATTATCGCTTACTAGGGCAGTCTGTCACATTTGCAGGGACATGGCACTTAGAAGGGAGCATCAGAGCCCGGGTGACATTGAACTTGAACCCGAGTGCCGGCTCGTTGCGGTCCTTGATGAGCACGCACAGGCACTTGAAGTTCTGTCCGACGACCACCTGGAGCCCCGAGCAGCAGTCGGGGGTCGGAGCCTTCCCGCTGCCCCCCGCGTACGTCAGGCACGGCGCCAGACCCACCAGCTGGTTCGCGCACTCTGCCCGGTCACTCGCAAAGTCGGATTGCGCGACCCCGAAGAAGCAGAGGAGAAGTAGAGAGATAATCACTCCAAAATGTGCCATATATATATAACTAGAGTGCAGAGAATTGTGTAGGATATATTGGATATGGTATATGACCTGTGAGGTTATCTATGTATTTATACATGGAAAAGTTAGAATAAATTTAGGTGAAAATGTATATAGACCCCTGAGATATAGGCGATTTGTAAATTGAACCCTCGGTTTTGTTTTTCTTTCCTTTTTTTGGTTCAAACATTTTAACCTTAATTTTGGCTAAAATACAAAAAAAAAATCTTGTAAACATTCACTTTCTCATTTTTTCTCTCTGATTTTCAAAAATTTATAATTTTTTTTTTCAAAAATTTTAAGTTGATACATTTAAACTCCCTTCGTTAAATTCTTCTCTATTCCGGCCTTTTTTTATAATTTATACAATTTTTTTTAAATATATATATATATATATATATATATATATATATATATATATATATATATATATATATATATATTTATTTATTTATTTATAAAACAAGTAAGGTAATTTAGTTATCTTTTCCACTCCATTATTGTCGTAATTTTTTAAAAATATTTCTAAAACTTTAAGAGAGCAATAAATTTTTAAAAGTTAATAAAAAACATAAAAAAAGAATATTTACATAATTTTTTTTTTATTTTTTTTATTTTAGTCTTAATCTTTTAAATCTTTTTCATAGTTGAGTGATTTTTATTGGATTTTACTAAATCCCTCTATAATTTTATCAAATTTAATAATTTTAATCACTTTTTATTTAATGTAATTGGGCCAAATCAGAACGAGTATTTAATTAATACGGCCATTAAGTTTAACAAAACCTCTAGCTTTAGTTAAGGACATGTTTGTTGTTTGCCAGAATTAATTTTTAGATTGAAAATAACTTTCAGTTGACTTGGGAGTTTAGATAAAATTTATTCCTCCACTGCCATTTGGGTGATAATAAAAGAAATAAAAGTACAGTTATCCCATTTTGTTATTTATTTTATCAAAAAATTTACATTAGCACATAAGAGGGTGAAAAACATAATACAATACTTAATTATTTTTTTTTTTTTTTTTTTCATCTCTTTTTATATATATAGAGTTAGGCTGGAATACTATCGGTAGCAAACATTCTTTTCTGCTATTAATTTATTTTCGATGATTGAACTTTCAAAATGACGATCAGTATTTTTAAATATGATATAAACTATTTAAACTAGCTGAAAATTAAATTTCATATTTTTTCATATTTTTTTTTGTTCGTTAAGCGGACTAAAAAACAAATGATTGTAAATGAATATCTTACAAAAATTTAAGATAGGAGCTTTGTAATCAAGATCGAAATTATAAATCTTGTTTTAAATAATTTTTAAAAAATTTCAATCAAAATTCAAATGATTTAGATTTTTTCAACCCGTTAAACGAGTAAATATCTCATATCTATAATTAAAATTACACGTTTTACAACCCTTTGATTATTAGATTAATGAAGTCGAAAATATTTGAAATTCGATTTCTAAATATTTCTAGTGGTTTAGATCATATTCAACTGTGTCGATCGTCGATTCAGAAGTTTTATTATTAAAAATTAATCGGTAGTAACGAGGCCTGTTCACTATTGATAGTATTCCGACCGAACACTCTTTCTCTCTCTCTCTCTCTCTTTCTCTCTCTCTCTCTCTCTCTCTCTCTCTATATATATATATATATATATATATATATATATATATATATATATATATATATATATATATATATATATATATATATATATAACTAGACTACTATACTATTAATAGAATCAAATCATTGATGCTATTAATTTTTCGGCATTTTGATGAAAGAATATGTGGTTAGGATGATACTGGTCTCGTAAAATTTAGTGGGTGGTGGGTGAAATAGTATGATCTAAAAAGTGAAAATGGTCAAAATGGTAGATCTAACGGCGAAAAATTTAGTAACATTAAATATTTTGTGCTATTGATAGCATAATAGCCGGACTCAAATATAAAAAAATTTAAATTTTATACATCTTAATTGATAGATTAATATTCTAATTTTATATTTTTTTTTCAACTTTTTACTCTGTAGTAGTAGGGCTGACAATTTGGCATGTTGTTCATGAGCCAACTCTTGTTTGGCCCATTAACAAACGAGCTGTACACGAATTTAATTTTCTAGATCGATATTAATTTTACCGAGCCAGTTTTTATCTAATTTATTTAGTAAATAAATAAATACGAGCCGATCCAATCTCGCTCGTTATCGTCTCGTTGACCGCCCTAGTCTCCATACATTTCTACCTAGTATTTAATGGGGAGGCAAAATTTGTATAGTATGACAATCCCATGGCAGCTGCACAGGAGACGATTCTACTGCTCTCCAAACAGGCAAAAAACTAGGCGTGAGGTGGCGTGGGTTTCTCTTATTAATTCTATCGATGCGTACTGGCACATGACATTTGGGTCATGTGCTGAGACATTGCATTTAAGTGCTTTTTGGGCCCAACTCAACCGTAGTGAAAGAGACGCTATAGTGATGGATGATAGGGCTATGCCAACCTATAGTTTTTATTCTCGTTTCTCTGGATGGGATATGTCAGAAAATTTGTATTACTAAATTTGCTTGGAATTAAAATTTAACTTATTTAGTAATAAAAGATAAAATCAAACTCATAAATGAGTTCTAAAAATTTGATATATTTGGATGTCTTCGTCTTTCATACATAGCTAATAGAAAACACTACTTCAAGATATAACTGATTTTTTTTTTTCTAGTTATGACATTACAACATTATAACGTTATGTTGACATTATTGTGAACCACTGGTTAAAGCAGTAATTCTTCACCTGAAAATATTTTTGAAACAATGTTCCACCTAATTCTTAAAATATTAGGTATAAGTTGAGGAATATCCTGAATATCACATGCCAATTCAACATAACATAGAAAACCAAGAACAAAGTTGTATCTCTCTTTAATATTATTTTTTATATTCAGATAAATTTTCTTTTGTGAAAAAAAAAAAAAACTAGTTTTACCTTTTTGCAAAAGTATGTCATTTTTTTCCTTTTCTTATAAATTTGGGATAAAATTTTTGAAAACGGATCAAAATACCTTTATGCCACAAAAAGTTGATCTCACCTTATCTCCGCCCCCTCCTCATGGGCCATGTCTCCATCGCTGGCAGCAGCCTCCGCACCAACTCCTACGTCGCATTTGCATTGTGAATGCCTTACGAGGGAGAGAAACACGACGAACTTGACCCGCTCATCGTCGTGGCCACTCGGCGCTTCGCCGGATACGGAGAAGAAGGTGACAAAGGAGAAGGGCGATAATCGCCGATCGTGAATGATTTCAAAGTATGTTCGCAGCGAATATGGGCGACGACGACAAGGTGGTGGCGGTAGTGTAACGACCCGGCTCACTAGTAATAATAACTCGTTCGGCCCAAACCACAGCCCAAACCGGGCTTAAGTATTTTGGGCTGTGGTTTGGGCTCAAAGAGTTATTATTGCTAGTGGGCCGAGTTGCTACATTTGGTATTGGAGCTAATCACTAGTTGGAAGTGTGTAACGAGTTCCGGCTGAGCCATGGTCTGAAGGACAATGTGACAGGTTATGTCATGGTCTGGATGACGAGACTAGCGAGGCAAGTCTTACATCACCTGGTGATCTTGGGTTGTGCGTGTTTGTGGGGTAACGAGGACATTAGGCCTAAACCGGGAGAGTTTGTGACACCCCAATAGTCTCACATCGGATGAGAATGTGGTTGTGTTTGGGTATATAAGAGACATGTACACTAGTAATAATAACAGCGCTTAAGAATTTTAGCTTATGGTTTGGACCCAACGAGTTAGTATTGCTAGTAGGTCGGATTGTTACAAGTAGTGAGAGCAAAAAATTTGGTCGACGACGCGATATTGCACAATTTATTAAAAAGTTACACTACTGAAAAATATATTGTACTATTTACTAAGAAAATTATATTATTTTATAGTTAAACATATATATCAAATAGTGCAACTTTCTTACATGGCGCAACATATATTTGAATAATACAATTTTTTAATAAATAGTGTAATATCGCATCGTCAGCCAGAAAATTTCCTCTCATTGCTATAGTGAACATACCCTTTTGTACAAAATGAGTAAGCATATGGGGGATTTAGTTGCTATTATAACGATCTATAAAAAAGAAGGGATGGGTAATGTGAGGACCTGGATCCCCGCGATGTGTTTATTGGTTGATTGGCAGTTTCTGGAGGCCTATGTGGCGTGTCGGCGGTGTTTGTGCACCAATTGGATATAAGTGATGGACTCAGGACTTAAAATAGATCACGTGGGTAATCGGATGACCCCGTCGAATATTTAGAAGTGGTTTCGCGTGAAACGGATATCAAAATTGGACTCAGCGTGAAATTTAGGTTAAAAACACCTTTTCGGATGCCTTCGGTAATTTTTGGAAATGGAATTTGGCAAAACGGGCAGCGGATTTGGATTCAGCACGCGAAAACGATCGGAATGGACTATCTACTTATTTTTTTCAGAGTCCGGATGCAAAAGCACGTTTTTCGAGGCTTGGGTTACTATTCCGGCCGGCCGGGCATTGCCGGCGGCGGCGGGCAGCGGCGGAGCGCGGCGGCGCAGGCGCGGGCAGGCAACGGAGCAGGCGCAGGCAGGCGCGCGGTGCAGCGCGGGTGCGTGCCACGTGGCGTTTCCTGGTTGGCGTGGTGTGGACACGTGGCAGCTTGGCATTGGTGGGTTCATCGACGCGGTCCACGGAGAAGGGTGGCTGGTGTCTCGAGCTGCGTGCGCGACGTGGGCGCCGGCAGCGCGACGTGCGCTCACGTGGGTGCGCCGACCGAGGCTTGACGCGGGTGGAGCGGTGCGGGGGCTCGGCCACGTGGCGCGAGCGGGTTGGCCTCTTTAGCTGTTTGCTGTGCGGGGGCCACGGGGCGTATCCTTGTGAATCCGGGCGCTGATGAACGGCTCTGATTGGCGGGTTTTTGGGTGCACTGTTGGCGCCCGAAAAGTTCCGGGCGCCCGAATCCGGGGACACCAGGGGAATTACTGGAATTGTTCAGTTTTGGCTATATATAGCCCCTATTTGGCCTGCGATTTGAACCTTTTCCCGAGTTCTTCTCATGCTGAGCCTTAAAGCAAAGATGATCATCATCTTGTGCTCCATCTACTGAGGGATTTTCAGATTTTTTGGTGGCCTCGGCATCCGCGCTTTCTGCGACGCGACGCACTGCGATGTTTCTTGGATTTTGGCTTCTACCTTCGCATTTCAGTCCGCGAGGCACCCTGGATCACTCCGATGGAATTTTGAGACGATTTTTGAGGCAGCGCATTCACGAGAGGTATGCCTTCGATTTATATATTGATCACTTCGCCTCGTTTTGGGTTTTTGGCATAGTTCCTGAGGCATACATTGACCCCTTTTTCTGCTGTGAGATTTTGGACAGCGGAGGCTTGTCGATTTTCTATCTTGACCTACGAGCTTTGGATCGAGGCGTATGAGGACTCGATCGACATCTACTTTTCTAGAGGGACGCACCCGTATTTTTATCAGAATTTTTGGAGGACTCCTTGAAGGTGATAATTGAGCTTCTTTGGGACGGTTTTTCTTGCAGAATTGTATTGTGGATTGTTTGGCTTACTACAGTGTTTCATTTATATCTTGGCCTACAGGTGTCGGATTGAGGAGTACAAATACTCATTTTGGGGCTACTCGTCGCGAGGATCGCAAACGTGATTTTTTTAGAATTTTTAGAGGAATGCACGCAGGTGAAAATCCCCTATTTACTGTGTTTGTTGGAGAAAACAACATGTGCTGTTTTGTGTGTTTGGGGTTGTGATTATTGTGTTGTGGTGTGGCTATGGGCAGCTTGACAGTGGTCTCGACTGTGTTTTGGCTGCGATGTTGTTGGTTGGAACAGAGGCTTGCGTGTTTGAGTACCGAGGGTATAGTTTCGGCGGATTTTGCTAGTGAGTGACTGCACACTTCACCGATTTCAGCTTTGCCTGCGGAAAGTGATTTAGGTGGGTGCTTCGTCTCCAGAACCGGTGGACGGTTCTCTAATTCTATTTGTTAGAATGCATGCATGTTAGTGTACCAATATTTGATTGAGATGCAAGCTTGGTAATGACATTGGTTTGAGGAATTGTATGATATGATATTCAGATATGCCTAATGGAAACTTGCAAGATAAAATATTCAGGTATGGTAATTGAGAGTATGCATAAGTCATTGTACAACCTATAGCTTTGAGATGTGAGCATAAGAATGATATAGTTCATGTGGATTGAGGCTTACATGATTTATGGTACATATTAGATACATTCGAGATATTATATGTACACTGATTATATTTCATCTATGCTAGTTGAGAGCATGTTTAGGGTGATGAGGCTTATTTTGATTGGTTTTGGTGAATATATCCATTAGTGATTCCTGCTTATAATTCTTTGTATTTAAATGCTATTATTGAAACTTGACCTAGCACCCCTGTCATATGCTACATGTTTAACCAGACCAGTAGAGAACCTTCACTTGGGCTAGGTTCTTTTATGCTTTAGACATCCCACACTTTGCATTTTTTCCTGGACATAGCTTTTGCTCGCCCAGGTAGTGGGCCGAGTAGTCAGGTTTATGTGGGACATTATTGCACTCGTGCCTGGGGGTTGAGTGGAGTCTGGTAGCTGAGTTTAGATATGTGCTAGTGTCGTTGGGAGCCGTTTGGGTAGACGGTGGTCCCGGGCCGTCGAGTATCTTCCGGTCAGTGTTGTTGGGAACCGTTCGGGTTGACGGTGGTCCCGGGTCGTGGAGTGTCGTCCGACCAGTTTTGTTAGTCCTGAGTTGTGGGTCGATCCCGGATGTGGAGTATCTCCAGCCAGTGTGTTTTGTGCCACGAGTTGGTTGAGTTCGCTAGTGTCTCGAGATTCGTGAGAGCTGATCGGCTGAGTCGTCGAGAGTACTCCGACCGTCATGCGAGATATTTGAGGATCTTGGGTCTTTCCGTTTTGAGGGTGAGCGTGGATTTTGACTACAGCGTGCAGGAGCCACTTTGAGCTCGACAGAGTGCGCGGATACCTTTTTCCTTGGTGGGGTCGCGCCTCTCGACTGCCCCGTCCGGAGTGGGCCTGATACTTTTGTATCGCGACTTGTCGATGCTGTCCCTCTGGCTGGGCCTTTTTTAGGCAGTCACGGATGTAGTCCCTCTGGCTGGGCCAGTTTTGGCAGTCACGGACGCCCTACGTAAGTCCCGTCCTCTTGTGGATGTATGGCAGTAGGTAGGCGCAGGCTTGACTGGACCCTATGAGGCAGTCAGTTCGATTGGGTTGATTGAGCACATTGGGTGCGAGTAGTTGCATATATTCTCATCTGTATCACCCGTTGAGCATTTAGATAGAGGCATGGTATAACACTACTACAATCATGACATTTGGTGGCGACAAAAGTCGCCACCATAAGCCATAAAGTCGCCACCAAATAATTTTGGCGGCGACTAAATGTCGCCACCTCAAAGCATGTTGCCAAAAGTATATAGCGGCGACATATTTTAGCGGCGACAGAAAAGGTGGCGACAATTGTCGCCACCAAATGTATGAAGAAACGGTGGCGACAAATTGTCGCCACCAAATGTATGAAGAAACGGTGGCGACATTTGTCGCCACCAAATGTCTGAAAAACGGGAATAATTGTCGCCATGAAATGTCTGGAGAAACGGTGGCGACAAATGTCGCCACCAAATGTTTGAAGAAAAGGTGGCGACATTTGTCGCCACCAAATGTCTAGATAAAAGGTGGCGGCAGCTATCGCCACCAAATGTAAGAAAAAGGGTGCCAAGCAGCGACGACAAATTGTCGCGACTAAATTTTTGAATGAACCTAAACTTCATCATTTACCAAATGCCAAAGTATTGTAACCAATTAATTGACTGATTCAGTATCAATAAATAATTGAGCAAAACAATATGGAAACGGAGTTGTTCCTTGATGAAAGATTAAATGAACAACTTACTCAAATCAAGCTCTCAATCTGCGGATCAGTCCAAACAAAATTAGCCTATATGTTTACAAACCAATCACAACATTAAGTAGAAGTGGAAGCATCCCCAAAATGTTCACATCTTTATACATGAACTAACCGTCGCGGAATCTTTGAAACATCTAAACTTAAGCTTGTTGATCCACTTAAAGCTCTCTACAATCAACTGGCAAGTCTTGCTTTTCGCTTGGAAGTTTACTACCTGGTTTATGGTGTACTTGATTTTGCATTCTTCAGAGCTTCGGTGATTGATACTATTACAAGATTCTCCTAGAAGCAAAAATGATTCCCAACTTATCAAAATGCTGCAAATATTAGAGGTCGAGAGCAAAATGTGAGAAGCATTTCAATTGGGTAGCGAAGACAATTCAAACCACTAGCTACCACAGAACAAATAAAAGATACCTCGTTGTTACTACTTCTAGAGAGTTGCACGTTTGAACATACGAAATGCTTGGGTCCGGCTCAACTTTAATCATGGAGGGTCGTATACATATAGTTCTTGGAGGAAGCTATAACAAAACAAAAAAGATAAGCTCAAAAGAATTAGCATTAAATTGTCAACTACGAAGACAAACTTAGTATGCTAACCGAACATTAAAAAGTTTGTATCTTCTGAAAAGACAGTCCTCCATTCACAAACATGACCAACAAAGTCATGCATAATCAACTAAGTCTGGCCAGTTAAAAGAGGACCTCAAGTTGTGTCAATATTAAAGAGAGACAAGCAAGGAGAAAAGAAAAGTAAAAAATCATGGGTAAGATACAATTACCACAGTAGGACGCAAAAAGCAATTTGTTGGGCATGATTTTCACTCAAACTCCAAACGAAGCTAACACAAATTAATAATGCAAGATGCCAGAGGACATCTCGTATGTTTAAACACACAAAAAAGAATAACATAGAGGAAAGCAAACTAAATTAAGCATATCTAATCCTATAAAAGCAATTCCAGTTGTAAAAATAGTACCATCTGATACGTTTGATACATGATAACTGATACCAACAGCATCATTGTATAAACCTATGAAATGTTACCCTAGAGAAATTCATCATTACCAAAAGTAGGTGTGGGAGTAAGAATCCAGCACAATTAAAGATCTCAAGAGTATGAAAGAACATAGGAAGCAGTGAGTAGGATGTTAAAAAAACAAATGAGATTGTCATCCATTGTGCTAAAATTTTACAGTAATTTATTTACAGATAAATCATGCAATTCAACGTACAATATTTTCAAAAGATCTACATTATATGTCATTCAGTAAAGAAAGAAAATATTAAGAGGGTTTTGTACATGAATCAAGTACCATTTTTGCCAGACAGTGTTCTAAAATGAGCACAAATCCTGCAAGTAGAAGACATCAGGTTGAAGCTTCTAAGACAAAAAAAAGTAGCCTAAAAGGGGACCAATAACGTAAGCAGTAAACGATAACTCAATGACAAGAAAATTTATAATAGCTATTGTTTGAGTGTGTATTAACATGTACAGATTTCACATTCCCATTTTTGGTTTCTTTAGTGAGGCTATACAAAAACAGAAACAGCATTCGGAAATATAGGTAGCATGATACTTCAGTTATTACAACAAGAAGATCAGATGTGTAGAAAAAAGGTAAAGATGAGAAAAGTTAAAAGCAAAATAGTCGGCAATGCAATTCTAGGGTTGGTTAGCTACCTATAGTGACAAATCACCACCGACTTCGTTGATAACTTTCTCTAATTTGAACAGCATCTCTGTTGAAAAAAAACATACACGGAGTTAAGCAAACAACCATAAAGAAAGGACAATGCTGAAGGATATCAGACTCTCAGATCACAAATTGAGGGGAAAAAAAATTGCAAAGGAAACACGAGTAATTTAATATTGTGCGAGAAACTCTTATGGCATGCCAAACAGAAGCAAAATATTGAATACAGAAAAAAATAAAAATAAAAAGAATCTACGGAAGGTAGGTAGGAGCAAACAACATACCAAGAAAGGAAGCATCTGTCATATATTTCTGTAGCCAAAAAGAACGGGAGGTAAAGGCACCAGTTGGACATAAACCGAGTATATACCAATTACCTTTTAGTCGAGAAGCAACACTGCCGTTGGACATATACGGATAAACTAGAAGCCTCTCCGTGGCAGTCATACAAAGCCCATACAACTTAAGAAGGTTCCGGTGCACCGCTAAGCTTATCATTTCGACTTCAGTCTGGAACTGGACTTCCCCACTAGAAGCACTCACATCTTTGAGCCTTTTGACGGCTACAAGAGTTCCATCCTGAAGCTAATCTTATGTGCATAATCCTGATAAGACAGCAGAGAACATAATACTAATGGCGAATTTGGAAATCAAAAACCACGTAATTTACGAAAAAAGGTCAGAGAGAAATAAGCAGTATATTTTGATACGAGCATGCCTAATATATTTTGATTTCAAGTTTTGTTAATGAATCGTCAACTCAGCAACCTCTCCACAATAACTTACCAGTATTTTTAACTTTTCCAACAAAATATTCTGCAATCCAACAGAAGATTTGTTATCCAGCAGAACATTCCATATCTTTTTTCTATTTTTTTTTTGGTTTGTTCACATAACTTGACAAAATATTCTAAAATCAAAGTACCTGGAGGGTGAGTAGTAAGATCAAAATTATTTACATCTTAGGTTCAGATCAGGACGAGGCATTGTTACCAGCAAAATGGGAATCTCATACATCATTGGCTCGAGTGCGACATATGTAAACCTTTAAATCTGTAGCTATGATATTGTAGAGCTCTCTCACCTGGCTCGAGTGATTCCTGTAGCTGAAGAACACGACTCTGCTACCCCTGATCGGGCACTCGGCGACGCACGACACCTGCGGCCACGAAAAGTGGAGATTCGACACGAAGTGCTCTTCCTGGCCATAGAAAATAGTAATACCCCCGCATCCACACTCAGTTCATAGCTTAGGGTTTAGGTTCATTTCGAGCATTCAAATAATGGAAACTGAACTGCACAATCTCCGGAGCTTATAGAAAACTTAGTAAACCACCTTAGTGGATTATTAATAAACTGGAAAATGGACAGAAAAAAGAAGAAGAAGAAGAAGAAGAAGAAGAAGAAGAAGAAGAAGAAGAAGAAGAAAATCCTCAAAAAATAACAAAAAATGCTCTAGGGTTTCTACGACATGATCGATACTGATAGAGATCGCGGGATAGAGAAAGAGACGAACGTAGAGGTCGTCGCCTACGGAGACGGAGAGGAGGGTAGCAGCGTCGTCGTCGGCGGCGGCGGGGCCGCGCTTCGTGAGGGAGAGAACGGCGGCGGACGACGCGGCGAGCCACGCGCCCTTCGTGGGCGGCCTCTTCCGCTTCCCGAGCGGCGAGCGCGCCGCCGCTGGAAGCGCGTCGCCACCGCCGCCGCCGCCGCCTCCGCCGCGGCGCCAAGGGAGGGTGAAGAAGCGCGCCAAGAGAGAAAGAGAAAAAAAAAGGGGATGGGTGTGATTGGGGCGACGGGAACGAAGATGAGGGAAGAGAGAGAGAGAGAGAGAGAGAAAAAGGGGATGGGTTTCAAACTTTCAATCGTGTTTTTTTTTTTTTTAGTTGGTGGAAAAAAAAGAGAGAAATTTTGGTGGGAAATAAATAATATTGGTGGCGACAAAAATGTCGCCACCAATAATAAGTATTGGTGGCGACATTTTAATGTCGCCGCTATTACTTATTTATTGGTGGCGACGCGAAAATGTCGCCACTGTATCTTCTTTATTGGTGGCGACAAAAGTCGCCACTATATCTTTATCTTTTCCCGGCGACAAAAGTCGCCACTAATTACTAAGTATTAGTGGCGACATTTTAAAGTCGCCGCTATTTCTTAATTATTGGAAGGTGTGGGAAATAAATAATATTGGTGGCGACAAATATGTCGCCACCAATAATAAGTATTGGTGGCGACATTTTAATGTCGCCGCTATTACTTATTTATTGGTGGCGACGCGTAAATGTTGCCACTGTATCTTCTTTATTGGTGGCGACAAAAGTTGCCACTATATCTTTATCTTTTCCCGGCGACAAAAGTCGCCACTAATTACTAAGTATTAGTGGCGACATTTTAAAGTCGCCGCTATTTCGTAATTATTGGCGGCGATAAATATATGTCGCCACTGTATCTTATTTATTGGTGGCGACAATTAAATGTCGCCACTATAGCTTTACAATTAGTGGCGACAATAATTGTCGCCACAAAATTGTCGCCGCCAAAAGTCCTTTTCCTTGCAGTGGTAGCTGTAGAATATTTCCAGCTTTTCTTGTTCAGTTTTCACTGCCTTGTTATCTTATGCCTCTAGTAGACTTAATGGGCAGACCGTCGGGCCTGGTGGCGGTACCCACTGAGAACTACTTGTTGTTGTAGTTCTCACACCCGTTAGGGGTTCTCCCCCTCCTTTTTCTTTTCTCTCCTTTGTTTTGCAGAGTCATCTGTGGGAGATGCTGATTCTGCTGTTGCTGTTCGAGACGAGGGAGTCGCGAGCTAGATCCATACCTATCTTTGGAGAGTAGCTGTACCCCCTTCAGTGGAGATTTATAGTACAGTCAGTAGATTAGTTATTTTTATTTTTCTCTTTTGAGAGACTGATGTATTATGAGGATCCGACTTGTACTGAGAGCCTGTACACTGATGTATTATTTATTTCATGATTACCTCCCTATTGAGTTCTGAGTTTTTGTATTTGAGGATTTTGTATTTGATCATGTTTGGGAGGTGGATATTGTATCTTTATTTTCAGTTGTACAGTGTTGGATTTGAGTTCTTTTTAGCTTTTTATTTTGCAGCTCTGATATCTGTTTAGCTATAGTAGTTTTTCTTTGCAGGTTGGACGCTTCGCCTATGCGGGGTTCTGTATAGGCAGCGGATCTGTTGGCGAGCCCGGGTCGCAGTTTCGACCCCGAGGCGTGACAGGTAACGCAACGTTTACTCCAAACCACAGTGGCTCACATCAATTCTACAATAGTCACCATCCTCCTCTCACTCATTTCTGCTTCTCTACCACTCTAGAGGAGGAACCGAACTTGCCATAGGAGCTTCCAAGCATGGGTTTGATCTTACTCAGATCTTGGGAATGTCGAGAAGCTTCAAAATGAAGATCAACAAGGAAGACGAAAGCCTTCTCTTCCACAAGTTGGCTCACAAAGAAAGAGAGGTGAGTTGAGATTTTAGGGGTTTTGAGTTTGGGGCTGAAAAAGAAGGGATTTTTGGAGTTCTAATATTGTTAGGATCATGTTTTTAGGGTTCCATTGGTGTTTCAGGAGATCAAGATCTGCCCCTGCTGGAAGCGAGTTCGGCTGAGGTAAGGAATATCATCGAAAATGGACGATCTCTTTCTTCGTCTATGGCTCTCTCGGTTATTTTAGCATGCTTTATAGTTGATATTATTTTACATGTGATGAGTTGCATATTAGAAAAATATAAGGACTCTTAAACCTTTAAGTGTGGAACTGAGATGAGACTAGAAGTCGAACAGGTCGGTGGAATGTGTATTGTGAACCCTAGGGTAGAACCGAGATGGGTCTAGGAACCGAGTATATTGGTTGAATGTGTATGAAAAGTTTGGCATCTAATTTAGGTGAAACCTAAGGTGAGGTATAGGTACTGTGTGTTAAGGATTTTGTGTTGGCGTATTTCGTGAAGTGTATTAAGTCTTGAAGATTGAATATGAAGAATTGTGGATCACATACATTAATCTCAAGAAGAATGAATTCAAAAGGATCAGGTACGTTAAACTAAATAATTTTGGTGATCCGAATACATTCTTGTAGTTTAGAAACACTTGGAATATTCTTTATTGTATAAAAATGAAAAATTGGACAATTTGAGTGTTCAGGATCCGGATCAGGACCATTCAGTCCAGACCCCGAACAGAGTTGAGTTCATGCGTAACTCCAGTCCGGAACAGTCCCCAGTCAGTCCGGGCCCCGAACATTGTGTTTTCTGAAATCGCATGAACAATCCGGATCAGGAAATTCCAGTCCGGACCCCGAACTATTTTTTCAGAAAATTCTCTGAAGAAAGACGACAGTCCGGGACAGCCAAAATCCAGTCCGGACCGCCGTGCGGGAAAAAGTTTGTTAAGTCAGTTTTTGATGCTTATCTCTTTCCAAAAGTTTCTAACTTATAAACAGACCCTATTATTCATCTTTTAGGGTAATCCAAAAAATAATCCTGGTAACAAAAAACCGAAGGATAAAAATCCACATATATAGAGAAGAAAGGAAAACATGATCTAATCTATGTTTCTTCGTCTATATTGTTCAATTTGATTCTAGGGTTTCCAAACTCTTATTTCTTGTAGAATCAAATTGAAGAATACTTAGATGGTTTTTTCTTATCTATCTTCGATCTAAGTATTTGACGGATTATAATCACTAAGAAAAACAACGATTTCCCAAAATCGGCGCGTGGATTCGCGTGGCCTTGTGGATTCAAGGTGCTACCGTTTTCGTGGATTCGAAGCGAGGTACGTTCGTGTGATAGATACGTGCTACATTGGTGAAGACTGTGGATTCGGTTGGACGTCGTGGATTCGACGTTGGACGTCGTGGATTCGGCGTTGGACGCAAATCGTGGATTCGAGGAGCGTTGTGGAGCGAGCGGAGAAGATCTACTTGGAGCACATGGAAAAGGTTGAGTAGTAGGGTTACGATAAATCACCTTGTACGTGCTTAATCTTAGTGGATTTCACCGTGTTATCGGTCTCTTGGTTTTTTACTCCTGTGACGGAGTTTTTCACGTAAAATCTTGCGTACTTTATTTATTTTCCGCATTAGGTTATTTTTTACACAACGATTAGGTGTGTTTATTGTTTACACCTATTCACCACCCCTCTAGGTGGTTTTTTTCCTATTCAGATCCATTATTAACATAACCCACAAGTGGTATCAGAGCGGGAATAAGGTTGTAAACAATGGTTGAAGGTGGAAACATCAATTGACCACCGTTCTTCGATGGAACAAATTATGCCTACTGGAAAGTACGCATGAGAGCGTTCTTGATTTCCATCGATGAACGAATTTGGCAATCAATTGAGTTTGGATGGTCATATCCTACTGAGATTATTATCGATGTTGTCACCATCAAACTTAGGTCGAAGTGGACTAAGGAAGAAATTGATGCATCTTCTTACAACGACAAGAGAATTAATGCTCTATTTAATGCCTTGTCACAAACTGAGTTCTCTCGCGTCTCAGCATGTGAGACCGCGAAGGAAATCTGGGATACTCTACAAGTTACACATGAGGGTACAAGTTTAGTGAGATTCAAAAATTGCAAATGTTTACAAGCAAATTTGATTCAATTCATATGGCAGAAAATGAATCTTTTACAGATTATTACATACGATTGCAAGACATCATGAATACATGTGCTAACTTGGGAGAGAAAATTCCAGAATCGAAAGTTGTAAGAACGATTTTGAGAACTCTTCCTGAAAAATTTCGCCCTAAGGTCGCAGCCATTGAAACAGTAAAATACCTAGACGAGATCAAAGTAGAAGAATTAGTTGGTGCACTTCAAAACTTATGAAATGACTTTTCTTAGTTGGTGCACTTCAAACTTATGAAATGACTTTTCCTACTAACTATTCTTCTGGAAAGCCTTCCTTTTCTTCTAAGTCTTCAGGTTTTGCATTGAAATCAACGAAGGAAGAAGACACGGATTCATCCTCCTCAGACGCTGATGATAATCTATCCATGGAGGATTTTGAGAAACAAATTGCATTCTTGACAAGGAAATTTCGCCGAAGCTTTCGAAGGGAAAATTTAAGCTTTAAATCAAGAAAGCAAGAGGGTTCTTCAAAGGACAAGAAGAACACCGAGGGACAAATCCAGTGCTTCAAATGCCGAGGCTTTGGTCATATCTCAACGGAGTGTCCCAACAAGAATCCGTCAAAGAAGAAGGCTATGCATGTCACGCCCCGGGGTCGAAACTGCGACCCGGCTCGCCAACAGATCCGCCACCTATGCCAAACCCGCATAGGCGAAGCGTCCTACCTGCAAGAGAAGTACTACAGCTAAACAGATATCAGAGCTAAAAAATAAAAAATCTGTAGTATAACTAAATCAATCACTGTACAACTGGAAATAAAACAACAATGTCCGCCTCCCAAAATGATAATCATACAATATCCTCATATACAAACTCAGAACTCAACCGGGAGGTATCTCCAATAAATACATCAGTGTACAGGCTCACAATACAACAATCCTCACTACAACAGTCTCTCAAAGAAGGAAAATAAAATAACTAATCTACTGAAGCTCTCCACTGAAGGGGTACCGCTACACTCCAACGACGGGTAGGGAACTAGCTCGCGACTCCCTCGCTCGGTCAGAAGGATCAGCAACAGGAACAACAGGAACCAGAGTAGAAGTTCCTGTGGGAAAAGACACCACGACGGGTGTGAGAACTACGTCCCAAGTAGTTCTCAGTGGGTGCCGCCAACAAGCCCGACGGTCTGCCCACTAAGTCCACTAGAGGCATAAAGTAACAAAAGCAGTGCTGTAAGGAAAGCTGGAAAAGTAAACTCTACAGCTACTATGCCTCTACCTAGATGCTCAAGGAGTGGAACAGAAAGAACATGATGCCACAACTAACTCTCATCTCTGATCACCCAATCTGAACTGACTGCCTCATCAGGTCCAGTCAAGCCTGCGCCAACCTACTGCCGTTACGTCCCGGAGGAGCGGACTTACGTAGGACGTCCATGACTGCCAACATGCGCCAACCTACTGCCGTTACGTCCCGGAGGAGCGGACTTACGTAGGGCGTCCGTGGCTGCCAACGAAAGCACAGCCAGAGGGACCACTGCAACAACAAGTCGCGATAGAAAAGCTCAATCTCACGCCGGTACACAACCCGGTCTCGCCTACTCCGGAGTGGCCCTCGAGTGGAGCGACCCGCTCGAGTCAAAGTAACCCATCTCAAGTATCTCTGTAAAGTATCTCTGTAAAGTATCTCTGTCAAGCCAAATGCGGCTCATGCAGGCTATGATCCACGATCAAACAGATCGGTAACTCCAAGCTCAAACACAACTCAGTCGGAAAAAGAACCTCGACTCAAACAGCTAAGTCGGAGAACCCTCAACGACTCAATCTGATAAAGCACGACCATGGCTGAGTCGGGAAACTTCCACGACTCGATCTGCCAGAACCCCAAGATCCTCAAAGCTAAGTGGGAGAACCATCTCCACCACTAAATCAGAGAAACAACCTCTAGATCACACTCTACCAACTCATAGCACAAAGTCGCATCCACTGCGAACAACTGCCTCTACAGGCCAACATCGCATCCACTGACCCGAGGAAGGGTCCGGGAACCCCGAAAGACTAGAACCTACAATCCAAATCAAACAAGAACAGGCTTTAGGCATAGCCTCTCGTTGTTCTCGTCCCAAGAAGAAGGCAGACCTTAGAACCCAGACCACTCGAATCATCTCGGGTGGTTAATTATAGGAAAAAGGTGACATTTCTTACTGAAGCCATCTGATCTGTAAGAAATCCATATTTAATTATTTTTAGTTCTTTTTAGGAAAACAATTGAAACCAAGTTTTACATCCAAGCCTCGAAGAGCTAATGCCTTCGTCCAATCAAACAGGAACAGACTCAGGCGACCCTACGATGCTTGGAAGAAAATATTTGGTTGACAAAAATCATGTGTGTGTCCAAAAAGGTTTTGGGTTTAAGGTCCTGCTAACATTGATCTACCGCTGCCACTAACACAGCGGCGACAGATAAAACAAGAAAAATAAAACATCTCGGGACCGCCGTCTACCCAAACAGCTCCCGCTACAGAAGAACAACCAACTACATCTACCAGACGCCACTCTGCTCCCAAGCACGAGTGTAACATGCATCCCACACTAAAAGATAACACCTGACCACTCGGCCCACTACCCGGGCGAGGAAGAACACTATGTCCAGGAAAGTAGAAGTGTGGATGTCTAACGCAGAAATAACCCTAGCCCAAGTGAGGGTTTTCTACTAGTCTGGTTACACATGCAACATATGACGGGGTGCTAGGTCAAGTTCCAATAACTATAATTTACAGGTGGTAGAAAGCAAGGAGATGACAATACCATCAGATAATACAAGGAATAGCAATTCCTACATCTAACATGCTGCACAAGCATTTCACTATCATGCATAGTCCTACTATAGCAGATTTAAAGCACAGTCCGTCAATTTTGGAGACAAGGCCACCCACCTGAAAATGCTAACTGTCCGGAGTCGCACAGCTGAGAAAGTCCAGAAACAGAGATCTCTACACACCCACCAATCCAACAATACAGGAACAGTGATCAATACCTCCTGGGTACAAAAACACGACCCAAAGTTACACTTAATTCCATAAAATCCAAGCATCACAAATCTGCTGGGAACAGTCCCCTTAATGCGAAATTTTCACCTGTAAAACGAACTCCAAAAATTCCAATAAAAATATCACAGCGAGCGTCTCGTCGAGACCTTCGAAACGGGTACCTGCACGCCCAAATCCGAGCCCCGTAGGCCAAGTTACAAATTCCACAGTACAGGTGCGCAAATACTCACAACCACACAACTGTAAACTCAAACACAGATAAAAGGGAAATAGTATACCTTCGGGCAAGCCTCAGAAAAATCCCGGAAAAATACAATGATAATCCTTGCGACGAGTAGATCCAAAAAGTGTATAGGCTCGTCTCAATCCGACACTCGGGTGTGGAGATAAAATTCCGGCAAGGGGCCGCTGTCCAAAAACTCCACCAGAAAACAGCGGCTTAGAAATGCCTCGAAAACCGTGTCATAAACTCTGAATCCAGCAAGATGATCAACACGAAAGTCGAAGACGTACCTCTCGTGATTCCAACGCCCCAGAAATCGTCCAAAAATACTGACGGAGTAGCTCTGTAGACCTCCTAGATCAAACTGCGACGATAACGGGCCTCCGATGAAAAATCGCCACACTGCGCTCCGATGCCGAAGTCGTCGACGCCGCGGCTTCCAAAAAATCCGGGCCTCTGCCAGAAGATGCACAACACCAAGATCTACAACTTTCCTAAAGGGGCCATGGGCAGGGGAGCTCGGGAAAGGGGGCAAAACTCCCTCACAAGACGGCTATTTATAAGCCCAGCCCGAAAATCCGAACTTTGGAATTTTGGCCCAAAGTTTCGGGCGCCCGGTACTTCCGGGCTGCTACAGTAGCGGGCCCGGCCCGTTACTGTTCACGCCCGGAAGAACCCCAGGCCGCCACGTGTACACCCAAACAGCAAACAGCTGTTTGGGCCAACAGCCAAGCGCCACGTGGCCGAACCCAGCGACGACACGTGGCGTCCACACCGGGAGCCTCGGGTCAACGCGCCCACGCCGCGCCCCACGTGCGCCCACGCGTGCCTGTCGGGCACGCGGCCCGAGGTACCAGCTCCCCGCACCGTGGACCGCGCGCACAACGCCGCACCAACCCCGATCTGCCACGTGTCCACCCCCGGGTCCACCGTGCACCCGCGCCATCCCGTGGACCGCGCCCACAGCGCCCGCCAACCGGGAGGCGCCACGTGGCCAGCGCCCGGGTGCACGCCTCCGCGGTGGACCGCGCACCTCCGCCGCCGCCAGCCGCCACGCTCCGCCGCCCGCCGCCGCCGCCGGCGCCCCTCCGGCGGCCGGAACAGTACCAATCACCTCGAAATCCGTGCCGGGTCATCCGGGCTCCGAAAAATACAAGTAAATAGTCCATCTTGACCGTTTTCGCGCGCTGAATCCAAATCCGAAGTCCGATTTGCCAAATTCCTCTTCTAAAATTTGCCGAAAATTCCCGGAGAAGTGTTCTTTACTCAAATTTCGCGCTGAGTCCAATTTTAATAACCATTTCACGCGAAACCACATCAAAACATCCGACGGGGTCCTCCGATCACTCACGTGATCCATTATACACCCGAAGTCCATCACTTGAGTCCAAATTGGTGCAGAAACACCGCCGACATGCCACATAGGCCTCCAAAAGCTGCTAATCGCACTGTAGAAGCCCTGCGGAGATCTGGGTCACCACATCCTCCCCCACTAAAAGAAAGTTTCATCCACGAAACTAGCTCAACCCAAAAGGTGCCACAAAAACAAGGGTAGGTACATAACACTGCCGTCTCCAGCTCTCAAGTCACCTGTCACTCCCCGTGATTACTCCACAACAACAACAACAACCGGTACGGCATGGCCCAAATTGCATAATTCTCTCATCTCACGAGCCAGAATTTGCAACGGCATCCCTCGTACCACAAGTACTCGCAGATCTCAAAGGAAACGAGTCCATCACGGGCGAGGAATCCACAAGCCTAACACTCCTGAGCTGAGACGTGGAAGGACCATCAAGAACGCCAACAAAAGGCTGGGGGGAAAGGGAGAACAACCAATGCAGCACGCACCAAAACCGCTCCCTGGTGCCAGCTCAACCAGGCGATCCGAGACATACCCATACGGTCATCCAAGGAAAAGAAGCCCTAATCGGCTAGGGTCCTCGCTCAATCACTCTCGGATCCTGACCAATCGCATGGACTGCTTCACCACAGTCTACCGTCAAAAGGGACCCTCAGGGACACAACCTCGAGCCCTGTTCCGCAACGGTCCCACCCAGCGCCAGTAACGGAATCATCAAACTCAACCCCAAATAGCTCTCCGGTTCCAGGTATCCGCCACCACAGTGGCCCTAGCGGGGTGATACAAAATGCTCAAGAATAACCCAATGGTAACTCCACAGCCACAATGGGAGGCATCACTGACACAAGGTCCATCCCCCATCTCTGGCAATGCTGCAATCGGCGCTAGTACCAGTCTCATCATCCATTCGCCATGCTCTCCTGGCACTGCCAAATCCAAAAAAAACTCCTCACCTCAACAATAAATGTTGATCTCAGCCAATCTCAAATAGCATCCACATTGGCCGGAATTCCACCGCCGCTCCTACGGCTAACACGATGTGACCCAAGAAGGTAAGCTTCTAAAGCTAAAACTTGTATCTCAATAGCCTGGCATACAGCTTCATCCACACAGCATGGTAACACATCCACCAGTGCTCCTCATGCTCCAAGCTGCTCTGGGAGTAGATCATACTATCCCTGGAGGATCTAGTTACCAAAGCAATCAAGTACAGCTGGAGCACAATTCCTCAACCCAAAAGAGTGGCAGGGCGCTAATCAATCCAATTGGCCTCACTAAACATAATGCCCCTACCGTGTCCTGAACACCATCCTGGCGAAATACTCAGCCGTATGATTCCAAAATCTGTACCTGCATCAATCGTACAACTGCCGGAGTATAATTCCATCAAAAGGTCCAGAATAATACTTGGACATGTCTACACTCGACCCATAAAAGGGCCCTCACAGTCGTGTATCAACGATGTGGCATCACCACCGTATATCAACGGCGTGGCACTAGGTCAAACAGACCCCTCGATCCATCAGATCCTGCAACTGCGCCATCAGCTCTCACAGCTCTACTGGCAATATCCAATGAGGTGCTGTCGAGGGTGGCGCGGTTCCCCGAACCACGCCAAACTCAATCTCTATCTCCCTAACCGGCGGCATTATCAACAGCTCAGGTGAAATCACACCCGGAATCTCGTGGCAACAGAGATATCTTTGGGTCCCAGTGCCGCCGTAAGCACCTCTCACACTGTCGCTATAACCAGTGTGCTCTGACGACCTCAACAACCAAATCTCCTCCCGTCTGCCTCGCAGAAGGTCAAAGTCCTCTCATTTCGCAGTCTAACATCCTGAGGCACTGTGCCAACCAAAACCCAAGCACTAGGTCGAAACGCCGAACTGCCATAATTACCAATAAGTCTACCCGTATAACTCGCGGCCTCAACTGCATAGGACATAATTCACAAGCCTACCCCACATACACAACACTAACAGGAACATATACCTCAAGTGCATGTGGTAACAAATATGCCTCTAGTCCATGCAGGAATGCAACATGCTCCTACTCCGACTGCTGTGATGAAATCACACCTGCGACAACTCGATCCACTACCGTGGCGCCCTCCAACCGGGCGGCACAGATTCATCCGCTCAAAGCAAGTGGTTGTCGCCCAATCTGCCTGAAAATCAGGACTATCCACAAGGGAGCACGACCTCTGTCTCTGCTCACATTGAGGAGACGTACAAAGTCCTCCGCAGATAACAAATCCACGCTACCGCGGCGCTACTCTGATATAGATGCGGATGCTGCCATCGGGGTCCACCCGATCTCTGGCATCTCGAAAATTCGCCATCCAGGTACGGAGATGAGAAATGCCTCTGCCGGTCAGTCTGTCCTCCATCACCCGCCGCCAAGCGCCGATATCCAGAACTCGCCTCTGGCGGCCGATCCCTATCCAAAGAAACTGCAGCGTCAAGCTCCACACACAATGCCTACCCATCGAAGCATCAATAATTCAAAACGGAGGGACCAACTAAACTGAAAGGTATCCTGGCGCAAACCATTCCCCGTCAAACATATCCTATGCGCCTCGTCCCTCGAAACCTGGAGCATGCAGTTCGACAACTGTATAAACTCCCTAGCACATGAAGGCTCACAGATAGTCTCTCCATCACCACCAACCCCAATTTTGCCTACAAGGGCTCCGACTCAAACCTGTGAATCGGGATGGTTCAGACTGCCGGGACTGGCTCCATCGACCAATAACGTCCCGAAGCTCAGCTACTATCCACTATCCACCCTGCCTCGGTGCCTCGGCACTACTCGTCGGCACGGAGGGGCTGCTCGCTCAGTCGGTGCCACAAGTGCAACTGAAGGTACCACTGCATAGGAAGAAAGTACTGGAGGACACTCAAGCGATACTGCCACTGGCTATGCTCTCTGCTCCAACAAGCGCATCAAACGTTCCATGGCCTCCTCCTGGCATCGGACAGCCTCCGACATCTGTGCCATCTGGATCCATAACTCTTGGGTCTCGCTCTGCTCTGATAGCTCTGTCTCCCGCTGCTCGGGTTACTCATCAGATGCGGGATGTGCCATCTTCGCTACACGACGTCTCAGGGGCATCGTAGTCCACTGCACAATAACAAACATCAGGAGACAACAACCATACGACCCAATCCAGCGAAAGTCTAAGGCATGTTACCAATTCCACAACATTATGTTGTCTGCAGCCAACATAATCGCTTAGGAGCATAAACATGCCAATCACTCATCCCGTCTCTTGGGAGAGGTACAAAACTCGATCAGGACTCTCGCTAAAAGTCACGACTCTCACGTAGTCATCCTAATGTCCAACCACAAGCCTAGGGTTTCTAAGTCCTCAATGACCTACAACCTAGGCTCTGATACCACTCTAATCTGTCACGCCCCGGGGTCGAAACTGCGACCCGGCTCGCCAACAGATCCGCCACCTATGCCAAACCCGCATAGGCGAAGCGTCCTACCTGCAAGAGAAGTACTACAGCTAAACAGATATCAGAGCTAAAAAATAAAAAATCTGTAGTATAACTAAATCAATCGCTGTACAACTGGAAATAAAACAACAATGTCCGCCTCCCAAAATGATAATCATACAATATCCTCATATACAAACTCAGAACTCAACCGGGAGGTATCTCCAATAAATACATCAGTGTACAGGCTCACAATACAACAATCCTCACTACAACAGTCTCTCAAAGAAGGAAAATAAAATAACTAATCTACTGAAGCTCTCCACTGAAGGGGTACCGCTACACTCCAACGACGGGTAGGGAACTAGCTCGCGACTCCCTCGCTCGGTCAGAAGGATCAGCAACAGGAACAACAGGAACCAGAGTAGAAGTTCCTGTGGGAAAAGACACCACGACGGGTGTGAGAACTACGTCCCAAGTAGTTCTCAGTGGGTGCCGCCAACAAGCCCGACGGTCTGCCCACTAAGTCCACTAGAGGCATAAAGTAACAAAAGCAGTGCTGTAAGGAAAGCTGGAAAAGTAAACTCTACAGCTACTATGCCTCTACCTAGATGCTCAAGGAGTGGAACAGAAAGAACATGATGCCACAACTAACTCTCATCTCTGATCACCCAATCTGAACTGACTGCCTCATCAGGTCCAGTCAAGCCTGCGCCAACCTACTGCCGTTACGTCCCGGAGGAGCGGACTTACGTAGGACGTCCATGACTGCCAACATGCGCCAACCTACTGCCGTTACGTCCCGGAGGAGCGGACTTACGTAGGGCGTCCGTGGCTGCCAACGAAAGCACAGCCAGAGGGACCACTGCAACAACAAGTCGCGATAGAAAAGCTCAATCTCACGCCGGTACACAACCCGGTCTCGCCTACTCCGGAGTGGCCCTCGAGTGGAGCGACCCGCTCGAGTCAAAGTAACCCATCTCAAGTATCTCTGTAAAGTATCTCTGTAAAGTATCTCTGTCAAGCCAAATGCGGCTCATGCAGGCTATGATCCACGATCAAACAGATCGGTAACTCCAAGCTCAAACACAACTCAGTCGGAAAAAGAACCTCGACTCAAACAGCTAAGTCGGAGAACCCTCAACGACTCAATCTGATAAAGCACGACCATGGCTGAGTCGGGAAACTTCCATGACTCGATCTGCCAGAACCCCAAGATCCTCAAAGCTAAGTGGGAGAACCATCTCCACCACTAAATCAGAGAAACAACCTCTAGATCACACTCTACCAACTCATAGCACAAAGTCGCATCCACTGCGAACAACTGCCTCTACAGGCCAACATCGCATCCACTGACCCGAGGAAGGGTCCGGGAACCCCGAAAGACTAGAACCTACAATCCAAATCAAACAAGAACAGGCTTTAGGCATAGCCTCTCGTTGTTCTAGTCCCAAGAAGAAGGCAGACCTTAGAACCCAGACCACTCGAATCATCTCGGGTGGTTAATTATAGGAAAAAGGTGACATTTCTTACTGAAGCCATCTGATCTGTAAGAAATCCATATTTAATGATTTTTAGTTCTTTTTAGGAAAACAGTTGAAACCAAGTTTTACATCCAAGCCTCGAAGAGCTAATGCCTTCGTCCAATCAAACAGGAACAGACTCAGGCGACCCTACGATGCTTGGAAGAAAATATTTGGTTGACAAAAATCATGTGTGTGTCCAAAAAGGTTCTGGGTTTAAGGTCCTGCTAACACTGATCTACCGCTGCCACTAACACAGCGGCGACAGATAAAACAAGAAAAATAAAAACATCTCGGGACCGCGTCTACCCAAACAACTCCCGCTACAGAAGAACAACCAACTACATCTACCAGACGCCACTCTGCTCCAAGCACGAGTGTAACATGCATCCCACACTAAAAGATAACACCTGACCACTCGGCCCACTACCCGGGCGAGGAAGAACACTATGTCCAGGAAAGTAGAAGTGTGGATGTCTAACGCAGAAATAACCCTAGCCCAAGTGAGGGTTTTCTACTAGTCTGGTTACACATGCAACATATGACGGGGTGCTAGGTCAAGTTCCAATAACTATAATTTACAGGTGGTAGAAAGCAAGGAGATGACAATACCATCAGATAATACAAGGAATAGCAATTCCTACATCTAACATGCTGCACAAGCATTTCACTATCATGCATAGTCCTACTATAGCAGATTTAAAGCACAGTCCGTCAATTTGGAGACAAGGCCACCCACCTGAAAATGCTAACTGTCTGGAGTCGCACAGCTGAGAAAGTCCAGAAAACAGAGATCTCTACACACCCACCAATCCACAATACAGGAACAGTGATCAATACCTCCTGGGTACAAAAACACGACCCAAAGTTACACTTAATTCCATAAAATCCAAGCATCACAAATCTGCTGGGAACAGTCCCCTTAATGCGAAATTTTCACCTGTAAAACGAACTCCAAAAATTCCAATAAAAATATCACAGCGAGCGTCTCGTCGAGACCTTCGAAACGGGTACCTGCACGCCCAAATCCGAGCCCCGTAGGCCAAGTTACAAATTCCACAGTACAGGTGCGCAAATACTCACAACCACACAACTGTAAACTCAAACACAGATAAAAGGGAAAATAGTATACCTCGGGCAAGCTCAGAAAAATCCCGGAAAAATACAATGATAATCCTTGCGACGAGTAGATCCAAAAGTGTATAGCTCGTCTCAATCCGACACTCGGGTGCGGAGATAAAATTCCGGCAAGGGCCGCTGTCCAAAAACTCCACCAGAAAATAGCAGCTTAGAAATGCCTCGAAAACCGTGTCATAAACTCTGAATCCAGCAAGATGATCAACACGAAAGTCGAAGACGTACCTCTCGTGATTCCAACGCCCCAGAAATCGTCCAAAAATACTGACGGAGTAGCTCTGTAGACCTCCCAGATCAAACTGCGACGAGTACCGGGCCTCCGATGAAAAATCGCCACACTGCGCTCACGATGCCGAAGTCGTCGACGCCGCGGCTTCCAAAATCCGGGCCTCTGCCAGAAGATGCACAACACCAAGATCTACAACTTTCCTAAAGGGGCCATGGGCAGGGGAGCTCGGGAAAGGGGGCAAAACGCCCTCACAAGACGGCTATTATAAGCCCAGCCCGAAAATCCGAACTTTGGAATTTTGGCCCAAAGTTTCGGGCGCCCGGTTACTTCCGGGCTGTAAAGGAGCGGGCCCGCGCCGTTATGTTCACGACCGGAAGAACCCCCAGGCCGCCACGTGTACACCCAAACAGCAAACAGCTGTTTGGGCCAACAGCCAAGCGCCACGTGGCCGAACCCAGCGGACGACACGTGGCTGGAAACACCGGGAGCCTGGGTCTAACGCGCCCACGCCCGCGCCCCACGTGCGCCCACGCGTGCCTGTCGGCACGCGGCCCGA
>CM055067.1:8789767-8878717 GCA_029204045.2 Tillandsia leiboldiana | reverse complement strand
AACAAATCCACGCTACCGCGGCGCTACTCTGATATAGATGCGGATGCTGCCATCGGGGTCCACCCGATCTCTGGCATCTCGAAAATTCGCCATCCAGGTACGGAGATGAGAAATGCCTCTGCCGGTCAGTCTGTCCTCCATCACCCGCCGCCAAGCGCCGATATCCAGAACTCGCCTCTGGCGGCCGATCCCTATCCAAAGAAACTGCAGCGTCAAGCTCCACACACAATGCCTACCCATCGAAGCATCAATAATTCAAAAACGGAGGGACCAACTAAACTGAAAGGTATCCTGGCGCAAACCATTCCCCGTCAAACATATCCTATGCGCCTCGTCCCTCGAAACCTGGAGCATGCAGTTCGACAACTGTATAAACTCCCTAGCACATGAAGGCTCACAGATAGTCTCTCCATCACCACCAACCCCAATTTTGCCTACAAGGGCTCCGACTCAAACCTGTGAATCGGGATGGTTCAGACTGCCGGGACTGGCTCCATCGACCAATAACGTCCCGAAGCTCAGCTACTATCCACTATCCACCCTGCCTCGGTGCCTCGGCACTACTCGTCGGCACGGAGGGGCTGCTCGCTCAGTCGGTGCCACAAGTGCAACTGAAGGTACCACTGCATAGGAAGAAAGTACTGGAGGACACTCAAGCGATACTGCCACTGGCTATGCTCTCTGCTCCAACAAGCGCATCAAACGTTCCATGGCCTCCTCCTGGCATCGGACAGCCTCCGACATCTGTGCCATCTGGATCCATAACTCTTGGGTCTCGCTCTGCTCTGATAGCTCTGTCTCCCGCTGCTCGGGTTACTCATCAGATGCGGGATGTGCCATCTTCGCTACACGACGTCTCAGGGGCATCGTAGTCCACTGCACAATAACAAACATCAGGAGACAACAACCATACGACCCAATCCAGCGAAAGTCTAAGGCATGTTACCAATTCCACAACATTATGTTGTCTGCAGCCAACATAATCGCTTAGGAGCATAAACATGCCAATCACTCATCCCGTCTCTTGGGAGAGGTACAAAACTCGATCAGGACTCTCGCTAAAAGTCACGACTCTCACGTAGTCATCCTAATGTCCAACCACAAGCCTAGGGTTTCTAAGTCCTCAATGACCTACAACCTAGGCTCTGATACCACTCTAATCTGTCACGCCCCGGGGTCGAAACTGCGACCCGGCTCGCCAACAGATCCGCCACCTATGCCAAACCCGCATAGGCGAAGCGTCCTACCTGCAAGAGAAGTACTACAGCTAAACAGATATCAGAGCTAAAAAATAAAAAATCTGTAGTATAACTAAATCAATCGCTGTACAACTGGAAATAAACAACAATGTCCGCCTCCCAAAATGATAATCATACAATATCCTCATATACAAACTCAGAACTCAACCGGGAGGTATCTCCAATAAATACATCAGTGTACAGGCTCACAATACAACAATCCTCACTACAACAGTCTCTCAAAGAAGGAAAATAAAATAACTAATCTACTGAAGCTCTCCACTGAAGGGGTACCGCTACACTCCAACGACGGGTAGGGAACTAGCTCGCGACTCCCTCGCTCGGTCAGAAGGATCAGCAACAGGAACAACAGGAACCAGAGTAGAAGTTCCTGTGGGAAAAGACACCACGACGGGTGTGAGAACTACGTCCCAAGTAGTTCTCAGTGGGTGCCGCCAACAAGCCCGACGGTCTGCCCACTAAGTCCACTAGAGGCATAAAGTAACAAAAGCAGTGCTGTAAGGAAAGCTGGAAAAGTAAACTCTACAGCTACTATGCCTCTACCTAGATGCTCAAGGAGTGGAACAGAAAGAACATGATGCCACAACTAACTCTCATCTCTGATCACCCAATCTGAACTGACTGCCTCATCAGGTCCAGTCAAGCCTGCGCCAACCTACTGCCGTTACGTCCCGGAGGAGCGGACTTACGTAGGACGTCCATGACTGCCAACATGCGCCAACCTACTGCCGTTACGTCCCGGAGGAGCGGACTTACGTAGGGCGTCCGTGGCTGCCAACGAAAGCACAGCCAGAGGGACCACTGCAACAACAAGTCGCGATAGAAAAGCTCAATCTCACGCCGGTACACAACCCGGTCTCGCCTACTCCGGAGTGGCCCTCGAGTGGAGCGACCCGCTCGAGTCAAAGTAACCCATCTCAAGTATCTCTGTAAAGTATCTCTGTAAAGTATCTCTGTCAAGCCAAATGCGGCTCATGCAGGCTATGATCCACGATCAAACAGATCGGTAACTCCAAGCTCAAACACAACTCAGTCGGAAAAAGAACCTCGACTCAAACAGCTAAGTCGGAGAACCCTCAACGACTCAATCTGATAAAGCACGACCATGGCTGAGTCGGGAAACTTCCATGACTCGATCTGCCAGAACCCCAAGATCCTCAAAGCTAAGTGGGAGAACCATCTCCACCACTAAATCAGAGAAACAACCTCTAGATCACACTCTACCAACTCATAGCACAAAGTCGCATCCACTGCGAACAACTGCCTCTACAGGCCAACATCGCATCCACTGACCCGAGGAAGGGTCCGGGAACCCCGAAAGACTAGAACCTACAATCCAAATCAAACAAGAACAGGCTTTAGGCATAGCCTCTCGTTGTTCTAGTCCCAAGAAGAAGGCAGACCTTAGAACCCAGACCACTCGAATCATCTCGGGTGGTTAATTATAGGAAAAAGGTGACATTTCTTACTGAAGCCATCTGATCTGTAAGAAATCCATATTTAATGATTTTTAGTTCTTTTTAGGAAAACAGTTGAAACCAAGTTTTACATCCAAGCCTCGAAGAGCTAATGCCTTCGTCCAATCAAACAGGAACAGACTCAGGCGACCCTACGATGCTTGGAAGAAAATATTTGGTTGACAAAAATCATGTGTGTGTCCAAAAAGGTTCTGGGTTTAAGGTCCTGCTAACACTGATCTACCGCTGCCACTAACACAGCGGCGACAGATAAAACAAGAAAAATAAAACATCTCGGGACCGCCGTCTACCCAAACAACTCCCGCTACAGAAGAACAACCAACTACATCTACCAGACGCCACTCTGCTCCCAAGCACGAGTGTAACATGCATCCCACACTAAAAGATAACACCTGACCACTCGGCCCACTACCCGGGCGAGGAAGAACACTATGTCCAGGAAAGTAGAAGTGTGGATGTCTAACGCAGAAATAACCCTAGCCCAAGTGAGGGTTTTCTACTAGTCTGGTTACACATGCAACATATGACGGGGTGCTAGGTCAAGTTCCAATAACTATAATTTACAGGTGGTAGAAAGCAAGGAGATGACAATACCATCAGATAATACAAGGAATAGCAATTCCTACATCTAACATGCTGCACAAGCATTTCACTATCATGCATAGTCCTACTATAGCAGATTTAAAGCACAGTCCGTCAATTTTGGAGACAAGGCCACCCACCTGAAAATGCTAACTGTCTGGAGTCGCACAGCTGAGAAAGTCCAGAAACAGAGATCTCTACACACCCACCAATCCAACAATACAGGAACAGTGATCAATACCTCCTGGGTACAAAAACACGACCCAAAGTTACACTTAATTCCATAAAATCCAAGCATCACAAATCTGCTGGGAACAGTCCCCTTAATGCGAAATTTTCACCTGTAAAACGAACTCCAAAAATTCCAATAAAAATATCACAGCGAGCGTCTCGTCGAGACCTTCGAAACGGGTACCTGCACGCCCAAATCCGAGCCCCGTAGGCCAAGTTACAAATTCCACAGTACAGGTGCGCAAATACTCACAACCACACAACTGTAAACTCAAACACAGATAAAAGGGAAATAGTATACCTTCGGGCAAGCCTCAGAAAAATCCCGGAAAAATACAATGATAATCCTTGCGACGAGTAGATCCAAAAAGTGTATAGGCTCGTCTCAATCCGACACTCGGGTGCGGAGATAAAATTCCGGCAAGGGGCCGCTGTCCAAAAACTCCACCAGAAAATAGCAGCTTAGAAATGCCTCGAAAACCGTGTCATAAACTCTGAATCCAGCAAGATGATCAACACGAAAGTCGAAGACGTACCTCTCGTGATTCCAACGCCCCAGAAATCGTCCAAAAATACTGACGGAGTAGCTCTGTAGACCTCCCAGATCAAACTGCGACGATAACGGGCCTCCGATGAAAAATCGCCACACTGCGCTCCGATGCCGAAGTCGTCGACGCCGCGGCTTCCAAAAAATCCGGGCCTCTGCCAGAAGATGCACAACACCAAGATCTACAACTTTCCTAAAGGGGCCATGGGCAGGGGAGCTCGGGAAAGGGGGCAAAACTCCCTCACAAGATGGCTATTTATAAGCCCAGCCCGAAAATCCGAACTTTGGAATTTTGGCCCAAAGTTTCGGGCGCCCGGTACTTCCGGGCTGCTACAGTAGCGGGCCCGGCCCGTTACTGTTCACGCCCGGAAGAACCCCAGGCCGCCACGTGTACACCCAAACAGCAAACAGCTGTTTGGGCCAACAGCCAAGCGCCACGTGGCCGAACCCAGCGACGACACGTGGCGTCCACACCGGGAGCCTCGGGTCAACGCGCCCACGCCGCGCCCCACGTGCGCCCACGCGTGCCTGTCGGGCACGCGGCCCGAGGTACCAGCTCCCCGCACCGTGGACCGCGCGCACAACGCCGCACCAACCCCGATCTGCCACGTGTCCACCCCCGGGTCCACCGTGCACCCGCGCCATCCCGTGGACCGCGCCCACAGCGCCCGCCAACCGGGAGGCGCCACGTGGCCAGCGCCCGGGTGCACGCCTCCGCGGTGGACCGCGCACCTCCGCCGCCGCCAGCCGCCGCGCTCCGCTGCCCGCCGCCGCCGCCGGCGCCCCTCCGGCGGCCGGAACAGTACCAATCACCTCGAAATCCGTGCCGGGTCATCCGGGCTCCGAAAAATACAAGTAAATAGTCCATCTTGACCGTTTTCGCGCGCTAAATCCAAATCCGAAGTCCGATTTGCCAAATTCCTCTTCTAAAATTTGCCGAAAATTCCCGGAGAAGTGTTCTTTACTCAAATTTCGCGCTGAGTCCAATTTTAATAACCATTTCACGCGAAACCACATCAAAACATCCGACGGGGTCCTCCGATCACTCACGTGATCCATTATACACCCGAAGTCCATCACTTGAGTCCAAATTGGTGCAGAAACACCGCCGACATGCCACATAGGCCTCCAAAAGCTGCTAATCGCACTGTAGAAGCCCTGCGGAGATCTGGGTCACCACAATGCAAGCCGTCACATAGGATGACACTTCCACTTTCGATGAGTCATCTTCCAGTGATGAGGATAACAATGCCACAACATTTATTGCGTCCACAACTTCACCTTTCGTGTGTTTTTCAGCGACTTCATCTGGTTTGTTATCCATCTCCTCCTTGAATGAAAAAACTGTAACAAATGGTGAACCAAGCGATTCCGAAGGTGAAGACTTTGCTTTGCCTATCATAAATTATTGAAGGATTCTAAGAAATTGGCAAAGCATAACAAGAATTTGAGAAGAAATTTATGGGATCTTGAAGAACAATCCAACAAAGTAATTTCTCTCTCAAAAGCTGTTGAAGAGGAAAGGGACAACTTGATCAAGATAAACACTTCCCTTTAAGAGAAGAACGAGCATTTCGAGAAAGAACATATCAAATTGGTGGATAAAACAAATCACTCCTTGAAGCTCCACTACGAGGCTCAACAAGAAAAATTGGAGATGATGAAGACCATATTCCAACTTAAGGAAGATTTGAAGCGATTCTCTTCAGGAAGGAGCATGTCATGGCCCGGGGTTGAAACTGCGACCTGGGCTCGCCAACAGATCCGTCGCCTATACAAAACCCCGAATTGGCGAAGCGTCCAACCTGCAAGAAAAGGTACTATAGCTAAACAGATATCAGAGCTATAAAATAAAACTGCTGTAAACTAAAATCCAATCATCTGTACAACTAGAAATAATGATACAATATCCATCTCCCATAAGTGATAATCATACAATATTCTCAAATACAATAACCCAAAACTCAACAGGGAGGTAAACCGAAATAATACATCAGTGTATAGGCTCTCAGTACAAGTCAGATCCTCACAATACAATGATCTCTTAAAAATGGAAATAAAATAATCTACTTCCTGTACTACAAGTCTCCAAAGTGGGGGTACAGCTACTCTCCAAAGATAGGTAGGGATCTAGCTCGCGACTCCCTCGCCTCGGACAGCAACAACAGAATCAGCAACACCCGCTATGACTCCGCAAAACAAAGGAGAGGAAAGAAAAAGGAGGGGGAAAGCCCCCAACGGGTGTGAGAATTACATCAACAGGGAGTTCTCAGTAGGTACCGCCACCAGGCCCGACGATCTGCCCACTAAGTCTACTAGAGGCATAAGATAACCAAGCAGTAAAAACTGAACAAGAAAGCTGGAGATACTCTACAACTACCATGCCTCTATCTAAATGCTCTATGGGTAAAAACCAATGAAAGGTATGCAACCACCTGCACACGAGGTGCACAATCGACCCAATCGAGCTGACTGCCACATCTGGTCCAGTCAAGCCTGCGCCTCCCTAGTGCATCAACATAGGGTGTCCAATCGGACTAACTCGCTATCGAATAGTGGCACATGCAGGCTATAGTCGAAATCCACGCTCTCTCTCAGAACGGATAGACTCAAGATCCTCAACCTCTCGCACAACGATCGAAGTACCTACGATGACCCCGGGACCACCGTCAACCCAACGGTTCCCAACGACACTAGTACTGGTCTAATCACAGCTACTAGACTCCACTCAGCCCCCAGGCACGAGTGCAAAAATAAAAGTACCTGCCTGAAATAAACCCAATCAGATGGGCCGGTATAGAACCCGGCATTGCTTGCTCTGCTGTCGAACTCAAGAATTCATCTGCGGGATACAGATCAGCTCCTGACCGGCACGGTCGCATCCCAAAATAAGTAACAGACCGGCTCCTGACCGGCACGGTCGCACACTCCGGAGTGGCACTCGAGGGGAGCGACCCACACGAGTAAAGTATCTCTGTAACAAGTATCATAATATAGCAGGACTGGATCACGACTCTGATCGAAGTGAAAAAACCCATCCACTAAAGAAAGCCCGACCCCCAACCTGATGCACAAGTAACCTCCGGTCAACCGCCCAATGTCCGCGGTCGCCGCAATACCCTGCCATCCACAATCTGGTACCATAACCAACATCCGGTCAACCGCCCAATATCCGCGGTTGCCGCAACACCCACAACCCACAATCATGCACAACCTGTCCCTGACTCCAAGATCCCGGCTACACTATCCCAAACCCCTGCTCGAACCCGAGTAACATGAACCACATGACTGTCTAAAAAGGAGAAAAGAAACAAAGATGGTTTCTCCTAAGTCAAGTTCCAACATGATAGTATAGCAGTAAAAGATGGCCTATCTAGATGTCCATACAAGCATGCAAGTGCCCTCAAGGAAGATAGAAGTAAGAGTATGTCAAATAGTAGCTCTACATAGGCAAACCCAACATGCCAAAATAGCTAATGAACTACACCTGTCCATAATCCATGATCCATAATAACTCCTCAGAGTAGTACCCGCACATAGATATATCATCATGTCCCCTCGAATAATCAACCCTCATGAAAGGCTATGTGCTAACATGGCATGCTAATAAATCGTTACTATAATAAATCAATCCCGCATAATTATGCGAATGGGTAATCGAGCATGATCTCTATCTCATCCAGTATAAAATGAACATAACCATCTACAATATGCTAGATCTCAATCCTCTAAAACGTGTACAATGATCAAGTAAGCATCAATCCACATGATCTAGGCCAATTCCCAAGGTTATATCTCACTCATATTGGTTGTACATTAATCATGCATGCTATCAATCACGGAGGGTAACATTCCCTTGGGTAAGCTTACATTAACCATCCACAAGGATATCCACTATTGCAATTGTCATATGACATAACACGAATAAATCATGCAATTCCTTATACGATTACCATTACTAACCTTACCCCTTAATCACATAAATTGTACTCAAAACATGCATGCATTCTAACAGATGGAATTAGAGAACCGTCCACCGATTCTGGAGACGAAGCAACCCACCTGAATCGCTTTCCGCAGGCAAAGCCGAAGTCGGTGAAGTGCATAGTCACACGCTATCCAAATCCGCCGAAACCGCACCCGCGGTACTCAGTCGCGCAACCCACCTGTTCTGGAGACGAAGCAACCCACCTGAATCGCTTTCCGCAGGCAAAGCCGAAGTCGGTGAAGTGCGTAGTCACACGCCATCCAAATCCGCCGAAACCGCACCCGCGGTACTCAGTCGCGCAAGCCTCTGCTCCAACCAACATCACAGCCAACAATCAATCAACACCACTAAACACTCCAAACAACACTTGCTGTTTTGCCAAAACAACACAAAGAAGGGGATTTTTCACCTGCGTGCAGTCCTCTAAAAAATCCAAAAAAATTACGATTGCGATCCTCGCGACGAGTAGATACAAATCGAGTATTTATACTCCTTGTTTCGACACCTGTAGGCCAAGATACAAATAGACAACGCGGTAAGCCGAAACTCCCCATAACATGCAAATATGCGGAAAACAGTCCCAAAGAAGCTTAAATATCACCTTCGCAGAGTCCTCCAAAAATTATGATAAAAATACGGTCGCGTTCCTCTCGAAGCGTAGATGCCGATCGAGTCCTCACAACCCGTTCCGATGCCTGTAGGCTGAGAAATCCCAACAATACTCCACCGCTGTCCTATACCTCGTAGCAGTACAAGGGGGTCATAAGATGCCTCGGGAACACCACCAAAAACTCGAAAGGGAGAAAAATGATCAACAAGGAAATCGAAGGCATACCTCTTGTGAACGCGCTGCCATGAAAATGGGCTCAAAACTCAATCGGGGTAGCTCAGGGGGCCTCGCGCACTGAAATGCGATAGTAGAAGCCAAAAACGAAGGTGCGTCGAAGTGCGTCGCGCCGCAGAAAACGCCGATGCCGTGGCCTCAAAAAATATCCAAGATTCCTCAAAGGTTAGAGGACACAGTGATAGAGTGCTCTGCAGAAGGGGGCTCCCAGAACTGCCAAAATCCCGCACAAAGGGCACCCAATGCCTATTTATAGGCTGAAATCCGGGTGAAAATACACATTGGGGGACAACTTCCGGGCGCCCGAATTTTTCGAGTGCAAACAGTAACCCAAAAAGTCCCCCGAACTATCAGCGCCCGAATCGCTATCGTTGCGCCACGTGGCCCCGAACAACAAACAGTGAACCAGCCCAACCGCGCCGCGCCGCGTGGCCTGCGACAACAGTGCGGTTGGTTGGCGTCCACCAACCGCGCGCTGACGCATGGCCGGGCCCACGCGCCCGCCTCCCCCTCGTCAGCGCCTCGAACGCCGAGCCCACATGCGCGCACGCTGCGCTGCCAGCCCCCTACCGCGCACGCATCCTGAGGCACTCCCCGTGCACGTCCGTGGACCGCGACCACTGCACCAACCAACCTGCTACTGCCACCTGTCAACTGCGAGCCAACGGGAATCAGCCACGTGGCACTCCAGCCTCCACGCGCCGCGCCCTGCACGCGCGCCTTCTCGGCCCGCGCGCTGCCCGAGCCTTCTCCCGTGGGCCGAGCCCACTGCACGGCGCCTCCAGCCCCGCCATATGGCGTACGGCACCAATGGGAAGCCGCCACGTGGCACCCCCTCGGTCCACTGGTCCACAGTGCACCCGAAAACACAGAAATCTTCCGGGTATCCATTTTCGGGCGTCCGGACTCAGAAAAATAGAACCACGTAGTCGATTTCCATCGTTTTTCCACGCTGTATCCTAATCCGATGTCCGTTTCGTGCGGAACCACTTCTAAAATTTGACGGGGTATCCGAATACACTCGTGATCATTTTTACGCACTGAGTCCACTTCTTGGGTCTGATATGCGCACAAACACCTCCAATACTCAACATAAGCCTCCAAAAGCTGCTGATCAAACAGTAATCCTATCGCGGGGATCCGAGTCCTCACAGAGCAAGTTGGATAAATTGCTTGGTTTCAGTCAAACAAACCGTTTGGGTCTTGGATATGATCGAACTGGGGAGGGTCCAAGTTCGAGCAAGACGGTTTTTGTGCCTCAGTCGGTTGCTCCTCCTCCGATAAAGATCATCGCATCCAACGTTGACAAGCCTACCTCATTGCGGTCAGGATCAAATTTGTCCAAGATTTGTTATCGTTGTGGTTTTGTAGGGCACATAAGACGAAATTGCAAGTTTGGAGTCAAGTGGATAAATCAAGCAATACTTGCAACAACTACCAACAAGTTCATCCACCAGAAATTTCGCAAGAACCATCCAAAAGTGAAGAACAGTGGTAGTACACCACCCGAGACGACATCGTCATGGAACTTAAAGAAAAGTGATCAACCGAACAAGATGCAGTCACCAAGGAGATCAACTTCACGATCATTACCGACGTATTCCAAAACTCGTAAGGTTTGGGTGCGGAAAGGTGAAATCTTCCCTTGTCTTGTCATTCATACATCACTATATGCATATGACAATTCGTCTTGGTATCTGGATAGTGGTTGTTCCCGTCACATAACGGGTGATAAAAACTATTTTCAAACGTTTGATAAAACCTCCGGAGGACTTGTAGTTTTCGGAGATGGACGATCTTCAAAAATAGTTAGCAAAGGAACAATTGCTATTCCAGATGGCCCGGCTTTAAACAATGTTTTATTTGTTGAAGGCCTTAAGACTAACCTCATAAGCATTAGTCAATTGTGTGATGATGGTTTTTTAGTTAATTTCTCTTCTGTTGAATGCACTGTAACTGATGAAAACCACTAATTCTTTTTAAAAGGGGTTAGGTCACAAAATAATTGCTATGTAGTTCCTAATAAATTTTCTGAACAATGTAACCTAGTGTCACTTGATAATGAAATACTTTGGCATGAAAGACAAGGTCACATGAACTTGAAGGAACTATCTAGAATATCTAACAAAGACATAGTTAGAGGTATTCCTAAATTGAGTTTTAAAGAAAACCTTGTGTGTGGTGGTTGCCAAAAGGGAAAACAAACTAGATCCACTCACAAGAATTTGAACCATGTAGGAACAAAACGGCCATTAGAATTATTGCATATGGATTTAATGGGGCCAACTCGTCAACCTAGTTTGGGTGGAAAATAGTACATATTTCTCATGGTTGATGATTCCTCTAGATATTCATGGCTAGCATTTTTAAAAGAGAAAGCGGATACTTTCGATTCTTTTCATAAGATTTGTCATCGTATTATGATTGAGAAGAATGAAAAGATCGTTTGTGTTTGGAGTGATAGAGGTGGAGGATTCATCAATTCTAAATTCATTGATTTTTGCACTTCAAACGGCATAAAATATGAATTCTCTGCACCTTATACACTGTAACAGAATGATGTAGTTGAGCACAAAAATAGAGTTGTTCAAGAGATGGCGCGTGTTATGCTTCATAGCCGGGAACTCCCGTTACATTTTTGGGCTGAAGTAGTTAGCACCGCGGTCTATGTGATCAATAGAATTTATTTGCGCCCGGGTACTTTGAATACCTCCTATGAACTTTGGTTATGTAGAAAACCGAACATAAAATATTTTTGTATCTTTGGGAGTCATTGTTACATTTTACGCGATCGAGAAAATCTTGAAAAATTTGACTCTCGAAGTGATGAAGAAATTTTTATGGGTTATTCTACAAACAGTAGAGCATATCGGGTTTTTAACCTTGAATCTAAAACGATGATAGAATTTTTCAATGTTAAAGTAGATGAAGCTTTTCATTTTTCTTCTAATAAATCTACTCCTGATATGTCTATTGATGATGAATCTCCTGCTAATGATATTGCATCTTTGCATGATAATTCTTCTGAAAATTTTGATGCATCTCATGGTACTTCTAGTTTATCCAATGTACAGGAATCATCACAAATACCCCCGAGTACTCCGTTACCTTAAACGCTTCGAATCTCCAAGGACCATCCGGAATCAAACATTATTGGAGATCCTCAAGAAAGAGTTAGAACTCGGAAACAATTGGTTTGTGGAGTTGCATGTTATGTCTCCATGATTGAACCAAAGAATGTTGATGAAGCTCTTCAAGATGACTATTGGATTGAAGCAATGCAAGAAGAGCTCAATCAATTTGAAAGGAACAAAGTCTGGGAATTAACGAAGCCCCCGAAGCAACAAAACATAATCGGTACAAAATGGATTTTCAAGAACAAGAAAAATGAAGATGGTACCATTATTCGGAACAAAGCACGTCTAGTTGCTCAGGGCTATTCACAAGTTGAAGGTATAGACTTTGATGAGACTTTCGCCCCGGTTGCTCGTCTCGAGTCCATTCGTATACTTTTCGCAATTACTTGTCATTTTAAAATAAAACGTTTCCAAATGGACGTTAAGAGCGCATTTTTAAATGGTTTTCTAAGTGAGGAAGTTTATGTTGCTCAACCGAAAGGTTTCATTGATCATAAACTACCTAACCATGTTTTTCGATTGGAAAAGGCTCTTTATGGTCTAAAACAAGTACCGTGAGCATGGTACGAAAGATTGACAAAGCACTTTTTGGAAAAGGACTATACTCGAGGGGGAGCAGATCGGACACTCTTTGTGAAGCACTTTTAGGATAATTTCATTGTAGCACAAATATATGTGGATGACATCGTGTTTGGTGCTACAAGAAACAACGATGCTTCAAAATTCGCCGAAACAATGGAAAGCGAATTTGAGATGTCCATGATGGGCGAGCTTACGTATTTCCTTGGATTGCAAGTTAAGCAAAGTGATGATGGCATTCATTTATGTCAATCCATGTATGCGAAGGAGTTGGTCAAGAAATTCAGATTAGAGAACTCTAAAGACTTTCCGACTCCTATGGGAACTAGCAATAAGGGATTAGGAAGTGAATCTCACGGAGAAAGTGTAGACGAGAAGCTTTATAGAAGCATGATTGGAAGTCTACTCTACCTTACGGCTAGTCGCCCGGATATTTCTTTCAGTGTTGGGATTTTCGCGAGATATCAACCAGTACCGAAGGAAATTCACCTGAAAGCGGTGAAAAGGATTATCCGGTACGTCAAAGGTACACTAAATTTCAGAATTTGGTATCCTATTGGCACATCTCTCGATATAATAGGATATTCGGATGCCGATTGGGTTGGATCAGTGGATGATCGGAAGAGCACGAGTGGTGCATGTTTTTACCTTGGCCATTGTCACGCCCCCGGGGGTTTTTGACTCTATCAAAGCGGAAAATTGCGTGTATTATTTTTTTTTTCTTCTTAACAAGGTAACTTAAACCTCATCCCCGGTGCGTGCCAGACCGCCACATACACAAATTCTCTCTGCCCACGGACAGAGTCTCCTTTGTATATGCACGGCGTCTCATTTACAACAACATACCTCAACCATCAACCATACAATAGACATACATCGTCAAACAGAGTACAGTAGTTTAACTAATGTTTAAAAAGACTGGTGTCCACTCGACACCTTGTTGTTTTATTTTCAAGCGGAATATTAAAGCGGCATCAGTGTTTAGAAAGGATAAAACCAACGGTTGCAAGACCCGTGCCCACGCGGCACTTCGTTTTGAGAAAACATTTTCGAAATCATTTGGTTCGTCATGAAAACGTGCCGCATACGAAAACATCACTAAAAGCATCAAAGCATAAAAGTACACCTCATCCACAGCGCTAAGTAATACATGTCCACGGCTAATACGATCCACAAGCAAATTAACTAAAAGAAGCATAAGGGAAATGAGATAATAAACCCAAGTGTCTGACTACGGTCCTCGCGACGCAGTCTCACCGCCCTCCCGGCTAACGCACCTCGTAACACCTGTCACGGAGTGGGTAATGTCAGTGACAAACAAAGTAGATGTCTAATAACAATAAGGAATAAGGAGCAAACCGAAAACACCGGAACCTTTCGCTAAAACCCTGCACATAATTAAGCTGGGCCCCAACCCCAGACTTATCAATTAAGTTGGGAACCAACCCCAGAGTACCTGTCGGGGAGACTAAAGTCTCCCCTCGTGCGCAAACACCTCTTTGATGCATTTAACCTCTTCACGGTGCTGGTGTGCTATCTTCAGCGGGCGCGAAGAGGTCCTCACGGCTCCCACCCCTTTGTGAGGTACACGGGTCAAAAGAGACCACTTCTCCGGAAAAGTACACCCATGCGGAGGCCAATCCGCCTGTGTACGTGCAGCATCCGAAACGGATTTGCCGAGATCGGCGTGTAGTGAGCACCGCGACCGTAGCCGCTTCAATTGTTAGATGAAATACAATTATGCGAAAGGTTAAACTATCCATCTACTTTGTTAGATAAATTAAGAGCACTTTAATGACGATAGATGCACTTACTGCACTTGTTGCACTTATCGCAACCGTACCAACCTATTTGAAGAGAAATCGGAGCACCTGAATCCTTCGCGCACCCCCGCTGCGCACTTGGACCTAAAGAAAGTCCGCATGGATAACTATAGTAAAAAATGTGTACTAACATCCGAAAACAAAAGACCCAATTTACTATTTTCGACGGAAAAGTCCAACACCGTCCGGGTTGACGAAAACGGAAATCCCGCGCCGCCGTCGTCGTCCGCCGGAGCCCCGCGAGGTTCGGAACCGCACGGCGTGTCTCCGCGGCGACGCCCATGCGGCGCGGTGCCTCGCGCGGGTGCGGCCCCGCACGGCGCCCACGCGGTTGCCGGTCCGCCGGGTGTTGCCCGTGCGGCGGCCGCGCGGTGCCCGCGCGGGTGCGGCCCCGCACGGCGCCCGCGCGGTTGCGGGTCCGCGCGGGTGCTGCCCGCGCGGCAGCCGCGTGGCGCCCGCGCGGTGCCCGCGAGGTTGCGGGTCCGCGCGGGTGCCGCCCGCGCGGCAGCCGCGCGGCGCCCGCGCGGTGCCCGCGCGGTTGCGGGTCCGCGCGGGTGCCTCCTGCGCGGTTGCCGGTCCGCGCGGGTGCCGCCCGCGCGGCAGCCGCGCGGCGCCCGCGCGGCGCCAGCGCGGTGCCCGCGCGGTTGCGGGTCCGCGCGGCGCCCATGCGGTGCCCGCGCGGTTGCGTGTCCCCATGGGTGCCGTCCGTGCGGTAGCCGCGCGGCGCCCATGCGGTGCCCGCGCGGTTGCGGGTCCGCATGGGTGCCGTCCGTGACTCTCCTCCGCGCGATGCCCTAGCGGCACCGCGCGCCTCCGCCGTCCGTTCCGTGCCTTAGCATGGCGACGATGACGGTGACGGCGACGGATACGACGGAGAAACCCAAGAACTCAACAAAAGGGACGACGGAAAAATCCCAAATAAATTATAACAATTATTTTACTAACCGAAGATCGACGGGAAGGTTGTCCGGTCGCGTTCTTGCCTTCGGTTCGATGTCCGGGAAGATCGGGCTCCTTCTCTTTCTCCTTTCTCTTTCTTCCGGCTAGGGTTCCGTCTTTTCTTTTCTTTTTCTCTCTTCTCACCGATTAGGGTTTTTATTTCTTTCTTTTCTTTTCTTTCCGATAATCGGGATCCCTTATATAGCTCGTAGTAAATCTTTAATTAATTTCCTTTTTAATTAGTACGTAAGAGAATTCTATTTTCCCTCATGGATAATTAATTAACTAATTAATTATCCCCTACGAGATAACCCACCTTATCTCTAACGGGTGCAAGATATTTTGCACGGATTCCGATGCATGACTAATCACCGTATCACCAGGAATTCCGTTCCGGGAGATCCCGGTATCGGATTTCAGATCCGATCGCACCGTCGGCCTTCTTTTTCCGCGCTCTATCGCAGAAAAATACTAGCACCACACACCGGCCAACTTTTAAGAATTGAATAATTTTATTTCACTTAGAGGCTTAAATGACTACATGTAAGTCAAAAATACCCCGAAAGGCCGGATCACTACACCACTCACACTTTATAAAAAGTTTCGTCCCGAAACTTAAGTACAAATCCCACTAATCAATTCGGGAAAACATTCTCTCATCTTCGATTCCAGTTCCCACGTCGCCTCGCGCTCTTCGTGGTTGCTCCACTGGACCTTCACATAGGGGATAGTTCGATTGCGCAACTTCTTGTCCTCTCTTGCCAAAATCCGCACCGGTGTCTCCTCGACGCTTAAATCTTCTCGCAACTCGATGGTGGAGGCATCCAAGGCATGAGAGGGATCAGCTAGGTACTTCCGGAGCATTGAGACATGGAACACGTTATGGACTCGTTCGAGATTCGGCGGCAGGGCTAATCGGTACGCCATCGGTCCTATGCGTTCTAGGATCTCGAACGGTCCTACGTACCTCGGGCTTAACTTTCCCTTTATGCCGAAGCGTCGGTTCCCCTTGGAGGGCGAAACTCGGAGTAACGCGTGCTCACCCACCATGAGCTCTAAGTCTCGGCGTCTGTTGTCCGCGTAGCTTTTCTGTGTGCTCTGGGCGGTCAGTAGCCTTTGTCTAATCAATCGCACCTTTGCTTCGGTCTCCTCCACCAAATCTGGGCCCAGAAACTTACGCTCACCCAAGTCGTCCCAGCATATTGGAGACCGACAGCGGCGCCCGTACAGGGCCTCGTATGGTGCCATCTGGATGCTGGCCTGGTAACTGTTATTGTAGGCAAATTCCACTAGGGGCAAACACCGTGCCCACCCTTCGCCCAGGTCCAAAACGCATGCCCGAAGCATGTCCTCCACAATTTGTATCACCCGCTCTGATTGTCCGTCGGTCTGCGGGTGAAAAGCCGTACTGAAGTGCAACTTGGTTCCCATTGCTCGCTGCAGGCTCTGCCAAAAGTTTGACACAAATCGCGTGTCCCTGTCCGACGTGATGGATGTCGGCACCCCATGCAACCTTACTATCTCATTGATGTAGGTTTGTGCCAGTCGTTCCCGCGTCCACGTCGTGTGTATGGGCAGAAAGTGGGCTGATTTCGTCAGACGGTCCACAATTACCCATATTGCATCGTGTTCCTGTGACGATCTCGGGAACCCGGTCACAAAATCCATGGTAATCATGTCCTATTTCCACTCGGGCACCGGTAAGGGTTGCAGTTTTCCTGCCGGACGCTGGTGCTCGGCCTTCACTCGTTGGCACACCAGGTAGTGTGCCACAAACCGAGTCACGTCTCCCTTCATTTTGGGCCACCAGAAGGTCTGCTTGACATCCTTGTACATCTTCGTTCCCCCGGGATGCGCTGCATATGGAGCAGTATGCGCCTCCCGCAGGATTTCCTCTTTGAGTTCCGGTAGATCCGGCACGCAGATTCGTCCCCGAAATCGTATCGTGCCGTCGGAGTTTACTGTGAAATCACCTTCTTGGTCGGCAGTTACTCTATTTCGCACCAGCTGGAGTTGGTCATCAGTCGACTGCCCCTCGAGAATTCTGTCAAGCATGGTAGGTCTGACCACCAGTGTCAGAAGTTGTTCGACTGTACCCGCCGGTACTACTTCTAGTCTTAATCGCGAAAACTCCGCAATCAGACTATCTTGCTGGGTGATGGCACTTACCCCTGCCTTTTCGGCCTGCCCCTTACGGCTCGGGGCGTCGGCCACCACGTTTGCCTTTTCCGGGTGGTAGTGGATCGTTAAATCGTAATCCTTCAGTAGCTCGAGCCACCGTCTTTGTCGCAAATTTAACTCCTTTTGGGTGAAAAGGTACTTAAGACTTTTATGATCTGAATACACATTGCAGTGTGCCCCATACAGGTAGTGTCTCCAAAGCTTGAGGACGAACACAACCGCTGCGAGTTCCAAATCGTGCACGGGGTAGTTTCGCTCGTATTCTTTGAGCTGCCTTGACGCATAGGCTATAACCTTTCCCCGTTGCATGAGTACTCCACCCAGTCCGTTTCGCGACGCATCTCAATACACTTCATAATCCTCCCCTGGTTCTGGCAGGGCGAGAATCGGGGCTCGCGTCAATCTATCCTTGAGCTCCTCGAAGCTCCTCTGACATTTGTCCGTCCAGATGAACTTTTCCCCCTTTTTAGTCAAGCGGTTTAAGGGGGTGGCTATCTTGGAGAAACCCTCCACGAAGCGCCGGTAGTACCCGGCTAATCCTAGAAAGCTTCAAATCTCCGTTACCGTCGTCGGTTGGGACCAGTCCGTCACCGAATCTATCTTCTTCGGATCGACTGCGACCCCAGCCGCCGAGATTACGTGCCCCAAGAAACCGACCTCACGGAGCCAAAACTCACACTTTTTGAGTTTGGCGTAGAGTTTCTGTTCCCGTAGGGTCTGGAGGACTGTGCGCAGATGTTCTTCATGTTCCTCGTCTGTACGGGAGTAGATGAGGATATCATCGATGAAGACCACCACGAATAAGTCCAGGAAGGGTTTGAATACCCTGTTCATCATGTCCATGAACACCGCCGGGGCATTTGTGAGCCCGAACGGCATTACTGTAAATTCGTAATGGCCGTAGCGAGTCCGAAAAGCCGTTTTGGGGATGTCCTCCCCCTTGACCTGGACCTGATGATAGCCCGACTGCAGGTCAATCTTTGAAAACACCGTCGCCCCCTGTAGTTGGTCGAAGAGGTCGTCGATCCTTGGCAGGGGGTACTTGTTCTTAACGGTGACCTTATTTATCTCCCGGTAGTCGATGCACAACCGGAGACTTCCGTCCTTCTTTCTCACAAACAGGACGGGCGCGCCCCAGGGTGACGCGCTAGGCCTGATGAAGCCTTTATCCAAAAGGTCCTCCAACTGTGCCTTGAGTTCCTTCAACTCCTCGAAGGCCATCCTGTACGGTGCCTTGGTGATGGGTTTGGTGCCGGGAAGTAGTTCACTAGGGAAGTCGACTTCTCGTTCCGGCGGCGCTCCGGGGAGCTCTGCCGGAAACACGTCCGGAAATTCCCTTACCACGGGACCGCTGATCCTTATCTGGGGAGCGGCCCTGAACTACCTATCGGCCCATTGGGTCCTCGGCTGCAAGGCATAGGGTGGAGCCTATTTATTCCTTGCATGGCCCTTAACGGGCCCCGAGTACACAAGGTTCTCCTATGCTTCGAAGCCCGCCCGCGCACATCGGCCGGGGGAGGCTTCGCCTAATACTTAAGGATTTTGGATCGAGGGAGGGAGAGAGAGAGTCTAACAGGGGTAGCAGGCGAAGGTGTAACCGGTGTTCCTAATCTAAGAGGAAAATGAGAAACCAAAAATTACCTGCCGTTACTAGGTCTGGGACGTCGCGTCCTCCGCTGTAGTATCCCGGGAAGTCCGTCCACAGCCCTTGGGCCAGCGTCGTACGGCGTGCTGGGGAAGGGACTTGACGTCTGAGGAGTCTGCGGATTGCTGGTCGTCAGGCGAATCCTTTGGCTGAACGGGGGCCGCAGCACTCTCTGGTCCTTTCTGCTGTGGTGGCGCGGCGGCGGCAGGGATGGGCCTCTGAGGGCAGAAGGCACGGGAGTGGTCCGGTAAGCCGCACTGATTGCAGTAATGGTACCTCCACGTACATTCTGCCACCGGGTGAGCACCCTCGCAGATTACGCACGGTCCCCGAGGTGGTTTCGCGTCCCTTGCTGGTGTCGGTTCGTCCTTCCGTGCTTTCTCCGGACGTCCTCCTTCTCGGCCCTCCGGGGTGGGGCCCCCTTGCGGAACGGGTGTAGCAGTCTTCTCTGTCCCCTCCGGTCGCAGTGCCGGAGGCCTGGTGGTGCCCGGTTTTCGTGGGCACTCGTAGCGTGCGTGTCCTGGTTTGCCACATCGGTAGCAGTGGCCGTGACTCCATGGACAATCAGTCACCTGATGCGCCCCACTGCATATGGGACATGGCTTCCTCTGCGGTTTGGATTCTCCTCTCTTTGCCTTTCCAAAGTTCCCCTCTGTCCTCGGGCGTTTGAGTGCCGGGCCCTGCTGGAAAGGGTCCTCCGCCGGACTGGGATAGGGATAACTCTGCCGAGCGCGTGTCTCGGCCAGTTCTTGCTCTGCCCGCCGGGCCAACATAACCGCTTCGTTAAAAGTGGGGAACCCTGCCGGTGACATTCCCCGATAGGCGCCGTCCCTGGCGTCTCGCTGGATGCGGTCGACACCCTCGAAATCCTGAGTCAGTAGGCCTAGGCGCTCAGTGAGAGTTAGCATTTGCCCTGCTATGTCGCGTAGCTGGTTGCGGAGTAAGCGGTTGGCTGCGGCTACGGGATCCATCCTGTCCATTGAGAATGGTTAGCACTCGGTGGCCGGATCCTGGCCGTTGTCTGCTGTGATACAAAGAAACCACGTTAACCCTAAGGTTATCACCCTATCACCCTGTCTTACAATTACACCTACATTACGTCCCCTTTTTCCCCGTACTCTCACGTACTACGCACCTATACCTTGGTTATCTCATGTCTAATTTGCTTGTGGCACCCTACACTGTGGATGTGGATCACGTCTACTATGGTTATGGTTGTTTTCTCTGATACCATTTAATATGTCACGCCCCAGGGGGTTTTTGAGTCTATCAAAGCGAAAAATTACGTGTATTATTTTTTTTTTCTTCTTAACAAGGTAACTTAAACCTCATCCCCGGTGCGTGCCAGACCGCCACATACACAAATTCTCTCTGCCCACGGACAGAGTCTCCTTTGTATATGCACGGCGTCTCATTTACAACAACATACCTCAACCATCAACCATACAATAGACATACATCGTCAAACAGAGTACAGTAGTTTAACTAATGTTTAAAAAGACTGGTGTCCACTCGACACCTTGTTGTTTTATTTTCAAGCGGAATATTAAAGCGGCATCAGTGTTTAGAAAGGATAAAACCAACGGTTGCAAGACCCGTGCCCACGCGGCACTTCGTTTTGAGAAAATATTTTCGAAATCATTTGGTTCGTCATGAAAACGTGTCGCATACGAAAACATCACTAAAAGCATCAAAGCATAAAAGTACACCTCATCCACAGCGCTAAGTAATACATGTCCACGGCTAATACGATCCACAAGCAAATTAACTAAAAGAAGCATAAGGGAAATGAGATAATAAACCCAAGTGTCTGACTACGGTCCTCGCGACGTAGTCTCACCGCCCTCCCGGCTAACGCACCTTGTAACACCTGTCACGGAGTGGGTAATGTCAGTGACAAACAAAGTAGATGTCTAATAACAATAAGGAATAAGGAGCAAACCGAAAACACCGGAACCTTTCGCTAAAACCCTGCACATAATTAAGCTGGGCCCCAACCCCAGATTTATCAATTAAGTTGGGCACCAACCCCAGAGTACCTGTCGGGGAGACTAAAGTCTCCCCTCGTGCGCAAACACCTCTTTGATGCATTTAACCTCTTCACGGTGCTGGTGTGCTATCTTCAGCGGGCGCGAAGAGGTCCTCACGGCTCCCACCCCTTTGTGAGGTACACGGGTCAAAAGAGACCACTTCTCCGGAAAAGTACACCCATGCGGAGGCCAATCCGCCTGTGTACGTGCAGCATCCGAAACGGATTTGCCGAGATCGGCGTGTAGTGAGCACCGCGACCGTAGCCGCTTCAATTGTTAGATGAAATACAATTATGCGAAAGGTTAAACTATCCATCTACTTTGTTAGATAAATTAAGAGCACTTTAATGACGATAGATGCACTTACTGCACTTGTTGCACTTATCGCAACCGTACCCACCTATTTGAAGAGAAATCGGAGCACCTGAATCCTTCGCGCACCCCCGCTGCGCACTTGGACCTAAAGAAAGTCCGCAAGGATAACTATAGTCAAAAACGTGTACTAACATCCGAAAACAAAAGACCCAATTTACTATTTTCGACGGAAAAGTCCAACACCGTCCAGGTTGACGAAAACGGAAATCCCGCGCCGCCGTCGTCGTCCGCCGGAGCCCCGCGCGGTGTGTCTCCGCGGCGACGCCCACGCGGCGCGGTGCCTCGCGCGGGTGTTGCCCGTGCGGCGGCCGCGCGGTGCCCGCGCGGGTGCGGCCCCGCACGGCGCCCGCGCGGTTGCGGGTCCGCGCGGGTGTTGCCCGTGCGGCAGCCGCGCGGTGCCCGAGCGGGTGCGGCCCCGCACGGTTGCGGGTCCGCGCGGGTGCCGCCCGCGCGGCAGCCTTGCGGCGCCCGCGCGGTGCCCGCCCGGTTGCGGGTCCGCGCGGGTGCCGCCCGCGCGGCAGCCGCGCGGCGCCCGCGCGGTGCCCGCACGGTTGCGGGTCCGCGCGGGTGCCGCCCGCGCGGTTGCGGGTCCGCGCGGGTGCCGCCCGCGCGGCAGCCGCGCGGCGCCCGCGCGGTGCCCGCACGGTTGCGGGTCCACGTGGGTGCCGCCCGTGCGGCAGCCGCGCGGCGCCCTCGCGGTGCCCGCGCGGTTGCGGGTCCGCGCGGCGGCCGCGCGGCGCCCATGCGGTGCCCGCGCGGTTGCGGGTCCGCATGGGTGCCGTCCGTGCGGTAGCTGCGCGGCGCCCATGCGGTGCCCGCGCGGTTGCGGGTCCGCATGGGTACCGTCCGTGACTCTCCTCCGCGTGATTCCCTAGCGGGCACCGCGCGCCTCCGCCGTCCGTTCCGTGCCCTAGCATGGCGACGATGACGGTGACGGCGACGGATACGACGGAGAAACCCAAGAACTCAACAAAAGGGACGACGGAAAAATCCCAAATAAATTATAACAATTATTTTACTAACCGAAGATCGACGGGAAGGTTGTCCGGTCGCGTTCTTGCCTTCGGTTCGATGTCCGGGAAGATCGGGCTCCTTCTCTTTCTCCTTTCCCTTTCTTCCGGCTAGGGTTCCGTCTTTTCTTTTCTTTTTCTCTCTACTCACCGATTAGGGTTTTTATTTCTTTCTTTTCTTTTCTTTTCGATAATCGGGATCCCTTATATAGCTCGTATTAAATCTTTAATTAATTTCCTTTTTAATTAGTACGTAAGAGAATTCTATTTTCCCTCATGGATAATTAATTAACTAATTAATTATCCCCTACGAGATAACCCACCTTATCTCTAACGGGTGCAAAATATTTTGCACGGATTCCGATGCATGACTAATCACCGTATCACCAGGAATTCCGTTCCGGGAGATCCCGGTATCGGATTTCAGATCCGATCGCACCGTCAGCCTTCTTTTTCCGCGCTGTATAGCAGAAAAATATTAGCACCACACACCGGCCAACTTTTAAGAATTGAATAATTTTATTTCACTTAGAGGCTTAAATGACTACATGTAAGTCAAAAATATCCCGAAAGGCCGGATCACTACAGCCATTGTCTTGTTGCATGGCATAGTAAAAAGCAAAACTGCATTCCTCTCTCTACAGCCGAGGCGGAATATACATTTCAGCGGGAAGTTGTTCGACTCAACTGATTTGGATGAGAAGTGTTTTGGGCGACTTTCGGATTCCTGCGACTTCGGTAACAATTCTTTGTGACAACACTAGTGCCATAAACATTTATAAAAACCCTGTGTTGCACTAAAAAATAAAACACATTGAACTTAGATATTATTTTCTTAGAGAGCTAGTTGAATCAAACACTTTACAAATTTCTTATGTTTCAACTGAAGATCAATTAGCCGATATTTTGACTAAACCTTTGGATCAAAAATATTTTATTCATTTGCGAAAAGCAATTGGTATGCTTTTTTTGAAATAACAATTTTTGAACCATTGCTTAGGTTAGGTTTTGTCTTGTGTTTTGTGTTCTTTTTGTTTGTGAAATAGAACATTAACTGAGCATTAGTATAATTGACTTTAATTGCATCTTTTCATGTTTTGAGAAATTTATTATGATTTGGATATCATTATAACTCTCTTGATGCATTGATCATTTATATAATTTATTTCATCTTTATTTGATCAAAGTCAATTCCTCACTCAATGATCTCTTGGTATAGTTTTTATCTTATTTGATAATTGAGTTAAGTATGAACATGAGATCAATAGTTGGTTGAATACTTAATATTTTACATAATTGATAGCCAATTGAGGGGGAGCATTATTTAAAGTTTCATGCTCAAAAGATGTGGAAAGAGTTACCACATGGAGTGTGAAAACTACCACCACATGGAGGAAAGAGCTACCACCTCGGTCGTCGAGTACTGTGTGCAGCTACCACATGTTTTACCAAGCATGGTGATTTCTTGTTTATTAGATAAAATGCTTTTTGGAATACTTGACTTTGTCAAATTTCAAGTTTGGTATAAGGTGGGATTTTAAATTGAAAGATGCTCAAAGGGCCACTCCCTAAAACACATTGACTAGATAGCATTATCTAATTTATTTAGAATTTCAAACATCTATCGATCTTTGTGCGTCATTTTCTTTATTCAATTGATGATTTGATAAACATGTTACTCATTAGATCGTGATTGATGTTTAGAACTTAACTTTAGAGGATATATGTGACACCCCCGGAATGTGTATTAGTCCTATATATAAATGATATAATAGGACTAAATCTCTTAACCCGGTTATAGCATTTTGGGTGGTAGCAAGGCCCAAGAGGTTAAGAGAGTTAAGCGTGCTAGAGCTATAGTAGTTCTAGGATGGGTGACCCCCTGGAAAGTTGGGGCGTCACAGTTGGTATCAGAGACAATCACCAGCCGGAAATGTGAGATGAGTCTTGGCTGAGCCAGGATTATGTAGTGGTAGAGCGAGGCTCCCCGGCTAATAACCGTTGTGGGTGGAGTGTAGCTCCCCACAAGGTCGGCTAAGGCTAGCGAGATGAGTCTCACATCGCCTGGTGCTTGTGAGTGTCTTTGAGCCTGACGAGGATGTCAGGGCTTAAAGGGGGGAAGATTGTGACACCCCCGGAATGTGTATTAGTCCTATATATAAATGATATAATAGGACTAAATCTCTTAACTCGGCTATAGCATTTTGGGTGGTAGCAAGGCCCAAGAGGTTAAAAGAGTTAAGCGTGCTAGAGCTAGAGTAGTTCTAGGATGGGTGACCCCTTGTGAAGTTGGGGCGTCACAATATAACTTTTATAAATTTTCGTTTCACTATTTGAGATATTTTGATAGATTTAGCATAATCTATTTTTTTTTGATGTGAAACGATACTTTTTGTTTAAAGTTGATATGTAAGAATGCTTATATACTTTTTCTGGATTTTCTGGAATTTTTACAAATTTTTCTAAAGAAAAAGTTGCAGGCAGTTCGGACTGGATTGTTCAGTCCGGATCCCGAACGATGGGATTTCCAGCGCCAAGCTGATCCGGACTGAACTCCGACCCAATCCGGACTGCGGCTAGGTTTTAATAGAAACGAAGGGTTTTTCGAATTCTATTCTTTCTAATATTTTGTTTCTAGCTTCCTAGAGTTACTCTCTCTAGACTCAAGGAGATTTGGATCATTTGTAACTAGTTTTCACTCGATCCAAGTAAGTTCTTATGATCAAAACTCTTGTTTTCACTATTTTTGTTTTTGTTTATCAAAACGTGAGGGATTGTATAGTATAATCTCATTTTTGCACGGTTTTTGATCAATTTTTTTTTGAAATAAGAACTCTGGACACTTTAAATTTGTTTCTATGCCTTGTATTCATTTGATAAACGGATTTTTGGGCTTCGATTTCTGAAAATTCGGTTTTGAGGTAAATTTAGAAATTTTTGAAAATCATGGGATTGATCTATTTTTAAAATTCTTTTTGCAAATCTTTCTTGATTCCTAGTCTCTATACATGATAAAGATTGTTTGGGTATGATTTTTCAAATTTTTGAAATTAAATAATTTTTTTCATGTTTTTGAGTTCTTGCTCACAGGTTGATCTTTGAAAATCTTGCAAATGACATTTGCTTGGTTGATTGTGTTCATTATAGCAATGGTCAGCACACGAGCGACAATAAAAAAGGAGCAAGATAGAGGAAGTCAGGAAGAAACAAAGAGTGCCCTTCAAGATGATTCAGAGTCTGACTCAGAAGACTGGGAAGAAATATGCAGGGAAATACAACAGGTTGTTGATGACGAAGATAGGTTCGCATTAAAGAACAAAGAACCTATGAAATCTTGTTCAACATTTAAGAAGTACGGTAGACGGAAGAACACAAGGGGTAGTGGACTTCATATTAATGAGCCTCTTGCCGGTGTACAATCTCTACCTAGAGAATCTCCATGGATTGAAGGTAGATATGAACCATCTGCATCTACGCTACCTACTTCGACCTCTAGGAAGGACATGACAGAGGATGATACATCTATGTCCTCCATCCGTCAAGAGCAGAAGCGACTGTCTACAGAACGAGAAAGAATGTCACTTGATTTACAGCGTATCTCTATTGGACAACGACAGATTAAAAGAAAATGTTCAAAAATCTCAAGACTGCTCAAAAGAATTTTTAACAAATTTGATTGTAGCAGCTCGGAAAGATCAGATCTAGAATGAACAAGTTTTTTTCCCTTCTTTAGAGAATCGTTTTTGTTTTCTTTGTTCTAATCATATATATATATATACATATATATATATATATATATATACATATATATATATATATATATATATACATATATATATGTATATATACATATATATATATATACATATATATATGTATATATATATATATATATATATATATATATATATGTATATATATATATATATATATATACATATATATATGTATATATATATATATATATATATATATATGTATATATATATATATATATATATATATATATATGTATATATATATATATATATATATGTATATATATATATATATATATGTATATATATATATATATATGTATATATATATATATATATATATATATATATATATATATATATATATATATATATATATATATATATATATATATATATATATATATATATATATATATATTCTTATAGGTTCTTCATTTCAGTTCTTAATATTTTTGAACTTTGCGTTACCCTCATTTTATTTTGGCTTGTTTTGTATGACAAAAAGGGGGAGAGAACATGGAACATTGAGAAACATTGAGAACATGTGAGTACTTTGAACTTTGACAGTAAGGTAAGTTGAAAACTTTGTACTCTGAGTACATGCCACTACTAACTATTTGACTAACTATTTGGGCATGTAATATTACTAACAAGTTGTTTGATAACTGACATAACTTTGAACTGGTTAACTTGTGTGATCGAACTATGACATTATTTATCAGGCCTGTCATAAGGAGTATAAACTCTATCTCTCTGATTGCTTATTGAATGTTTAAATTCTTGAGGTATCTAACGATTTCTTTTGTCAAGAATTATTTCTTTTGCAGAGAGTACAAGCGTCTAAGTCTAGAGTTTGTATTAGGAGTTTATCTCTTGTATTTATTTGGACCATTCATGTAAATTTTTGTTGTATGGTGATAGAGCCAAAAATATCTTTTTCATTTTTTAAGTGGATTTTTGTTTTGTCACGAAACCGTCAAAGGGGGAGATTGTTAAGGATTTTGTGTTGGCGTATTTCGTGAAGTGTATTAAGTCTTGAAGATTGAAGATGAAGAATTGTGGATCACATACATCAATCTCAAGAAGAATGAATTCAAAAGGATTAGGTACGTTTAACTAAATAATTTTGGTGATCCGAATGCATTCATGTAGTTTAGAAACACTTGGAATATTCTTTATTGCATAAAAATAAAAAACAAGACAATCTGAGTGTTCAGGATCCGAATCAGGACCATCCAGTCCGGACCCCGAACAGGGTTGAGTTTATGCGTAACTCCAGTCCGGAACAGTCCCCAGTTAGTCCGGACCCAAATCTTGTGTTTGCTGAAATCGCATGGATAGTTCGGATCAAGAAATTCTAGTCCGGACCCCGAACTGTTTTTTCAGGAAATTCTCTGAAAAAATAAGACAGTCCGGATCAGCCAAAATCCAGTCCGGACCGCCGTGCGGGAAAAAGTTTGTTAAGTCAGTTTTTGATGCTTATCTCTTTCCAAAGGTTTCTAACCTATAAATAGACCCTATTATTCATCTTTTAGGGTAATCCAAAAAATAATCCCGGTTATCAAAAACTGAAGGATAAAAATCCACATATATAGAGAAGAAAGAAAAACATGATCTAATCTATGTTTCTTCGTCTATATTGTTCAATTTGATTCTAGGGTTTCCAAACTCTTATTTCTTGTAGAATCAGATTGAAGAATACTTAGATGGTGTTTTCTTATCTTTCTTTGATCTAAGTATTCGGCGGATTATCATCACCAAGAAAAACAACGATTTTCCAAAATCGGCGCGTGGATTCACGTGGCCTTGTGGATTCAAGGTGCTACCGCTTTCGTAGATTCGAAGAGAGGTACGTTCGTGTGATCGATACATGCTACATTGGTGAAGACCGTGGATTCGGTTGGACGTCGTGGATTCGGCGTTGGACGCAAATCGTGGATTCGAGGAGCGTTGTGGAGCGAATGGAGAAGATGTACTTGGAACGTATGGAAAAGGTTGAGTCGTAGGGTTACGGTAAATCACCTTATACGTGTTTAATCTTAGTGGATTTCGCCGTGTTATCGGTCCCGTGGTTTTTTACTCCTGCGATGGAGTTTTCCACTTAAAATCTTGCGTACTTTATTTATTTTCCGCATTAGGTTATTTTTTACGCAACGATTTGGTGTGTTTATTGTTTACACCTATTCACCCCCCCTCTAGGTGGGTTTGCCCCTATTCAGATCTATTATTAACATAACCCACACTATGAACTCTAGGGTGAACATGTGTTAGCGAACCAGTCGGATGGGCCAATGAGGCGAGTCAGCGCCGGCTAAGTGAGGAGTAGTACGATCATACCCCAGCTCTTCGTTAGGTGTTACAACCCTAAGAGTGAGTGAGTTTAAGGTGTATGATGCGTATGATACGACCTTCCGGAAGCGTCTTGAGAATGTCGATCATACCTTGATTCCCCGTTGAAGTAGTACGATTATACCTCGGCTCCATGCACCAGTGGATGGGAGAGTAGTACGATCATATCTCGGCTCTCCCTGAGGGAGTCAATCGATTGGAGAGTAGTACGATTATACATCGGCTCTCTATGAGGCACCTATGAACCAATAGTTTAGAGGGTAGTACAATCATACTTTGGCTCTCCATGAGATGTGAGTACTGAGCAACAGATGGGAGAGCACTACGATCATACCTTAGCTCTCAAGGAGGTGCGTGTACAGGTCAACCGAGTGGGGTGAGTGTGACTTCCCTCGGCTCTTATAAGGATTAGTTTTGGGATTGGCAGACCAGGGTTAGAGATTTGTAATAGTGAGGTGAACATGTGGTAAGTGGTAATTTGGGGCAATTGAGGCAATCGATTTGTATGAGTGTTTACTTCTTTCCATAGTTGGGTATCATTATATTTACTATCATTTATTTACTAATGTCTATAGTAGATCAAGTGAGTGCAGATCATTCTTTCTCGATGGTTGCACTTATTGAGAACTTTTAGTAGTTATCACTCCATGTAGTTTACCTCTTTTCAGATTCAGGTGTTATGTAATAATCTTCCGACTGGTGAATCCTCGAAAACCTTCGATTGAGCTAGGATGGCGCGATTCGGAATAGGAATTCTGAATCCGCAACCGCTCAATAGAGAATAAGAGAGAATCGCCGCGATGAAGAAGAACGCAAGATCGAATACTCGTCCTGAGGCGCACAAGCTATGATGACCTTGCTCTGAGCTTGATGGCGTCGATGAAGGACGGGTTTTCCAACGATGGATGCTTCGGTTGCTTCTTGTTCTTCAGCAAAATTGGTGGAATTGATCCTTTGATCGCCCGAATTGAAGGAGTGAGAATTGGAGGAAGAGGAAGAAGAACTGGGATCGGAGAAGAGAAGTAGAGAGAAAAAAGATATATGAAGAAATGAATCTGTATATTCGTTAACCGTTTTCAGTTACAACTGTATGTATTTATAGTAGTCTCCTCATGGACCAATGTGCAAATAGTAGGATTAGCTATACTACTCTGTTGTTTGTAATTCCTCCATTCCTTGTTCGTGGGCCCAATTCCGCTTGGGCTTGGGCTGTGTGAGCAACGTCATAACGGGTCGGGTCCTTCCTCTAGGAACCCGCAACCCTCAACTGGTGGGTGACAACCTGGCTTGACCACCCCACTGAGGACTCTGGAGTCTTCCGGATGCTTCTAGGGTAGCCTCGCACTTCTTCAGTTCTCATCCTCCTCCTCCCTCTCTGGCGGTTCCTGGACCAGCGGATTCCCGATCCTTCCAGATGCCGACGCAATGCTCGTCTCCATCGGGTAAGAAGGATGCCGACGCGATGCTCATCTCCACCGGAGTTCCTCTTCACCTCTTCAGAGCCGCACGGTTGGAGGTGTGCAAGCCATGGCCTTGAAGCTGGAGGTGACCATTCCTTGAATGTTGCTGAAGCCAGTACCTTCCATTGGCGTCGCGGTTCTTCAGTGATGAAGTTGTTCACCTCGGAACAGAAGCTAAGTATTCCCGCCTCTTGTCATCTTCCCTGCTATTGATCTATGTAAATGTTTATAATGTTTTTATTATGTATGTACACATAGAGTTTATTACAATCCCTCCCGCTTAACAAGATTCCTGTCCTCAGGAATCAAAAGCTGGAAATTGCTGGCGAAGGCTTGCGTAATCTTCCCAAGTAGCAGATGACTCAGGGAGATTACTCCACTTGACCAATACCTCGGTGACAACCCGATTACCTCGCTTGTTTAACCTCCTGTCCAACACCTTCTCCGGCTCCACAAGTAACTGACCCTTCTCTCCCACCTGTGGTAATGCGGTTGATACCTTGGCAGGGTCGGTATGGTAAGTTTTGAGTAATGATACATGAAAAACTGGGTGTATGTTGGCGCCCTTAGGTAACTTCAACTTATATGCTACTTGGCCAATCTTCTCTATTATCTCATATGGTCCATAGTATCGAGCGGAGAGCTTTGGGTTCTTCCTTGCTGCCACAGAAATTTGACGGTAAGGTTGTAATTTAAGGTATACCCAATCTCCAACTTTATACTCTCTCTCCCTTCTGTGTTTGTCAGCTTGTTGCTTCATACGATTCTGGGCCGTTTGTAGTTTATCCCTTAGCTCTCGAGTGACTTCCTCTCTTTCCTTCACCCAATCTCTTACTTCTGAAGAGGTAGCTGCGCCAGCAGCGGCCACCAGAGTATCAGGGGGTGACACTCCATAAAGTGCTATGTAAGGGGTGGTGCCCAGTGAAGTATGGTAATTAGTGTTATACCACCATTCTGCTAGTGATAAAAATTTACACTTCTTGGGATGTTGGGAGCACATACATCGCAAGTATGTCTCTAGGCAACGGTTGACTCGCTCCGTTTGACCGTCGGTTTCAGGATGATATGATGTACTCATTTTGAGTTGGGTACCCAGTGACTTGAAAAGCTCTGTCCAAAATTGGCTCATGAATATTTTATCCCTATCTGTGACTATACTTTTTGGACAGCCATGTAATTTATATATAGTATCCATGAAAGCCCGAGCGACACTCACCGTTGTAAATGGATGTTTAAGAGGTATAAAATGGGCATACTTTGAGAGTCTGTCGACCACAACCATAATAGTGTCTTTACCTTCAGACATGGGTAGAGCTTCCACAAAGTCCATGCTAATATCTGTCCATATCTGATTAGGAATAGGTAGAGGTTGAAGTAGGCCCTGGTAACCCCTGGTATCAGACTTATTCTGAGCACAAATTTCACACTCTCGGATAAAAGATTCAACTTGCTTCTTCATACCTTTCCAATAAAAATGTTTCTTCATTCTTTGGTAAGAGTGCAAGACCCCAGAATGACCACCCAAACTAGTTCCATGGAATTGATTAATCAACCTTTTCCTCAGATCACCACTTTTCCCAAAGCACACCCTTCCTTTATACCTTAACACCCCTTGACTGTAGGTGTAAAGCTTGAAGTTTTCAGGTTGTAAGAGGACATCTTTAATAAGCTGTTCATAGTAGGGGTCACCCTGATAGCTATACTCCACCTTAGATGACCAAGCAGGGGCCACTGCTGTAATGGCTAGCAGTTGTTCTCCTACCCGGGTCTGTCTTGATAAGGCATCCGCCGCCAGATTTTCTTTTCCTTTTCGATATACAATAGTGTAATCAAATCCAAGTAGCTTAAGCATCCCTTTTTGTTGCATCGGAGTGACGATCTTCTGTTCTAGGAGATACTTAAGACTTTCATGATCCGTTCTAATGATAAACTTGTTCATCAACAAGTAATGCCGCCATTTTTGCGTTGCCATAAGGATTGCCAAAGACTCCTTTTCGTAGGTAGATAACCCTAAGTTCTTCCCTTTGATGGCTTTGCTAAGATATGCTATTGGTCCTCCTTCTTGAGAGAGTACTGCCCCTATACCTTCCCCACTGGCATCCACTTCCACTGTAAAAGGCAACTCGAAATTGGGTAGCCTCAATACTGGTGCAGTAGCATAGCTATCTTCAGAGATTCAAAAGCTCGCTGAGCCTCCTGTGTCCAATCAAACTAGTTTTTCTTTAGTAGCTCTGTAAGGGGTTTACTAATAGACCCATAATTTTTTACGAACTTTCGATAATATCCAGTTAAGCCAAGGAAGCCCCTTAACTCCCTGATTGTTTGTGGAATTGGCCATGCAGTCATTGCCTCTGTTTTCTTAGGGTCAGTGGCTACCCCGCTTTCAGAAATAATATGCCCCAGGTATTCCACCTGTCTTGTCCCAAAAGTACACTTGCTCTGTTTAGCATACAGTTTATTCTTCAACAGTACTTCCAATACAACCCTTAAGTGGCCCATATGTTCCTCCCAAGTCTTACTATATATCAGGATATCATCAAAAAATACTAAGACATACTTCCTTAGATAGGGAGCAAAAATAGTGTTCATTAAGGCCTGAAAAGTAGCCGGAGCATTTGTCAGCCCGAACGGCATTACTTTGAACTCGTAATGGCCTTGATGAGTACGAAAAGCAGTCTTAGGTATATCTTCTTTACATACCCTGATCTGGTGATACCCCGACCTCAAATCTAATTTCGAAAAAAGTTTTGAACCTCCAAGTTCATCCAAAAGATCATCAATAAGGGGAATGGGAAACTTATCCTTGATAGTAACCTTATTTAGTTGGCGATAATCTATACACATCCGCCAACTGCCATCCTTCTTTTTGACTAGCAAAACGGGTGAAGCAAAAGGACTGTGACTGACTTGGATTACGACAGATTCTAACATCTCTTTTACTTGTCTCTCTATTTCATCTTTCTGCTCATATGAGTGTCTATACGGCCTGAGATTGACTGGTAAGGTTCCAGATTGCAATGGAATCCTATGGTCCACCGATCTTTGAGGAGGCAATTCTGTGGGAGTCTCAAACACTGTAGCATATTGGGCCAAAATCAGTTGTAAGGCAGGGTCTAAGTTTGGAGTTTCCACCTCTGCTTCACTCACCTGACACTGACTTACAACACAACATTCTCCCTTTTGCCACTCTTGATACCACTGGTTGGCTGAAATCAATCTCAGCTGGGCTCCATCTTTGATACCACTCAACACTAGTGGCTGTCCACCTCTCTGAATAGTGATCGAGTCCTGTTGATAATCGAAAGTGACCCTACCGTAGGATCTCAACCAGTCAATTCCAAGGACCATACTGGATCCTTCTAGTATGATGATTCTCAAATCCGCTTGAAAACTGTGGCCCTGCATCTTCCACTGGAATTCTGGGCATTGCAGCTTACTCAAAACCTTTTGGCCGTTCGCTACTGTGACTACTAAAGGTGAAGCAGCTATCATATGAGCTTTGATATCCTTGGCTGTTTGAAGATCTATAAAGCTATGAGTGCTGCCAGTATCGATCAGTATAGTAAGTATCTGTTCTTTAACCTCTCCTTGTATCTTGATAGTGTTTTGCTGTTTTTCTCCACTTAGTGCATGCACAGAGACACCCAATTCAGGGTTGCTAACTTCATCCTCTACTTCCTCACTCTCCACTTCCTGGATGCACTCCTCATCATACACTTCTGAAATCTCATTTAATCCTTGCAATATATTGAGGGACTTAACTGCACAAACATGCCCGGGGTGATATCTATCACCACATTTAAAGCATTGGCCCGCGGCTCGCCTCTGCTCAATCAGTGCCTTATTGTTGTTTCCCTGATATCCTGTGGTTTTGGGCACATAAGATTGTGGAGCCTTGTAAAAATTATTTCCTGCAGGTTTTGTGTTTTGCTTGTATCTTCGACTAATCACAGCTAATGCCTTTTCATGCAGCTTGGCTTGACAGTAAGCTTCCTCTAAAGTATCTGGATGTGCAATATCGAGAAAGGGTATCAAATCCTCTCTAAGCCCACTGATATAACAAGAAATAAAGTGCTCTTCAGACAGCTGAGGATTGTGGAATAATAATTGTGTACGTAACTCCTCGAATTTTTCTTGATAATTTTCCACAGTACTATTTTGCTTCAAATTGTTGAATTCTCTGACAATGTACCTCTCCCCAGTTTGGCCAAACCTTCTATAGAGTGCTTCTACAAACTCTTCCCAACTTACAACTTGTTTATGAATGAAGTAGCTATGCTTCCAAGTCCTTGCCTTCCCACTTAAATGCATTGACGCGATGTTGAGCCATTGTTGGTATGGGATTTGGTAAATCTCAAAATAATACTCACAGTTTTCTACCCATAACCTCGGCTCTTCTCCACTGAACATGGGAAACTCTAGCTTTGGATGCGGGGCATGTGAGTGGGTTTGGTTTTTATTATTAATCTTGTCCTCTCTAGCTTCCTCATTCAGATGCACATCTCTTGGAACAGGTAATAATCCCTTTCCCTTGGTTTCACCCATACTGTAATTGTGACTTGGATGTGCTTCTCTAAATTTATGCTCAGGGGAAGTTTGTATGGTGTTTTGTGGAGGTATGATTGGTCTGTTGTTGGCTGCTTGTGTAGTCAATAACTTCATTAACTCCTCATGTCTAGCTGCATTATCTCTGAGTACTAGTTCATGCCTCTTAATAGCATCAACTTGTAAAGCTTCATAATGTTTTTGCTCAACCATGCTTACTCCTGCAATTTGTTCACCCAACTCCTTAACCTTATCATGATACTCTGTAGTGAGCCTTTGTAATGCTGTTTCAAGTGCTGTCATATGTTCATTCAAATCTCTCAATCTTGTTCCCTCTGCCATTTCTTTCTTATTGGAAACGAAACGGAATCTATTTTGCTTCTTTGACCCGATCTTGGAGCTTAGGGTCTCAACTTATCGAGAATGCTAATGTCTTGTTAACCGCACTTAAGATCTATGGAAGTATATTCCTACTGTGTAATTGTAATACTAGGGTTTAGTATTACCTGTCCTTTTGCCAAATTGTAGGTATACTCCTCCAGATCCAACCCTAACTCCTGTTTGGTTCTTGCAGATCTGATGAACCCCAGATCCCTGGGACCGGGGCTGCTCTGATACCACTTGTAATAATCTTCCGAGTGGTGAATCCTCGAAAACCTTCGATTGAGCTAGGATGGCGCGATTCGGAATAGGAATTCTAAATCCGCAACCGCTGAATAGAGAATAAGAGAGAATCGCCGTGATGAAGAAGAACGCAAGATCGAATACTCGTCCTGAGGCGCACAAGCTATGATGACCTTGCTCTGAGCTTGATGGCGTCGATGAAGGACGGGTTTTCCAACGATGGATGCTTCGGTTGCTTCTTGTTCTTCAGCAAAATTGGTGGAATTGATCCTTTGATCGCCCGAATTGAAGGAGTGAGAATTGGAGGAAGAGGAAGAAGAACTGGGATCGGAGAAGAGAAGTAGAGAGAGAAAGTAGAGAGAAAAAAGATATATGAAGAAATGAATCTGTATATTCGTTAACCGTTTTCAGTTACAACTGTATGTATTTATAGTAGTCTCCTCAGGGACCAATGTGCAAATAGTAGGATTAGCTATACTACTCTGTTGTTTGTAATTCCTCCATTCCTTGTTCGTGGGCCCAATTTCGCTTGGGCTTGGGCTGTGTGAGCAACGTCGTAACGGGTCGGGTCCTTCCTCTAGGAACCCGCAACCCTCAACTGGTGGGTGACAACCTGGCTTGACCACCCCACTGAGGACTCTGGAGTCTTCCGGATGCTTCTAGGGTAGCCTCGCACTTCTTGAGTTCTCATCCTCCTCCTCCCTTTCTGGCGGTTCCTGGACCAGCGGATTCCCGATCCTTCCAGATGCCGACGCGATGCTCGTCTCCACCGGGTAAGAAGGATGGCGACGCGATGCTCATCTCCACCGGAGTTCCTCTTCACCTCTTCAGAGCCGCACGGTTGGAGGTGTGCAAGCCATGGCCTTGAAGCTGGAGGTGACCATTCCTTGAATGTTGCTGAAGCCAGTACCTTCCATTGGCGTCGCGGTTCTTCAGTGATGAAGTCGTTCACCCCGGAACAGAAGCTAAGTATTCCCGCCTCTTGTCATCTTCCCTGCTATTGATCTATGTAAATGTTTATAATGTTTTTATTATGTATGTACACATAGAGTTTATTACATGTTACTAGAGAGACGCGTGACCGCGGCAAACGCGTTGCAGATTAGAGGAGCTAGCGAGTTTAGATGTGTCTCTCTTTTGTGTACAAGGCGAAGTTATAGTGTCACGGACCAAAAATTGAACGTGTATTATTCTTGGGTTCCCTTGATGTAATTTAATGAAAGTTGTATATTTAGCTTACAGTTAAATTTCGTAGTACACTCTGCTATTATGTGTATACTTATCACCTCTTTCGAGGCAGGTGGATGGAAGTTATCCCTCATTCAGAAAAAGGAGGACTTGCCTGCCAGGTTTGTGTACATGCCCAAGCCTACCAAATCGATGGCCTTAGGGCGTGACAACTGCTGCCACCACCTCGTTGCCATCTGCGACGCTCGCGAACCTGCTCCCGAACCTACTTCACGAGCATCCTTGACTAGCAATCATTGCTCTCTTTCTTATCCACCTTTGTGTCATGCCCCGGGTGTAAACCAAAACCCAGGCCCGTCTACAGATCCGCCATGCACACGAAATTTTTCGGGTACACGTAGCGCTGGTAACCTTCTCAGATATAGGAGATATAATAAAAGGGCATAAAATCAGAGCTGAACTAAAACTAATACAACTCAGACTGAAGCTGGAAAGTAAAAGTACAAAATAACACTCAATAAGTATAAGTGTCTCTCCCAGCTCACCAAATAAATACAACCAGTTGGCTAAAGCCAGACCCAAAATAAAAGAAAATACAACTGTCTGAGTGTATAAGAGATACAATCAAAATACTGCTATGCTCGCAACCGGGGTGGACGACTATCTAGTCCGCAATCCTTTTACCTCGGTCTGCCGAAGACGGCCCAGCAACCTCCGTAGAGGACTCTACAAAATAAAGGAGGGGAAAAGGAAAAAGGACAATGGGGGTGAGAACTACTATAAAAATAGTAGCCTCCCCCTAGTGGGTTAAGCCTCAAACTTTGACATGCCCACTAGGTCTACCAGAGGCGAAAAGGAAGGAGAGGTGGAATGCTATGAATATAACCGCTGATGAAAAAGCTACCACTAATATGCCTCTAAATGCCGAGCCAATAAAAATAGCTAAATGTATGCATCAGTATATAAATGCCGCCTGAATAAATCCAATCCAACCACCAGTAAAGACTGGTACTGCCTACTGTGCCTGCCATATCGAGTATGCCAGCCTACGCATAACACCGATGGGAAGAAGGAGTCTCAAGGACTCAAAGCCTGTCTGTCGCACACTCCGGAGTGGCACTCGAGGGGAGCGACCCACACGAGTAAAGTAATAAGTCACAAGTATCATAATATAGCAGGACTGGATCACGACTCTGATTGAAGTAGGAAAATTCATCCACTAAGGAAAACCCGATCCCCCCCAATCTAATGCACAAGTAAAAGTCCGGTCAACCGCCCAATGTCCGCGGTCGCCGCAATACCCGACTAACAAGTCCAACCTGTCCCAGATCCCAAGATCATGCCTATACTATCCCAACCCATGCTCGAACCCGAGCAACAAGTACCCCTGAGTCTAAAATAAAAGGAGAAAAGTGAAAACATGGTTTCTCCTAAGTCAAATCCCAATATGATAGTGTAGCAGAAAATAGTGGCCTATCTAGATGTCCATACAAGCATGCAACTGTCCTCAGATGAAAGTAAGGAATTCGCTATCCACTGTTCTAACATACAACTGATCATGTTGTTCCAGATAAATAAATACTTTAACAAGAGTGATTATGGCATAATGATCATGTCCAATTACCAATGTCTCAATTAAATGGATAGGCTAGCAATTATTTAGTCCTTTTTAGCATGCAAAGTTTATCAATATTTTATTCAACATTTTCTAACATCGGGGTTATTCTGATATTCCTAGTGAGCACACAAAAAGAGAGGGATACAACAACCACCCACCTCGAATGCGAAATCCACAACTGTAAAAGTCCCCTCGCTGTCCAGCATGCTGCAAACACCCAAATTTGCAAACCACTGCAAAAAGTATTGCACTCACAATGAGGGTGAGAACTACTAGAAAACCAGTAGCCTCCCCTAGTGGGTAAAGCTTCAAACTCCGACGTACCCAATAGGTCTACCAGAGGGAAAAAGGGAAAAAAAAGTGGTAAGCTATAAAGACTGCTGATAAAAAGGAAACTACCACTACTATGCATATGAATGCAATGCCAGAAAGAGTAACTATATGAGTGCATTAGTAAAAGTATCTGCCTAGACAAACCCAATCAATGGACTAGTAAGAACTGGTACTGCCTGCTCTGCTGTCGAACTCAAGAACTCAGTAGCTGATCGGCACACGGCTCGATATCCAAATAACCAACTGACCGGCACCTGGCTTGGTCCTAAAGCCTACTCCGGAGTGGCACTCGAGGGGAGCGACCCACACGAGTAAAGTAACCATATCACAGTATCTCAATATAGCTGGTATGGATCACGACTATGATCAAAATGGGAAAATCCATCCACTAAAGAAACCCCTATCCCAAATTTGATGCAAAAGTACACATCCGGTCAACCGCCCAATATCCGCGGTTGCCGCAATACCCCACAAATCCATAATCTGGTACAACCAATCCAGACTCGATAATCTCGGCTACACTATCCTACAACCATGCTCGAACCCGAGCAATATACATCATGTATCTCAATAAAGAGGAGAAAAGAGCCAACATGGTTTCTCCTAAATCAAATCCCAATATAATAGTGTAGCAGTAAAAGATGGCCTATCTAGGTGTCCATACAAGCATGTAAGTATCATCATGTAGAATAAAAGAAAGACATCTAAGAGTGTTCTTACATCTATTAGAGCATGATATCCAAATATACTAATCAATCTTATAGGGAGGTTAAATGCTAACATGGCATACATCAAGTTTATACAAACATGCAAGTTATCAACAATGTACTAATCGACATTCCTAATTTAGGAGATCTCTCTAATATCCCTAGTGAGCATGTCAAAATATGAGGTACACAACAACCACCCTCCTTGGTCACAAAACACAGATCCAACCTCGCCCTCTCTCAAGGAAAAACCCCGGCTCGCCGCGAAAACTACAATAAAAGCCAAAACGGTGCACAATTAATCACATAAACATCACAATGCCGCTGTCCGCGCAACCAGTCCTGAAGAAGGTTGATTTTCACCTGTGAGATGACCTTCAAAAATTCCAGAAAAATCACTGTTCCGATCCTCGCAACGAGTAGATGTGAATCGAGTACTCACACGTCCTGTTACGACACCCGTGGGCCGAGAAATCCCATAATTACTCCTCCACTGTCCAAAAGTGCACTACAGAAAAAGGGGTCAAAAGGCGATCCGTAAAACCCAAGAAAAGCTCTGAATGGAGGGAAGTTACAAATACAAGAAATGTAGCCCTACCTGTCATGGAAACACATGCATAAAAATACCCGAAAAATCCTTTGGGATAGCCCATGGGAGCCCGCGGATCGAAATGCGACGGAAAAGGCCGCCAAAGAAGGAACATCGAAGTGCGCCGAATCGCAGTAAACGTCGAAGTTGCGGTCACCAAAAATCCCAGAACTCCTTCACAAGGTGCAAAACAAAGTGGGTAAGAAGTCCTCTAAAGGAAGCTCTTGGAGAAAATGCCCAGAAAAAGGAGAAATGGAGCTGCAACGGGCCTATTTATAAGCCCATCCCGAAAAATGGAGCACTTCGGTTTTGGGCCGAAGATTCGGGCGCCCGGAATAACCGGGCGCCAAAAATGCGCCCAAAGATGCCGTTTGATCAGCGCGCGGATCTTCCTGTGCTTGACACGTTTCCCGAACACGGGACAGCGTGTGCAAGGTCGCCCGGGCGCTGACGCGTGGCTCGCGCCAGTCAACGCGGTGGGTGGCGCCCGCGTATTGCAGGGCGCCACGTGGCCCGCACTCGCGACCGCGCCCACGTGCGCCCTACTGCGCCGCTTGCCCCCTGCCACGCACGCATCCCGAGGTGCCCACGTGCGCCTCCGTGAACCGCGCCTATGTGAGCCCGCCTATCAGAGGCTGCCACGTGTCCCCGCGGTCGGTCCAAGGCACCCGCGTGGGTTCAGTGCACCGCGCCACGTGCGCCAGCCACTCCGGGGACGCCGCGTGTCCCTCGCCCCGGTCCATGCAAGCCCCGCGCCTCACCGTGGGCCGCGCCCCGTGAGCCGGCCAATCCAAGGCCGCCATGTGGCACCCAGTCGGTCCACGGCTTCCCTCATGCACCCGAATATAGAAAACTTCCGGGTGTCCTTTTTTAGGCATCCGGACTGAGAAAAATACAAGCAAATAGTCGTTTTCAAACGTTTTTCCGCGCTGAATCCAAATCCAGCCTCCAATTAGCCTAAAACCTCTTCCAAGATTCGGCAAAAGCAGCCGAAGGACAGGCTTGATCTAGAAACCTCACTGAGTCCGTCTAACACATCCATTTGACGCGTTACGGGCCCGACACACCAATAATAGGTGTTTCACAACACGGATCATGGGAGAAAGCTACACGGGGATCTGGGCCACTACAATGACTCAACCTTTTTCATACGCTCTGAGTAGATCTTCTCCGCTCACTCCGCAACGCTCCTCAAATCCACGATTTGCGTCCAACGCCGAATCCACGACGTCCAACCGAATCCACGGTCTTCACCAATTTTGGTACGTGTTGATCACACAAACGCACCTCGCTCCGAATCCACAAAAGTGATAGCACCTTGAATCCACAAGGCCACGCGAATCCACGCGCCGATGTTCCTTTCGGAAATCGTTGTTTTGTTTATTAGTGGTGATGATAATCGAATACTTAGATCATATAGATAGACAAGGAAACACTATCTAAGTATTCATCGATTTGATTCTTCAAAAGAAATAAATAGTTTTGAAACACTAGAATCAAATCGATCAATAGAGAAAGAAAACCTAAAATAAACGGTGTTTACCTTTTCTTCTTTATACGTGGATTACCTTTGATCATATTTTCGGATACCCTAAAAGATGATATTTGGTTCTATTTATAAGTTAGAAATCTTTTGAAAAGAGATAAGAATCAAAAATTGACTTAACAGATTTTTTTTTTCCCGCACGGCGGTCCAGACTGGATTTGGCTGATCCGGACTGTCGTCTTTTTTCAGCAATTTTTTTGAAAAATAGGTTCGGGTCCAGACTGGATTTTCCTGATCCGGACTGATTCATGCATTTTAACAAAAACAATGTTAGGGATCCGGATTGATTCATGCGTTTTATCAAAAACACGCGGCGGCCATCCGGGGTGTACGTGAGCCGCGGGGTCTACGCCGGGGTGCACGGGGCGCGGTCCGCGCCGGGGCCGTTGGGTCAATGCGCCCGCCAATGGGCGCGCGCCACGCGACCTGGCGCGGTCCACAGTGCGTCGCGCCAGGCGCGATTGGATCCTCGACTCTTGCGCTATCACCCGGCCAATGGGAGCCCGCCAAGCGTCTGCTGCGTCCCGCTCGCTGGTCCCGGTGCACGTTAAGTGGGCCGTGGACCAGCCTACCCAAAAATTCAGCTCGTCAGGCCTATTTTACCCGAAAATAGCCGATTTTCAATATTTTCGCGTGCTGAGTCCATTTTTGGCATCCGTTTGACGCACAATGGGCTCGATACACCAGAAATAGACGTTTTCTCACCGCCGACTACCCAGTGAAGTCGTACGGGGTTTTCGGGCCTCCACATCCTCCCCACAAAAAGAAAGTTTCGTCCCCGAAACTAGAAAAACAAAAATAGATGTACCTTAACCCAAAGTCTGAAACAGGAAGGGATAAGTCTCCATCATCATCGTCTCTAGCTCCCAAGTGGCCTCACGCTCCTCGTGATTGCTCCAAAAAATCTTCACGTACGGTATAGCCCGGTTGCACAATTCTCTCACTTTACGAGCCAGAATTCGCAACGGGTGCTCCTCGTACCCAAGGTTCTCGCCGATCTCAAGTGGAGTGAAGTCAATCACGTGCGAAGGATCAAAGACATATCTCCTCAAAACCGAGATGTGGAAAACATTTTGAACTCCAGCAAGGCGCGGGGGAAGTGCAACACGGTACGCAACAGGGCCAACTCTCTCAAGTACCTCAAAGGGTTCGATTAACCAGGGACTGAGCTTCCCACGAACTCCAAATCTTCGGACCCCCTTCAAAGGTGAGACTTTCAAAAAGACATGATCACCAACCTGAAACTCTAAGTCTCGTCGTCCAGTATCAGCGTAGCTCCTCTGTTGACTCTGAGCGGTCTCAAGATGTCGTCGTACTAATCTGACCTTTTCCTCTGTCTCCTGTAGTATATCAGGTCCCAAAGTCCTCCTCTCACCCACGTCACTCCAATATAAGGCCTCAAACGGAGCCATCTGAATGCTCACTTGATAGGTGCAATTGTACGCAAACTTAACCAATCCTAATTGCCGGTACCACCCTCCTACAAAATCTAGGACGCACGCTCTCAACATGTCCTTGAGGGTCTGAATGGTGCACTCAGACTGTCCATCGGTCTATGGGTGGAATGCTATGCTAAACCGGAGCTGTGTCCCCCAAGGCTGTCAATAAACTCCCCAAAAAATGTGAGGCGAACCTCGGGTCTTTATATGATACGATCGAGGCGGGTACACCATGTAACCTCACCACCTCATCCAGGTACACCTGAGCAAGCCGCTCTAAAGGCCAAGTCACCTGCACAGGTAGAAAGTGAGCAGATTTAGTGAATCTATCCACGACTACCCATACCACGTCAGCTCCACTCTACGCCCTCGGCAGTCCAGTGACAAAATCGATCGTGATGTGATCCCATTTCCACTTGGGGATTGGGAGACTCTGTAACTTGCCAGTAGGGACCTGGTGCTCTGCCTTCACTTGCTGACAAGTCAAACAGTGAGCCACGAACTTTCCAATATTCTGCTTCATCCGATTCCACCAAAAGTGTGCCTTGAGGTCCTTATACATCTTAGTCCCACCGGGATGAATAGTATAAGGTGTATAATGGGCCTATCTCATAATCTTCTCTCTGATCTCAAAATCCATAGGCACACACGCTCGGTCCCTGTACCGCAGTACTCTCGAAGCATCCACTGAGAAATCTCCTATCTGTTCAGTCTAAATCTGTCCTCTGATCCTCGTCAAGTGGGGGTCCTCACTCTGTCTCTCTCTAATCCTATCCAACAGAGTGGGCTGCACGACCATAGACTAAGTCTAGCAGAGACCCCAGTGGATACAACCTCGATCTGCAATCGCCTCATCTGCTCAACCAACGGTGCCTGTTGTGTGATCAACAAACTCAGACTTTGCACTGTCCTCCTACTCAAAGCATCTGCCACAACATTGGCCTTGCCGGGATGATACAGGATGCTCACATCATAATCCTTTAGAAACTCTAACCACCGGTGTTGCCTCAAATTCAACTTCTTTTGAGTCAACAGATACTTTAGGCTTTTGTGATCGGTAAATATCTCGCAGTGCTCACCATATAGGTAATGTCGCAACAGCTTCAAAGCAAAATTAACGGCGGCAAGCTCCAAATCATGCGTAGGGTAATTCTTCTCGAAATCCTTTAGATGTCGTGAAGCATAAGCAATTACCCTACTATCACGCCCCGGGGTCGAAACTGCGACCGGGCTTCGCCAACAGATCTGCCACCTATGCCAAACCCCGCATAGGCGAAGCGTCCTACCTGCTATAAAAGTACTACAGCTAAACAGATATCAGAGCTATACAATAAAAGTGCGGTAAAATTAAAACCATCCATCTGTACAACTGGAATAATAACAATGTCCATCTCCCAAAATGATAATCATACAATATCCTCAAATACAAAACCCAGAACTCAACAGGGAGGTATCTCAAATAAAACATCAGTGTACAGGCTCTCAATACAAGTAATAACCTCACTACAATAATCTCTCAAAAGCAGAAATAAACTGATCTACTGGTTGTACTCAGGATCTTCAATGTAGGGGTACCGCTACTCTCCACAGACGGGTAGGGATCTAGCACGCGACTCCCTCGCCCCGCACAGCAACCGCAGAATCAGCAACACCCGCTAAGACTCTGCAAAACAAAGGAGAGAAAGAAAGGGGAGGGGGAAAACCCCCAATGGGTGTGAGAACTACACCAAAAAGGGAGTTCTCAGTGGGTACCATCGCCAGGCCCGACGATCTGCCCACTAAGTCCACTAGAGGCATAAGATAACAAATACAGTAGAAACTGAATAAGAAGCTGGAGATACTCTACAGCTACCATGCCTCTATCTAAATGCTCTACAGGGGAAAACCAATGAAAGGTATGCAACCACTCGCACACGAGGTGCACGATCGACCCAATCGAGCTGACTGCCACATCGGGTCCAGTTAAGCCTGCGCCCACCTACAACCACCTCCCACTGCCGGGTAGGAATTACGTAGGATGTCCAAACGGACTAACTCGCTATCGAGTTGTGGCTCATGCAGACTATAGTCGAAATCCACGCCCTCTCTCAGAACGGATGGACTCAAGATGTTCAACCTCTCACACAACGGTCAAAGTACTCACAACGACACGGGACCACCGTCAAACCAAACGGCTCCCAACAACACTAGCACTGGTCTAAACACAGCTACTAGACTCCACTCAGTCCCCCCTGACACGAGTGCAACAATAAAGTAAATGCCTATAATAACCCCAATCTAGTGCCACCAGTAAAACTGGTACTGCCTGCTGTGCCTGCCAAATTGGGTATGCTGGCCAACGCATAACACCGATAGGGAATAGGAGTCTCAAGGACTCAAGTATGTATAACGCGCACTCCGGAGTGGCACTCGAGGGGAGCGACCCACACGAGTAAAGTGCCTGAGTAATAAGTATAATAGTAGTACAAATCAGCAGGACTGGATCATGACTCTGATCAAAGGGGGAAAGCTCAACCACTAAAGAAAACCCCGGTCCTCAAACAGATGCCAAAGTACTCAGTAAGTGGGAAACCCCGCCCACTAGAGAAATCTGATACCCAATCTGATGCATAAGTAAATATCCGGTCAACCGCCCAATATCCGTGGTTGCCGTAATGCCCCACAAACCACAACCTAGTACAACAACCCATGCCCGGCCAACCGCCCAATATCTGCGGTCGCCGAAAACCCTGCCTACCACCATCCGGTACAACCTGTCCCCGACACTAAGATCCCAGCTACACTATCCCAAATCCCAGCTCGAACCCGAGCAACGTGAACCATATGACTGACAAAAAGGAGAAAAGAAGCAAAGATGGTTTCTCCTAAGTCAAGTCCCAATATGAAAGTATAGCAGTAAAAGATGGCCTATCTAGATGTCCATACAAGTAAGCATTTGTCCTCAAGAAAGATAAAAGGAAGTATTATGGTGACCCGGATCTCTGCAGGGCTTCTACAGTGCGACCAACAGCTTCTGGAGGCCTATGGGGCGTGTCGGCGGTATTTCTGCACCAATTTGGACACAAGTGATGGATTTCGGGTGTATAAAGGATCACGTGGGTAATAGGGGGACCCCGTCAATTGTTTAGAAGTGGTTTCGCGCGAATCGGGCATCAAAATTGGACTTAGTGTGGAATTTGGATTAAAAACGCCCTTCCGGATGCCTTCGACAAATTTTGGAATTGGAATTTGGCAAAACGGACAACGGATTTGGATTCAGCGTGCGAAAACGGTGAAAATGGGCTATTTACTTGTATTTTTCGGAGCCCGGATGACTTGGCACGATTTTCGAGGTAGCTGGGTACTGTTCCGGCCGGTCGGGCATCGCCAGCGGCGGCGGGCAGCGACGAAGCGCGGCGGAACAGGCGCGGGCAGGCGTGCGGTGCAGTGGGAAGGCGCGCGCGGCGCAGCGGGAAGAGGAGGACACGTGGCATCTTGTGGTTGGCTGGTCTTCGTACGCCGGGTGCACACAGCGCAGCTGAGCAGGTGGCCGTACGGCGGGCAGGCAACCGTATGGCGTGGCAGGCGTTGACGAACGGGCGCGCCACGCGTCAGCACGGGAGCGGGCCACATGGCGCGACCGCAGCGACTGGCGCCGCTGTGCGCTGTGCGGTGTGCCACGTGGCGCTCAGGGATTGGCCGATTTTGGTGTTTGCTGTTTTGGGACACATGGCGCTCCAGGGACGTTTCGGGCTCGGACGGTTTGGGGTGCATTTTGGGGTCCTGTAGCGCCCGAAATTTCCGGGCGCCCGAATGTGAGGACACAGTGGGTACTAATGGATTTGTTCGGTTTGAGCTATAAAATTCCCCTTTGGCAGCACATTTTGGCCTTCTTCCCGAGCCCATTCCTCTGTGAGGCTTCAAGGTAAGTCGTTCATCATCTTGTGGAGCATCTCGTGATGGATTCTCAGATTTTTGGAGCCCTCGATATTCGTGCTTTCTGCGACGCGGCGCACTGCGACGTTTCTTGGATTTTGGCTTCCATGGTCACTTTTCGGTCCGCGAGGCACCCTGGATCACCTCGATGTAATATTGAGCTGATTTTTGTGGCACCGCGTTCACGAGAGGTACGCCTTCGATTCTCGTGTTAATTTCTTCGTCACGATTTGAGTTCTTGGCATGGTTTACGAGGCATCTCTGAACCACTATTTTGCTGGTGGATTTTTGGACAGTGGAGGCTTGTCGGATTTTTAGCTCTATGCTCAATGATCGGAATGAGGCGTTTAAAGACTCGATTGATATCTACTCTTCGAGAGGAACGCACCCGTGTTTTTATTAGAATTTTAAAAGGTCATTTCGAGGGTGAGAATTAAGCTTCTTTGCTGCTGTTTTTCCAGCAGGATTGTGTTCTTGAGGAAGTGGCTTCCAATGTTGTTCTAATTGTTTCTCGGCCTACATGTGTCGGAATGAGGTGTATAAATACTCGTTTTGGGGCTACTCGTCGCGAGGATCGCAACCGTGATTTTTCTGTGATTTTTAGAGGACTGTATGCAGGTGAAAATCCCTCTCCTCTCTGCTGGTTGGTAAAAACAGCGTGTGCTGTTTTGGGGATATGTGGTGTTGGTTATTGATTGTTGGTGATGATGTTGGTTGGAACAGAGGCATGTGCGGTTGATTACCGAGGGTGCGGTTTTGGCAGATTTTGGTTAGCGTGTGACTACGCACTTCACCGACTTCGGCTTTGCCTGCGGAAAGCGTTTCAGGTGGGTTGCTTCATCCCCAGAACCGGTGGACGGTTCTCTAATTCTATATATGTTAGAATGCATGCATGATTAAATGTACAATTAATAGCATTAAGTTGTAAGCATGGATAGTGGCCTAGATCTTGTGGATTAATGCTTACCTAATTATTGTACATGTTATTTAATCATTGACCTATTCATGTGGGTTTGACATTATGGTAGTAGCGGGCTTTTAGAATGCCATGTTAGCACATAGTATTTTACAAGGATTGATCCTTCGAGGGGACAGGATATCATATCTATGTGCGGATTTTACTCTGAGGAGTTATTATGGAATATGGATCATGGATTTTGGGCAGGTGTAGTCCATAGATTATTTTGGCATGAGATTATATTTTGTGAAACTACTATCGGTTATACTCCCTTTTATCTTTGTTGAGGACAAATGCATGCTTGTATGGATATCTAGATAGGCTATCTTTTACTGCTACACTTTCTTATTGGGACTTGACTTAGGAGAAACCATCTTTGCTTCTTTTCTCCTTTTTGTCAGTCGTATGGTTCATGTTGCTCGGGTTCGAGCAGGGATTTGGGATAGTGTAGCTGGGATTTTGGTGTCGGGGACAGGTTGTACCAGATTGTGGTAGGCAGGGTTTCCGGCGACCGCGGATATTGGGCGGTTGGCCGGGTGTGGGTTGTTGCACCAGGTTGTGGTTTGTGGGGTATTGCGGCAACCGCGGACATTGGGCGGTTGACCGGAGGTTGCTTATGCATCAGATTGGGTATCTGGTTTCTTTAGTGGATCGAGTTTCCCACTTATTGTTTACTGTTGTATCAGATTAGGGATCGGGTTTTCCTTTAGTGGATGGGTTTTCCCACTTGATCAGAGTCGTGATCCAGTCCTGCTATATGGTGATACTTGTTACGGTGATACTTGTTACAGTGATACTTGTTACAGTGATTCTTTACTCGTGCGGGTCGCTTCCCTCGAGTGCCACTCCGGAGTAGGCTTTAGACGGTGTTGGGTTCTGGTCATTTGGACAGTGGAGATGCTGAGTTCGTGAGATTGATGACAGAGCAGGCAGTATCGGGTTTTATACCGGTTCATTCGATTGGGTTTGTTTGGTCAGATACTTTTATTGTTCCACTCGTGCCTAGGGGCTGAGTGGAGTCTAGTAGCTGTGTTTAGACCCGTGCTAGTGTTGTTGGGAGCCGTTTGGTTTGACGGTGGTCCCGAGGTCGTTGTGTGTACTTTGACCGTTGAGCGAGAGGTTTGGGGATCTTGAGTCTATCCGTTCTGAGAGAGAGAGCGTGGATTTCGACTATAGGCTGCATGTGCCACTATTCGATAGCGAGTAAGTCCATTTGGACACCCTACGTAATTCCTGCCCGTCAGCTGGAGGTGGTTGTAGGTGGGCGCAGGTTTGACTGGACCCGATGTGGCAGTCAGCTTGATTGGATCGATTGAGCACCTCGTGTGCAAGTGTTGCATATCTTTATCAGAGTTTCCCCATTTGATCATTTAGATAGAGGCATGATAGCCGTTGAGTGTCTCCAGCTTTCTTGTTCAGTTTTTACTGCATTGGTTATCTTATGCCTCTAGTGGACTTAGTGGGCAGATCGTCGGGCCTGGCGGTGGTACCCACTGAGAACTCCCTTTTTGGTGTAGTTCTCACACCCGTTGGGGGTTTTTCCCCTCCCCTTTATTTCTCTCCTTTGTTTTGCAGAGTCTTAGCGGGTGTTGCTGATTCTGCGGTTGCTGTGTTGGGCGAGGGAGTCGCGTGCTAGATCCCTACCCGTTTGTGGAGAGTAACGGTACCCCTACATTGGAGATCCTGAGTACAGTCAGTAAATCAGTTTATTTCTGCCTTTGAGAGATTATTGTAGTGAGGTTATTACTTGTATTGAGAGCCTGTACACTGATGTTTTATTTGAGGTACCTCCCTGTTGAGTTCTAGGTTTTGTATTTGAGGATATTGTATGATTATCATTTTGGGAGATGGACATTGTTAGTATTCCAGTTGTACAGTTGGATGGTTTTAATTTTACCGCACTTTTATGGTATAGCACTGATATCTGTTTAGCTGTAGTACTTTTCTTGCAGGTAGGATGCTTCGCCTATGCGGGGTTTGGCATAGGTGGCGGATCTGTTGGAGAGCCCGGGTCACAGTTTCGACCCCGGGGCGTGATAGATTTGGGTGGTATCAGAGCCTAGGTTGTAGGTCATGGTGGACTTAGAAACCCTAGGCTTGTGGTTGGACCCTAGGATGACTTCGTGAGAGTCGTGATTTGTAGCGAGAGTCCTGATTGAGTTTTATACCTCTCCCAAGGGATGGGATAAGTGATTGGCATGTTTATTCTCCTAAGTGGTTATGTTGGCTGCAGACAACATAACGCTGTGGAATGGGTAACATGCTCTAGACTTTCGCTGGATTGGGTCGAGTGGTTGTGTTGTGCTGATTTGCAGTTTTGTCGTGGTGAGCTGTGTCTCCCCGACGCTGGGTTTTGACCCGTGTGTATCTTGTCACAACAGTTGACCTTGAGCGGTTGGATTTGGGCTGGATACCCGGGTTGAGGTCAGAAAGCTCCGGACCCAAATGACAGGATTGCTAGAGGCATATCAGCGATTGAGTGAGCAGCTAGTTTTGGTGACACAGTTGTCGCAGCAGTGGGCAGCTCGACAGTGCTTTCCTTCTGAGATCACTTGGTTGCAATATCCTCAGCGGCAGGGATTTCTGTGGCGCCGATGGAGCCTGTAGCCCCTTCTGTGCCAATGGTTAGTGCCAAGGCACCGAGGCGGGGTGGATAGTTGACAGCTGATGAGCTGTGGGATATCATCGATCGATGAAGCCAGTTTTGGCAGATGAACCACCCCGATTCGTGGAATTGAGTTGGAGCCTTTGGAGGCAGAATCGTGGTTGGTGGTGATGGAGAAACTATTTGAGAGCTTCCTTGTGCCGAGAGTTTATGCAGTTGTTGAACTGCGCGCTCCAGGTTTCCAGGGACGAGGCGCATCGGATAGGTGTGACTGGGAGTGGATTGCGCCATGATACCTTTCAGTTATTTGGTCCCTCCGTTTTGGATTTAGGATGCCTCGATGGTGTAGGCATTGTGTACGGAGCATGGCGTTGCAGTTCCTTTGGATAGGGATCTGCCGCCAGAGGCGAGTTTTGTTGGGTTATGTATAATTGGATCTAAATAGGGGAAAAAATACCTAGAGGGGGGTGAATAGGTGTAAACAATAAACACTCAAAAATCTTTGCGATATAAAACCCAATGCGGAAAAATAAATAACACGCAGAGATTTTTACGTGGAAAACTCCAAACCGGAGTAAAAAACCACGGGACCGATAACACGGTGAAATCCACTAGAATTATAACATGTACAAAGGTGATATACCGTACTCACAGACGACTCAACCTTTTTCCATACGCTCCTAGTTGATCTTCTCCGCTCGCTCCGCAACGCTTCTCGAATCCACGATCTGCGTCCAAAGCCGAATCCACGACGTCCAACGTCGACTCCACGACGTCCGACCGAATCCACGGTCTTCACCCAGTAGCACACTTCGAATCCACGAACGTACCTCACTCCGAATCCACGAGAGCGGTAGCACCTTGAATCCACAAGGCCACGCGAGTCCACGCGCCGATTTTGGGGAAATCGTTGTTTTTGGGTGGTGATGATCCGCCGAATACTTAGATTAGAAATAGATCGGAAATACCATCTAAGTATTCATTAATTTGATTCTACTCAAAATCTGAGTTTGGTAAACCTAGAATCAAATTAATAAAATTGATGAAGAAACATAGAATTAAATCTAGTATTTCCTTTCTTCTCTATTTGTGGATCTATCTATTTCGGTCGTCTTTTTCCCTTTTTCGTGGTTACCCTAAAAGATGAATTAAAGGGTCTATATATAGGTTAGAAACCATTGGAAGAGAATAAGAATAAAAAACTAACCTTTTCTGGAATTTTTCAGGATGGCGATTCGGATCGGACTTCGGCGATCCGGATTGCAGTAGCGAGACAGACAGTTTCCAGAAAAACAAAGGTTCGGGATCCGGATCGAAGTACCTGATCCGGATCGTTCATACAATTTCACCAAACACCAACGTTCGGGATCCGGATTGAAAAGCCTGATCCGGATCGTTCATAAAACATGGTAAAACCAGTGTTCGGGATCCGGATCAAAGGAGGCTACGATCCGGATTGAAGTTGCGTATGAACGAACACCCTTCGGGATCCGAATTGGAATGTCTGATCCGGATCCTGAACATGTCCCATGTCCAGTTTTTGATTTTTATGCAATTAAAAATTCATCCAAGTGTTTCTACACTATAAGAAGTATTCGGATCACCAAAGATAATTAGTTAAACATACCTGATCCTTTTGAATTCTTCTTTCTTGAGATTGAGTTATATGATCCAACCTTCTTTATCTTCAATCTTCAAGACTTAACCGAATTCACGAAATACGCCAACTCAAATTCCGTAACAATCTCCCCCTTTGGCGGTTTCGTGACAAAACACAAATCCACTCAAGAAAATTCAAAAAGATATTTTTGTTGATATCACCATACAACAAAAATTTACAATGAGATCCAAATAAAAATAGATACATGAGTTAAACTCCTAAAACAGACTCTAGACTTAGACATCTGTACTCTCTGCAAAAGAAATCATTCTTGACAAAAGATATCGTTAGATACCTCAAGAATTTTATGTCATTCAAAAACCACACACAGAAATGAAGTTTATACTCATTTATACTCATTTATACTTACCATGACATTTATATATTCAGATATGTAATTTGATCATAGTTAAACACCAACATATCTTCTATGCAATCAAAATCCAAATGTCACAAACTTGTTAGTGAACATCAACTTGTTAGTTATATTACATGCCCAAATAGTTAATCGAATAGTTAGTCGAGGCATGCATGCAATCACAAAAGAAAACCGAAAACCAAAAGTTGAAGTTCTACTTACCTTCATGGTTCACAACTGGACAATCATAGTCATGGTTCACAACTGGACAATCATAGTTTCATTGTTCAACTGTTCTAATATTCTCTCCCCCTTTTTGTCACAAAGTTAGCCAAAATTACCAAAACGGAGAGAAAAGTTAACAAGTTCAAAAACCAAAACTGTGAGAATTAAAACTAAAGACTAAAACTTAAAACCTGCACAGGAAAAGATTAAAAGGATAGGGATTACTCAGATTCATCCGAACTGATGCAGCCGAGTATTTGGAAGATTTTCTTTAATCGTTTGTTCATGGATGACTGCTTCTTGTTGACCTTTTTTATTTCTTCCTTTACTTCAATCAGTTCATTCGATATGCGTTCTTGCTCGTTGGAGAGCCTTTGCTGTTCCTTTACTTCAATCGTTCCTAGACTGTGCATGTAGGAACTCGCTCTTGTGTCAACTTTAAACTTTCGAAAAATGCGCATAATGATCATTGGATAGGGAAGTCTTTCTGAGGGGTGAGCATGTTCCACATAACGTGCCATCCTCGACCAGATGACGTAAGGAATATTTAAGTTTGCACCCATTGCCGCTGAGGGGTTTCCAAGAAGATAAAGGAATAACATCCTATCCCACCGAAGAACCTTTGTATTCATATTTGGAAGGACGTTATAACAAACAATGAAGTTCAAGTAGCGATACTCTGGTCGAAGCTCTTTTGAAAAAGCCGGAGTTTCCTGCCGACAGAGTATCTGGAAGACAGATTCCATCAACTACCACTCTCCAGGAGTTGGTGGTGAAGATTTGACTCTTCAGATAATGAGCCCCATCAGCTCTGGCCGTCATCCCTAACGCCTCTCCAATCAGTTGAGGGGTTACTTTAATCTTAACATTCTTAACCAATGTTTGAAATTCTCGACGTCCGCTCTCCTGATCAACTAGATAGCAAGCATTTTGATAAAACATCCTTACTGAGTGAAGACAATACCCAGTGGTCTCGGGAAAATTGCAAATGGGAGCAAGACCTGTCTGATCATACAGAGTCCCAAATAGCGAAGATCGTTCCTTCAAGGCTTTGACATTAACATGTCTTTCGCCAATGCATTCCCTGTTCTCAAAATCCTTTATCCTAGCAGAGCTGATAAAGTCTTGTGGAGGAGGTTGGCTAGCAACTGGTTGCTCAATGGAAATTCCTCGAGCACTCCCTCTCTTGCGGGCAACACTTTTTCTTTTTGTTTTCACAGAAGTTTCTTCCATTGGAGCTTTTCCCCTTTCAGCAGCAGTAGGTGGAGCCTTTGATGTTTCTGCAGGCGCTTTTCCTTTCGAAGCAGTGGGTGTAGTTGCTTCAACTTGAAGCTCATCCCAATCGATCGTTTCCGTCTCAGAGTCCGTATCGGAATCATCCTTTGTTTTCTTCGCCTTCTTAGCCTTCTTGGGCTTGATAGTATCTCTTGTATGAACCATAGCAGCCAGAAGAAAAATGATCCAGGTGATCACCATTGCTACTAGTTTCTTGTGAGAAATAAGGTCCTGTGGGAAACAACTCAAGAACACGAAAAATTGTTAATTTTCAAAAATTTGAAAAATTGTACCCAAACAATCATTATCGTGTAGAGAGACTAAGAATCAAATTAGTTTTGCAAAAAGAATTTTAAAAGTAGATCAATCGCATGATTTTGGAAAATTCCCATTATATGCCCTAAAACCGAAATTTTTGAAATCGAAGGCCAAAAATCCGTTTATCATTAGAATACCTAGCATATAATCAAAACTAATCTACCCAGAGTTCTTATTTCAAAAAAAATTTGATCAAAAACCATCCACAAACGAAAAAGATACAGAAATTTCATCACATTTTGAGGAAGAATATGAAAAACTGTGAAAAACCGAGATTTTGATCAATAAAACTTACTTGGAATCGAAGAACTTGAGTTTGAAAGCTTCCAAGATGGATGAATTCTAGAGAGAGAAGCTCTGGAGATTTTGGAACAAAAGATTGAGGTAAAAAGAAATTAAAACCCTTTTGTTCTATATAAAACCCTAGCCGCGATCCGGATCAGTTCGTGATTCCGATCCGGATCGGCTACCCGCAGAGAATACCTGCGTTCGGGATCCGGATCGGCTTGTCCAATCCGGATCGGCTCCAACTTTTTCTTCAGAAAAATTCAGAAAAATTCTAGAAAATCCAGAAAAAGATTGTAAGCACTTTTGTGTATCAACTTTAAATGAAAAATCATCATTTCATATCAAAAGAAATAGATTATACTAAATCTATCAATAATAGCCAAATAACGAAATGAAGATTTATAAAAATTAAATCCCTTAAAGTTGAACAACTTCAATTACATCTAACTTGATCTTATGAGTAATGCCTTTATCAAATCATCAATTCGGTAAAGAAAATGAAATACCAAGATCAATAGATGTCTGAAATCCCAGATAAGTTAGATAATATATCTAGTCAATTTATTGAAGAGAGTGGCTCTTTGAGCATCTTTCATAAAAATTCCCACCTTATACCAACCTTGAAATTTTGACAGAGTCAAGTATTTCAACATGCACTTTATTTAATCAAACTTGAAAAACCTTGCTTGGTATACATGTGGTAGTTGCACACAGTACTCGGACGACCGAGGTGGTAGCTCTTTCCTCCATGTGGTGGTAGTTTTCACACTCCTCATTGGGATGTAACTCTTTCCACATCTTTTGAGCATAACACTTTTTCTTTGACTCCCCCTCAATTGGCTATCAATTATTTAAGATATAAAGTATTCAACCAAAAATTGATCTCGATTTCATACTCGACTAAACAGTCAAATAAGATAAAAACTATACCAAGAGATCATTGAGAGAGAAATTGACTTTGATCAACACAAAGAAGATTTAATTCACATAAATGATCATTGCATCAAATGAACTATTATGATATCCAAAGCATAATAAATTTCTAAACATATAAAGGATGCAGTTAAAGTCAATAAAACTAATGCTCAATTAATGTTCTATGTCTAAGCATAGATAATGAACAAAAACACAAAAACAAAACCTAACCTAAACAAGAGTTTCAAAAAGAGGTTATTTCAAGGAAAGGATTCCAATTGCTTTACGCAAATGAATAAAACGTTTTTGATCCAAAGGTTTTGTTAAAAAGTCAGCTAATTGATCTTCAGTTGAAATGTAGGAAATTTGAAGAATATTTGATTCAACTAGCTCTCTAAGAAAATGATATCTAAGTTCAATGTGTTTTGTTCTTGAGTGCAACACAGGGTTTTTTGAAATGTTTATAGCACTAGTGTTGTCACATAAAACAGTTACCGAAGTTGCTGAAATCCGGAAGTCGCTCAACACGCTTTTCATCCAAATGAGTTGAGTTGAACAACTACCCGCTGAGATATATTCTGCTTCGGCAGTCGAGAGTGCAATGCAGTTTTGCTTTTTACTATGCCATGCAACAAGGCAATGGCCAAGATAAAAATATGCACCACTCGTACTTTTCCGATCATCCACTGATCCTGCCCAATCGGCATCTGAATATCCTATAATGTCAAGACTTGTTCCCATAGGATACCAAATTCTGAAGTTTACAGTTCCTTTGACGTACCGGATGATCCGTTTCACCGCTTTCAGGTGATCCACCTTTGGTGCTGACTGATATCTCGCGCAGATCCCAACACTAAAGGATATGTCCGGGCGACTAGCTGTGAGGTAGAGTAGACTTCCAATCATACTTCGATAGAGTTTCTCGTCTACACTATCACTAAGAGATTCACTTCCTAATCCCTTATTGCTAGTTCCCATAGGAGTAGGAAAATCTTTAGAATCTTCTAATCCGAATTTCTTTACCAACTCTTTTGCATACTTGGATTGACACAGATGGATTCCTTCACCATTTTGTTTCACTTGCAATCCAAGAAAATATGTCAGTTCGCCCAACATAGACATCTCAAATTCGCTTTCCATGGTTTCTGCGAATTTAGAAGCATCATTATCCTTTGTAGCTCCAAATACAATGTCATCGACATAGATTTGTGCAACAATGAAGTTATCCTGATAATACTTCACAAAGAGAGTCCGGTCTGCTCCCCCTCGAGTATAGCCCTTTTCCAAAAGGTGCTTTGTCAACCTTTCGTACCATGCTCGCGGTGCTTGTTTTAAACCGTAAAGAGCCTTTTTCAAACGAAAAACATGATTAGGTTGTTTATGGTCTACAAAACCTTTCGGTTGAGCCACATAAACTTCCTCATTTAAAAACCCATTTAAAAACGCGCTCTTAACGTCCATTTGAAAGAGTTTTATTTTAAAGTGACAAGCAATAGCGAATAAGATACAAATGGACTCGAGTCTAGCTACAGGGGCGAACGTTTCATCAAAGTCTATACCCTATATTTGAGAGTAGCCTTGAGCAACTAAACGTGCTTTGTTCCTGATGATGGTACCATCCTCATTTTTCTTATTCTTGAAAACCCATTTAGTACCGATCACATTGTGTTGCTTCGGAGGCGTCGTTAATTCCCAAACTTTGTTTCGTTCAAACTGATGGAGCTCTTCCTGCATTGCTTCAATCCAGTAGTCATCCTGAAGAGCTTCATCGACGTTCTTTGGTTCGATCTTGGAAACGTAACAAGCGAATCCACAAACCAACTGTCTCCGAGTTCTGACTCCTTCTTGTGGGTCTCCAATAATGTTTAATTCAGGATGATCCTTGGAGATGCGTAACGTTTGAGGTAATGGAGTACTCGGAGGTACATGAGATGATTCTTGCACATCAGATAAGCTTGAAGAACCATTAGATGCATCATTAATATTGGAAGTATTATCATGAGAAGATGCATTTACAGGAGTATCATCATCAAAAGAGATATCAGGGGTAGATTTATCAGATGCAAAGTGGAAAGCTTCATCTACTTTAACATTTATGGATTCTACAATCGTTTTAGATTCCAAGTTAAATACCCGATTGCTTTCTTGGTTTGAAACTTGAAGAACCTTTGCCTTTCTTCGACTTTACGAAAGATGGAGTTTTGCTTGAGTTACCCCTTCGAAAGTTTCGGCGAAATCTTCTTGTCAAGAGAGCAAGCTGCTTCTCAAAGTCCTCCATAGATAGGTTTACGTCATCGTCTGAGGAGGATGAATCCGCGTCTTCTTCTTTTGTTGTTTTCAATGCTAAACCTGAAGACTTAGAAGAGGATGCTTTTCCAGAAGAATAGTTAGTAGGAAATGTCATTTCATAAGTTTGTAATGAACCAACTAATTCTTCTACACGGATTTCGTCCGGGTGTTTAATAGTTTCAATGGCCGTAACCTTGGAACGAAATCTTTCAGGAAGAGTTCTTAATATTTTTCTTACAACTTTAAATTCTGGAATCTTCTCTCCCAAGTTAGCACATGAGTTTACGATGTCTTGCAATCGTGTGTAATAGTCTGTGAACGATTCATTTTCTGCCATGAAAATAAAGTCAAACCTGCTCGTAAGCTTTTGCAGTTTCTGAATCTTCACAAGGTTAGTTCCCTCATGTGTAACTTGGAGAACATCCCAGATTTCTTTCGCAGTCTCACATGCCGAGATGCGAGAGAACTCAGTTTGAGACAAAGCATTAAATAGAGCATTAATCCCTTTGCCATTATAAGAAGAAAAATCTATATCTTCCTTGGTCCATTTCGACCTAGGTTTGATGGTGCGAACATCAGCAATAATTTCAGTTGGATTAGACCATCCTAATTCAATTGATTGCCACACCCGTTCGTCGATGGAAATTAAAAAGGCTTTCATCCATACTTTCCAGTACGCATAATTTGTTCCATCGAAGAACGGAGGTCTGTTGATGTTTCCACCTTCAACCATTGTTTACAACCCTATTCCCGCTCTGATACCACTTGTTGGGTTATGTATAATTGGATCTAAATAGGGGAAAAAACACCTAGAGGGGGGTGAATAGGTGTAAATAATAAACACTCAAAAATCTTTGCGATATAAAACCCAATGCGGAAAAATAAATAACACGCAGAGATTTTTACGTGGAAAACTCCAAACCGGAGTAAAAAACCACGGGACCGATAACACGGTGAAATCCACTAGAATTATAACACGTACAAAGGTGATATACCGTACTCACAGACGACTCAACCTTTTTCCATACGCTCCTAGTTGATCTTCTCCGCTCGCTCCGCAACGCTTCTCGAATCCACGATCTGCGTCCAACGCCGAATCCACGACGTCCAACGTCGACTCCATGACGTCCGACCGAATCCACGGTCTTCACCCAGTAGCACGCTTCGAATCCACGAACGTACCTCACTCCGAATCCACGAGAGCGGTAGCACCTTGAATCAACAAGGCCACGCGAGTCCACGCGCCGATTTTGGGGAAATCGTTGTTTTTGGGTGGTGATGATCCGCCGAATACTTAGATTAGAAATAGATCGGAAATACCATGTAAGTATTCATTAATTTGATTCTACTCAAAATCTGAGTTTGGTAAACCTAGAATCAAATTAATAAAATAGATGAAGAAACATAGAATTAAATCTAGTATTTCCTTTCTTCTCTATTTGTGGATCTATCTATTTCGGTCGTCTTTTTCCCTTTTTCGTGGTTACCCTAAAAGATGAATTAAAGGGTCTATATATAGGTTAGAAACCATTGGAAGAGGATAAGAATAAAAAACTAACATTTTCTGGAATTTTTCAGGACGGCGATCCGGATCGGGCTTCGGCGATCCGGATTGCAGTAGCGAGACAGACAGTTTCCAGAAAAACAAAGGTTCGGGATCCGGATCGAAGTACCTAATCCGGATTGTTCATACAATTTCACCAAACACCAACGTTCGGGATCCGGATTGAAAAGCCTGATCCGGATTGTTCATAAAACATGGTAAAACCAGTGTTCGGGATCCGGATCAAAGGAGGCTACGATCCGGATTGAAGTTGCGTATGAACGAACACCCTTCGGGATCCGGATTGGAATGTCTAATCCGGATCCTGAACATGTCCCATGTCCAGTTTTTGATTTTTATGCAATTAAAAATTCATCCAAGTGTTTCTACACTATAAGAAGTATTCGGATCACCAAAGATAATTAGTTAAACATACCTGATCCTTTTGAATTCTTCTTTCTTGAGATTGAGTTATATGATCCAACCTTCTTTATCTTCAATCTTCAAGACTTAACCGAATTCACGAAATACGCCAACTCAAATTCCGTAACAAGTTTTGGATGGAGGCGCTTGGCGCTAGGTGATGGAGGACAGATCGGCCGGCAGAGGCATTTTCGTTTTGCTTTCCTGGATGGTGGATATCCTTGTGGACGGTTAATGTAAAGCTTACCCAAGGGAATGTTATCCTTTGTGATTGATAACATGCATGTTTGGGGTATAATATATGTGATTGAGGGTTGAGCTTAGTAATGATAATTGTATAAGGAATTGCATGAATTAATTGTGTTTTGTCATATGACGGTTGCAATAATGGATTTCTGAGATGTCGGAGATCGAGTGGACCCCGATGGCAGCATCAGCATCTATATCAGAGTAGCGCAGCGGTAGCGTGGATTTGTTGTCTGCGGGGGACCATATCCGTTGCCTCAGTGTGAGCAGAGACAGAGGTCGTGCTCCCTTTGTGATTGGTCTAGATATTTTCTGGCAGACTGAGCGACAACCGCTTGCATCGTGTGGATGAGATTGTGCCGCCTGGTTGGAGGGCGCCACGGTAATGGATCGGGTTGTTGCAGGTGTGATTTCATCACAGCAGCCGGAGTTGGTGCACTTTGCATTCCGGTATGGACTAGAGGCAGAGTTGTTACCACGTGCACTAGAGGTACAGGTTACTATCGGTGTTGTGCATGTGAAGGAGGCTTGTGGGTCATGTCCAGTGCCGTTGAGACCACGAGTTATACCGGCAGACTTATTGGTATTGGTAGTAGTTCTGTGTTTTGACCCAGAGCTTGGGATTGATTGGCTCAATGCCACAGGATGTTTTGACTGAGGAGAGAGAGGACGTTGACCTTCTGCGAGGCAGACGAGAGGAGGCTTGGTTGTTGAGATTGTTAGAGCACACAGGTTTTAGTGACAGTGTGAGAGGTGCTTACGGCGGCACCGGGACTCAACGATATCTCTGTTGCCCACGAGATCCCGGGTGTGATTTCACCTGAGCTGTTGATGATGTCGCCGGTTAGGGAGATTGAGATTGCAATTGACGTGGTTCTGGAAACCGCGCCAACCTCAATAGCACCTCAGGGATATTATCTGTAGAGCTGGGAGAGTTGATGGCACAGGTGCAAGGATCTGATGGATCGAGGGTCTGTTTGACCTAGTGCCACACCGTTGGTACACGGTGGTGATGCCACGTCATTGATACACGACGGTGAGGGTTCCTTGTGGTTTGAGCACAGGCAGGTCCGGATATTATTTAGGACCTTTTGATGGAGTTATACTCCGGCAATTGTTTGTTTGTGATCCGTGTACCTGTTTGGAATCATACAACTGAGTATTTCGCCAAGATGGTGTTCAAGACACGGTAGGGGCATTATGAGTATAGTGAGGCCAGATGGAATGACTAATGCCCTGCCGCCTCTAAGATTGAGGAATTTTGGTTCCAGCTGGACTTGAACGGATTGATGACGGTATTCTCCAGGGATATTTTGATTGTACCCCCCCCCCCCCCCCCCCCCCCCCCCCCCCCTCCCCCCCCCCCCCCCCTCCCCCCTTCCTGTGTGATTTAGAGCTTGTGGAGCACTTGCCGATGGTATGACAAGGTCTGTGAGGAAAAAGCTTTATGCCAAGTTGTTGTGGTACAAGTTTTAGCTTCGAGAGCATATCTTCTTGGATTACATATTTTAACCGTAGGGGCGGCGGTGGAAATCCGGCTAAAATAGATGCTATACGAGACTGGCCGAGACTGACAGTTATTGCTCAGACGAGAAGTTTCGTGGACTGGGCAGTGCCAACAGACCTGGACGAATGGATGATTAGACTGATACCAGCGCCGATTTTAGCATCGCCAGTGATGGGAGATAGATTTGCGAGATACAGTGATGCCTCCTATGGTGGCTATGAAGTTATAGTTGGATTATTGATGAGCATCCAGTATCACCCCGACAGGGCCACTGTGGTGGCGGATACCTGGAGCCGGAGAACTATTTGGGGTTGAGTTTGATGATTCCACAGCTGGCGCTGTGAAGGACCATTATGGTGTTCAGGGCTCGAGGTTGTGTCCCTGGGGGTTCCTTTTGAGGGTAGACTACAGTGGAGCAGTCCACGCGGATGGTCAGGATTTGAGAATGACCGAGTGAGGACCCCGGCTTGTTAAGGCTTCTTCCCTTCTTGGATGATCGCGTGGGGGTGCTTCGGGTTGCCTTGGTTGAGTTGACACAGGATGTGGTTTGGTGCGTGTTGCCCTAGTGGTTATTTCCCTTTCCCCCAGCTTTTTGTTGGAGTTTTTGATGGTTTTTCCACGTCTCAGCTCAGGAAGGTTAGGCTTGTGGATTCCTCGTCCGTGATGGACTCGTTTCCTTTGGGATCTGCGAGTATTTGTAGTACGAGGGACGCCCGTTGTGAATTCTGGCTCGTGAGATGAGAGAATTACGCAATTGGGCCATACCGTACTGGTTGTTGTTGTTGCTGAGGAGTAATCACGGGGAGTGACAGGTGACTTGAGAGCTGGAGACGGCGGTGTTGAGTACCTACCCTTGGTTTCTGAGACTCCTTGTGAGCTACTTTAGTTTCGAGGACGAAACTTTCTTTTAGTGGGGGAGGATGTGGTGACCCGGAACTCTGCAGGGCTTCTACAGTGCGACCAGCAGCTTCTGGAGGCCTATGGGGCGTGTCGGCGGTGTTTCTGCACCAATTTGGACACAAGTGATGGATTTCGGGTGTATAAAGGATCACGTGGGTAATTGGAGGATCCCGTCGATTGTTTAGAAGTGGTTTCGCGCGAATCGGGCATCAAAATTGGACTCAGTGCGGAATTTGGATCAAAAACGCCCTTTCGGATGCCTTCGATAAATTTTGGAATTGGAATTTGGCAAAACGGACAGCAGATTTGGATTTAGCGCCCGAAAACGGTGAAAATAGGCTATTTACTTGTATATTTCGGAGCCCGGATGACTTGGCACGATTTTCGAGGTAGCTGGGCACTGTTCCGGCCGGTCGGGCATCGTCGGCGGCGGCAGAGCGCGGCGGAGCGGGCGTGGGCAGGCGGCGGAGCAGGCGCGGGCAGGCGCGCGGTGCAGCGGGCAGGCGCGCGCGGCGCAGCGGGAAGAGGAGGACACGTGGCATCTTGTGGTTGGCTGGTTTTCGTACGCCGGGTGCACACAGCGCAGCGGAGCAGGTGGCCGTACGGCAGTCAGGCGACCGTACGGCGTGGCGGGCGTTGACGAACGGGCGCGCCACGCGTCAACACGGGAGCGGGCCACGTGGCGCGACCGCAGTGGCTGGCGCCGCTGTGCGCTGTGCGGTGTGCCACGTGGCGCTCAGGGATTGGCCGGTTTTGGTGTTTGCTGTTTTGGGACACGTGGCGCTCTAGGGACGTTTCGGGCTCGGATGGTTTGGGGTGCATTTTGGGGTCCCTGTAGCGCCCGAACGCCCGAAATTTTCAGGCGCCCGAATGTGAGGACACAGTGGGTATTAATGGATTTGTTCGGTTTGAGCTTTAAAATCCCCCATTGGCAGCACATTTTGGCCTTCTTCCCGAGCCCATTCCTCTGTGAGGCTTCAAGGTAAGTTGTTCATCATCTTGTGGAGCATCTCGTGATGGATTCTCAGATTTTTTGGAGGCTTCAATATCCGTGCTTTCTGCGACGCGGCGCACTGCGACGTTTCTTGGATTTTGGCTTCCATCGTCACTTTTCGGTCCGCGAGGCACCCTGGATCACCCAATGGTAGTTAGAGCTGATTTTTGTGGCAGCGCGTTCACGAGAGGTACGCCTTCGATTCTCGTGTTGATCGCTTCGTCTCGATTTGAGTTCTTGGCATGGTTTACGAGGCATCTCTGAGCCACTATTTTGCTGGTGGATTTTTGGACAGCGGAGGCTTGTCGGATTTTTATCTCTATGCTCAAGCATCGGAATGAGGCGTTTAAAGACTAGATTGAAATCTACTCTTCGAGAGGAACGCACCCATCTTTTTATTGGATTTTTATGAGGTCATTTCGAGGAAGAGAATTAAGCTTCTTCGCTGCTATTTTTCCCGCAGGATTGTGTTCTTGAGGAAGTGGCTTCCAATGTTGTTCTAATTGTTTCTCGGCCTACATGTGTCGGAATGAGGTGTATAAATACTCGTTCTGGGGCTACTCGTCGCGAGGATCGCAACCGTGATTTTTCTGGGATTTTTAGAGGACTATATGCAGGTGAAAATCCCCCTCCTCTCTGCTGGTTGGTAAAAATAGCGTGTGCTGTTTTGGGGATATGTGGTGTTGGTTATTGATTGTTGGTGATGATGTTGGTTGGAACAGAGACTTGTGCGGCTGATTACCGAGGGTGCGGTTTTGGCAGATTTTGGTTAGCGTGTGACTACGCATTTCACCGACTTCGGCTTTGCCTGCGGAAAGCGTTTCAGGTGGGTTGCTTCATCCCCAGAACCGGTGGACGGTTCTCTAATTCTATATATGTTAGAATGCATGCATGATTAAATGTACAATTAATAGCATTAAGTTGTAAGCATGGAAAGTGGCCTAGATCTTGTGGATTAATGCTTACCTAATTATTTTACATGTTATTTAATCATTGACCTATTCATGTGGGTTTCACATTATGGTAGTAGCGGGCTTTTAGAATGCCATGTTAGCACATAGTATTTTACGAGGATTGACCTTTCGAGGGGACAGGATATCATATCTATGTGCGGATTTTACTCTGAGGAGTTATTATGGATTATGGATCATGGATTTTGGGCAGGTGTAGTCCATAGATTATTTTGGCATGAGATTATATTTTGTGAAACTACTATCGGTTATACTCCCTTTTATCTTTGTTGAGGACAAATGCATACTTGTATGGATATCTAGATAGGCCATCTTTTACTGCTACACTTTCTTATTGGGACTTGACTTAGGGGAAACCATCTTTGCTTCTTTTCTCCTTTTTGTCAGTCGTATGGTTCATGTTGCTCGGGTTCGAGCAGGGATTTGGGATAGTGTAGCTGGGATTTTGGTGTCGGGGACAGGTTGTACCAGATTGTGTTAGGCAGGGTTTACGGCGACCGCGGATATTGGGCGGTTGGTCGGGTGTGGGTTGTTGCACCAGGTTGTGGTTTGTGGGGTATTGCGGCAACCGCGGACATTGGGCGGTTGACCGGAGGTTGCTTATGCATCAGATTGGGTATCTGGTTTCTTTAGTGGATGGAGTTTCCCACTTATTATTTACTATTGTATCAGATTAGGGATCGGGTTTCCCTTTAGTGGATAGGTTTTTCCACTTGATCAGAGTCGTGATCCAGTCCTGCTATATGGTGATACTTGTTACGGTGATACTTGTTACAGTAATACTTGTTGCAGTGATACTTTACTCGTGCGGGTCGCTCCCCTCGAGTGCCACTCCGGAGTAGGCTTTAGACCGTGTTGGGTTCCGGTCAGACCGTGTTGGGTTCTGGTCATTTGGACAGTGGAGATGCTGAGTTCGTGAGATTGATGAGAGAGCAGGCAGTACCGGGTTTTATACCGGTTCATTCGATTGGGTTTGTTTGGTCAGATACTTTTATTGTTGCACTCGTGCCTGGGGGCTGAGTGGAGTCTAGTAGCTGTGTTTAGACCAGTGCTAGTGTTGTTGGGAGCCGTTTAGTTTGACGGTGGTCCCGAGGTCGTTGCGTGTGCTTTGACCATTGTGCGAGAGGTTTGGGGATCTTGAGTCTATCCATTCTGAGAGAGAGAGCGTGGATTTCGACTATAGGCTGCATGTGCCACTATTCGATAGCGAGTTAGTTCATTTGGACACCCTACGTAATTCCTGCCCGTCAGTGGGAGGTGGTTGTAGGTGGGCGCAGGTTTGACTGGACCCGATGCGGTAGTCAGCTCGATTGGATCGATTGAGCACCTCGTGTGCAAGTGTTGCATATCTTTATCAGAGTTTCCCCATTTGAGCATTTAGATAGAGGCATGATAGCAGTTGAGTGTCTCCAGCTTTCTTGTTCAGTTTTTAATGCATTGGTTATCTTATGCCTCTAGTGGACTTAGTGGGCAGATCGTCGGGCCTGGCGGTGGTACCCACTGAGAACTCCCTTTTTGGTGTAGTTCTCACACCCGTTGGGGGTTTTCCCCCTCCCCTTTATTTCTCTCCTTTGCTTTGCAGAGTCTTAGCGGGTGTTGCTGATTCTGCGGTTGCTATGTGGGGCGAGGGAGTCGCGTGGTAGATCCTACCCGTCTGTGGAGAGTAACGGTACCCCTACATTGGAGATCCTGAGTACAGTCAGTAGATCAGTTTATTTCTGCCTTTGAGAGATTATTGTAGTGAGGTTATTACTTGTATTGAGAGCCTGTACACTGATGTTTTATTTGTGGTACCTCCCTGTTGAGTTCTGGGTTTTGTATTTGAGGATATTGTATGATTATCATTTTGGAAGATGGACATTGTTATTATTCCAGTTGTACAGTTGGATGGTTTTAATTTTACCGCACTTTTATGGTATAGCTCTGATATCTGTTTAGCTGTAGTACTTTTCTTGCAGGTAGGACGCTTCGCCTCTGCGGGGTTTGGCATAGGTGGAGGATCTGTTGGAGAGCCCGGGTCGCAGTTTCGACCCCGGGGCGTGACAAGTATAACCGATAGTAGCTTCACAAAATATAAACTCATGCCAAAATAATCTATAGACTACACCTGCCCAAAATCCATGATCCATAATTCATAATAACTCCTCAGAGTAAAACCCGCACATAGATATGATATCCTGTCCCCTCGAATGATCAATCCTCGTAAAATACTATGTGCTAACATGGAATGCTAAAAATCCGCTACTACCAAAATGTCAAACCCACATGAATAGGTCAATGATTAAATAACATGTACAATAATTAGGTAAGCATTAATCCACAAAATCTAGGCCACTTTCCATGCTTACATCTCAATGTTATTAATTGTACATTTAATCATGCATGCATTCTAACATATAGAATTAGAGAACCGTCCACCGGTTCTGGGGATGAAGCAACCCACCTGAAACGCTTTCTGCAGGCAAAGCCGAAGTCGGTGAAGTACGCAGTCACATGCAAACCTAAAATCTCCCAAAATCGCACCCTCGGTATTCAGCCGCACAAGCCTCTGTTCCAACCAACAACATCGCCAACAATCACTAACCAACACCACAATATCCCCAAAACAGCACATGTTATTTTTACCAACCAGCAGAGAAGAGGGGGATTTTCACCTGCATACAGTCCTCTAAAAATCCCAAAAAAATCACGGTTGCGATCCTCGCGACGAGTAGCCCCAAAACGAGTATTTATACACCTCATTCTGACACCTGTAGGCCAAGATACAAATTAAACAAGGTGGTATGCCAACAACCACAACACTGCGAAAACTACGGGATACAACCCCAAAGAGGCTTAAATCTCACCTTTGAAGTTTCCCTAGAAAAATCCAATAAAAATATGATCGCGTTTCTCTCGAAGAGTAGATATTAATCGAGTCCTTATATTCCTCATTCCGATGATCGTAGGTCAAGATATAAAATCAACAAGCCTCCGCTGTCCAAAATCTCACAGCAGAAATGGGGTCACCAAAACACCTCGGGAACTATGCCAAAAACTCAAAATGCTGAGAAGTGATCAACACAGAAAACGAAGCCTTACCTCTTGTGAACGCGATGCCGTGAAAATCAGCTTAAAATTCCATCAGGGTGATCCAGGGTGTCTCGCAGACCGAAAAGTGACGGTGGAAGCCAAAATCCAAGAACCGTCGCAGTGCGCCGCGTCGAGGAAAGCGCGGATGTCGAGGCTTCCAAAAAATCTGAAAATCCCGTAGTAGATAGAGCACAGGATAGTGATCATTTTCTCTTTAAGCCTCAGCTGAAGATGGGGTCGGGAAAGGGCTCAAATCCGCGGCCCAAGAGGAGCCATATATAGCCCAAACCAAACAATTGCCAAAATACCATCTGTGTCCCCACATTCGAGCGCCCGAAAGATTCGGGCTACTACAGGGACCCCAAAATGCACCCCAAACCGTCAAAGCCCGAATCAATCCTGGAGCGCCACGTGTCCCAGAACAGCAAACACCAATTCGAGCCAATCCCCGAGCGCCACGTGGCACACCGCACAGCGCACAGTGGCGCCAGCCGCTGCGGTCGCGCCACGTGGCCCGCTCCCGTGCTGACGCGTGGCGCGCCCGCTTGTCAACGCTCGCCACGCCGTACGTTCACCTGCCCCGGTCACCTGCTCTGTTGCGCTGTGTGCACCTGACGTACGAAGACCAACCAACCACAAGCTGCCACGTGTCCTCCTCTTCTCGCTGCGCCGCGCGCGCCTGCACGCTGCACCGCGCGCCTGCCCGCGCCTGCTCCGCCGCCTGCCCGCGCCCGCGCCGCCGCGCTCCACCGCTACCCGCCGCTGCCGGTGATGCTCGGCCGGCCGGAATAGTAACCCAAGCCTCGAAAAATGTATTTTTGCATCCGGACTCTGAAAAATACAAGTAAATAGTCAATTTCCACCGTTTTCGCGCGCTGAATCCAAATCCGCTGTCCGTTTTGCCAAATTCCAATTCCAAAATTTGTCGAAGGCATCCAGATAAGTGTTCTTAACTCAAATTTTGCGCTGAGTCCAATTCTGATGCCCGATTCGCGCGAAACCACTTCTAAACAATCGACGGGGTCCTCCGATTACCCACATGATCCATTTAACACCCGAAGTCCATCACTTGTGTCGAAATTGGTGCAGAAACACCGCCGACACGCCACATAGGCCTCCAGAAGCTGCTGGTCACACTGTAGGAGCCCTGCAGATATCCGGGTCACCACACCTACCATGCTGCATCAGTACACAACACAAACCGTTGTGGGAGGCATCGCTATAGATCACAAACCCATCTCCCATCTCTGGCAATGCTAAGATCGGTGCTAATATCAGTCTCATCTTCAGCTCCTCAAAGCTCTGCTGGCACTGCTCAGTCCAAGAGAATCTGATCCCCTTCCTAGTCAGCCTAGTAAGAGGAGTGGAGAGCTTTGAAAAGTCCTCCACAAACAAACGGTAATAATCTGCTAAGCCCAAGAAGCTCCGGACCTCAGTAAGCATCGTCGGTCTAGGCCAATCCCAAACAGCATCAATCTTCGTCGGGTCCACTGCCACTCTACGGCTGAAACCACATGGCCTAAAAATGCAACTTCCCGAAGGTAGAATTTGCACTTCTTAAACTTGGTATACAACTTCTTCTCTCTCAAAAGCTGCAGCATTATCATCAAGTGCTCCTCATGCTCCACATCACTTCGGGAGTAAATCAATATATCATCAATGAATACCACAACAAACCGATCCAAGTACGGCTGGAATATCCGGTTCATTAAATCCATGAATGCGGCAGGGGCATTGTCAATCCAAATGGCATCACTGTGAACTCATAATGCCCGTACCGAGATTTGAATGTCGTCTTGGATATGTCCCCGGCCCTCACCCTTAGCTGGTGGTAACCGGACTGAAGATTGATCTTTGAGAACACCGAAGCTCCCTACAGCTGATCAAACAAATCATCAATCCGCGGTAAAGGATACTTGTTCCGGATGGTCATTTTGTTCAGCTCTCTGTAATCCAGACACAATCTAAGCGAACCATCATTCTTCTTCACAAACAAAACCGGTGCTCCCCACGGCGATACACTGGGTCTAACGAAAGCCCTGTCCATCAGATCCTATAGTGGTGCCTTTAGCTCTCTCAACTCGGCAGGTGCCATCCGATAAGGTGCCTTCGAGATTGGCGCGGTTCCCAGAATAGTCGTCAACTCATGGGGAAACACATCCGAGAACTCGTGGACGATAGGGATATCCTCGACTTTCGGTGCCGCCATAGGCACCTCGACAATAGTCGCTAGGAAGGCAGTGCAACCTCTACTCATCATCTGCCTAGCCCTTACCGAGGAAACAATCGCTGCGAACAGCGTGCTCTCGTAGTCTCTGTAGGTGAACTCCTCCTACCCTGGCTCGTGGAGAGTCACAGTCCTCTCTTTGCAGTCAATGGTGGCAAAGTACCGCGGCAACCAATCCATACCCAGTACAACGTCAAAATCCTAGAGCTGCCGCAAGACAAGCTAGTCTGCCGGCAAGATCCAAAATCCCAACTGCACTGGGCAAGCCCTACAGTACTCCTAGACATGCAAAATATGATTTGGAATCCGAATCTTTAATGCATGCGATAATGAATCTATCTCTAAACCATGTAAGGATGCAAATGCTTTATTGATAAATGTGTGTGAAGCACCAGTATCGAAAAGTGCTTGAGTACGAAAAGCAAAAATAAAAAAAATACCTGCGACGACGTGGTAAGCCGCCGAAGCATCCTCTACCTGCGAGGCGTATACTCGCCCGCTCGTCGCTGGTGGTCGTCGCTCCGGCTGTCGCGAGGAAGAAGCACGATCTGTCATACCGTAAGCCACAGAAGGTCCGGCCATCTGTAGAGGAATAGGGGAAGCTGAGGCTGTCGAGGGTTCTGGAAATCCCGCTCTGGGGCATGACGCCTGAAATTGACCAGTCTGGCCGCAACGGAAGCATCGGCCCTGCCTCTGAGTACACTGGCTCGGCGTATCACGCCCCGGGTGTAAACCAGAACCCGAGCCAGTCTACAGATCTGTCGTGCACACGAAATTTCCCGCGTACATAAGGCGCCGAAAGCCTGCTCAGCTATAAGATAAGCAATAAAAGAGCGCAAGTACAGAGCTGAACTAAAAACTACAACATCTCAGACTGAACTGGAAATAAAATACAAGAGTCATAGGTACAATGAACTCCCAGCTCACCAAAAAGTACAACCACCTGGCTAAAGCCAGACCCAAAATAAAAGAAAAATACCACAGTTTGAGTGTAGGGTACATCAAATGTCCAACCAGACTCTCAGTCACACAGGAGATCTATCAACTCAGCGATCTCCTTACCTCGATCAGCCGCTGATGGCCCAGCAGCTCCCGCGGAAGACTCTACAAAACAAAGGGGAAGAAAAAGGGAAAACACCATGGGAGTACGAACCATTGATAAAACCAGTAGCCCCCGGTAGGTAATCCTCAAGATCCGACGTACCCACTAAGTCTACCAGAGGCAAAAGGAGAATGAAGTGGTAAGCTAATAAGACTGCTGATAAGAAAAAACTACCACTACCATGCCTCTAATGCAATCTCGAATAAACTAACTGTATGCATGCATAGGTTACAGTATATGCCAAAATAAACCCAATCAATGGACCAGTAAAAATCGATACTGCATGCTCCATCATCATCGGGCATACCAGCCAACGCATAGCGCCGAAGTGATATCACGAACCCAATAACCGACCGGCACCTGCCTGGTACAATCGCACACTCCGGAGTGGCACTTGAGGGGAGCTACCCACATGAGTAAAGTAACTATGTCACCAATATCACAATATAGTAGGACTAGATCACGACTATGCTCAAGTGAGAAAATCCATCCACTAAAGAAACCCCGATCCCCAATCTGATACGAAAGTAAACATCCGGTCAACCGCCTAATATCCGCGGTTGCCGCAACACCCCCACAAGTCCGACATCAAGTATAACCTTTCCCGACTCATCAACATCGACTACACTATCCCAAACCCCTGCTCAAACCCGAGCAACATGAATCATGTATTTGGATAAAAGGAGAAAAATAACAAACATGGTTTCTCCTAAGTCAAGTCCCAATATGATAGTGTAGCGGTAAATAGTGGCCTATCTAGATATCCATACAAGCATGCAAGTATTCTCATGTAGAATAAAAGAAAAGCATCAAGTAGTACTCTCACATAGGCTAGATCATGATATCCCACAATGATAATCCATTTTGCATAAAAAGCTAAGTACAAACATGGCATGCGAATGTATCCCCACATAGATAGGCTAAAAATATTTATTTAATGATGTATGATTTCCAATAGGGTGACAGACCAATAAGCAATAAATTAGGGGTCTCTCTATTAGTCCTAGTAAGCAAGCTGAAAAACAGAGGTATACAACAACCACCCACCTGGAACGTGCAAATCCAAAACTCCCAAAGGCTCCTCTCGGATCAACGGTGGTGACCAAAACAACGAGGGGCTGTCCACATAGTAGAGCGCAAAATTAGCGATGCATCGGGATGTTACAACTGTCAAACCAAACACAGTTTCCGACTAGGGCCAATAGGAAAAATGCTCACCTTGATTGTAGAAAAAAGATCCAACTTTTCCTTTCCTCGCGAAACACCAAAATCTGCGAGAAAACTGCAACAAGAGTCGAACACGGCGTAAATGGAGATCCCGAATTTCAGTGTTTGCTGTTTAGCAAACCAGTCCACAAATACTGAGATTTCCACCTGCGAAGAGTCCTCCAAAAATTCCAAGAAAAACACCGTTGCGATCCTTGCGAAGAGTAGATGCAAATCGAGTACTTATACACCCTGTTCCGACACCCGTAGGCCGAGATATGGCAGGATCTTCCCTCCTCTGTCCAAAAACTACCGCAGGAAAAAGGGGGTCTAAAGATGCTCCTCAAAACCCAAGAAAAACTCGGAATGGAGGGAAACGGTAAATATGAAAAACGTAGGCCTACCTATCGTGAAAACGATGCCATAAGAATAGTCCAAAAATTTCTTCAGGGTAGCACAGGGGAGCTCACGGACTGAATTGCGACGGAAATGGCCAACGAAAGTGGAATGTCGAAGCGCGCCGTGTCGCCGAGATCGTCGATGCCGCGGCCTCCTAAAATCCCAAAAATCCTTCAAGAGATGGAGAACAAGGTGAGGAAGATCTTTGCATAAGGCCTCTCACAAGAAAACCCCCAAAAAATAGAAGAAGAGGGGAGGGGAATCCTATTTATAGGCTAAAGCCCAAAAAGGACCCAAACTCGGGCTTGGGCCCAAGTATCGGGTGCCCCAAACTTTCGGATGTCGAAAACACGCCCTAGGGCTCCCCGCAATCAGCGCCCGAATTGCCCAGGGCGCGTCACGTGTCCCGAACACGGGACAGCGGGCGCCCGGCCACTCGGGTGCGGCCGCATGTCCCAACAGTGTCAGTGGGGCGGTTGGTGCCCGCCAATCGCAGGGCGCCACGTAGCTCCCCCACTGGTCCATGACTCCCCCTTGCACTAAAATGCGCAGTAAACTTCCGGGTGTTCATTTTTGGGCATCCGGACTTAGAAAAATACAAGAAAATTACCATTTTTCAACGTATTTCCATGCTGAATCCAAATCCTGCCTCCAATAAGCTTGAAACCACTTCCAAAATTCGGCGAGAGCAGCCGAAAGGTAGTCTTGATCAAGAATCCTTACTGAGTCCGTCTAACACATCCATTTGACGCGTTGCGGGCCCGATATACCAATAATAGGTGTTTCTCACCGCGGATCATGGGAAAAAGCTACACGGGGGTCTGGGCCACCACATCCTCCACCACTAAGAAAAGTTTCGTCATCGAAACAAAAGTCATACCTCAAGCCGAAACCTCGAACAGGTAGGGGTAGGTGTCCATCATCGTCGACTCAAGCTCCTAAGTAGCCTCACGCTTGTCATGGTTGCTCCATAGGATCTTCACATAGGGAATGACCCGACTGCGCAATTCTCTCACCTCTCGATCCAGAATTCGTACTGGGCGCTCCTCGTGTGGGTTATGTTAAATATGGATCTGAATAGAGGAAAAACCACCTAGATGGAGGGTGAATAGGTGTAAACAATAAACACACAAGAATCTTTGCGTAAAAATAACCCAATGCGGAAAAGTAAATAACACGCAGAGATTTTACGTGGAAAACTCCGTCACAGGAGTAAAAAACCACGGGACCGATCACACGGTGAAATCCACTAAGATTGAACACGTACAAGGTGATATACCGCACACACACATGAATCAACCTTTAACGTACGCTCCAAGTAGATCTTCGCCGCTCGCTCCACAACGCGCCTCGAATCCACGATTTGCGTCCAACGCCGAATCCACAGTGTCCAACGTCGAATGCACGACGTCAACCGAATCCACGGTCTCTACCAAGTAGTACGTCTCGAATCCACGAACGCACCTCGTTTCGAATCCACGAAACGGTAGCACCTTGAGTCCACAAGGCCACGTGAATCCACACGCCGATTTTTGGCAAAATCGTTGTTTGTTGGTGGTGAAAATCCTCCGAATACTTAGATCAAAGATAGATCGAAAATACCATCTAAGTATTCATTAATTTGATTCTATAAGAGATCCGAGTTTTGAAACCCTAGAATCAAATTAATCAATATAGATGAAGAAATATAGAATAGATCTAATTTTTCCTTTCTTCTCTATATGTGGATTTTTCTAAGTTTTTTCCGATTTTCTCCGTTAATTCCTGGATTCTAAAATCTTAACCCTAAAAGATGAATCAAAGGGTTTATTTATAGGTTAGAAACCTTTGGAAGAGGATAGGAATCAAAAACTACCTTATTTGGAATTTTTCGGGTCGACGGTCCGGACTGGAATAAGTTGGGTCCGGACTGTCGTTATTAAACAGAACTTTTCCAAAAAAACATGTTCGGGGTATGGACTGAAATGTGGGCAGTCCGGACTGTTCATGCGATTTCTGCAGAATCAATGTTCGGGGTCCGGACTGAAACAGGGGAGGTTCGGACCGAAATTCTGCATGAACTAAACTATGTTCGGGGTCCGGACTGGAATGCCCTGATCTAGATCTTGAACATATTACATGTCCAGTTTTTTATTTGTATGCAATTAAAAATCCATCCAAGTGTTTCTACACTATAAGAAGTATTTGGATCACCAAAATTATTTAGTTAAACGTACTTGATCCTTTTGAATTTTTCTTTCTTGAGATTGAGGTATATGATCCAAAGAGTCGATCGTCGCGAAGTACCAAGCCAGCAGGTCCATTCCAAGCACCACATCAAAGTCCCGCAACTGTCTCAAGACCATCAGGTTTGCTGGCATAATCCAGGACTCAATCTGCACCTCTCGTGCACGTGGTAACCGTCCTACCTCTCACTCATGCAAGGATGCAAATGCTCTACTAACAAATGAATGGGATGCTCCAGTATCAAATAAGGTGCGAACTCTAATGCTAGAAAGTAAAGTGATACCTGCCACCACATGGTCGGCTGCTGAGAAGTCCTCCACCTGGGCGGCATAAACCCGACCGATCTGAGCTGGCTGCCGGTAGTCAGAAGGGTGGAAGGAAGGTGATCTGCTCGTTGGAGTAAAAGGCCGCTGAGCTATCGTCCTCTGCTGGGATGCAATAGGAGCCGACGCTGAAGAGGGTGTTTCTGAGGTCGATAGGGGGAATGAAGCTTGAATGTGCCCTGGCTATCGACATATGTAACAGCGACCCCACCTATGATCACAGGTATCCGGCTGATGCTGTCCCCGATAGAAAATACACCTGTCCGAAGATCGGGGCTGCCTCGACTGCTATTGCTGCTATCTCTGGGTGTCACGCCCCGGGTGTAAACCAGAACTCGGGCTCGTCCACAGATCCGCCGTGCACACGGTATTTCCCGTGTACACGAAGCGCTGGTAACCTGCTCAGATATAAAAGAAATAATACTGGAGCATAAAACAGAGCTAAACTGAAACTAGTACATCTCAGACAAATGCTGGAAATAAAAGTACAATAATCTCTCATGAATATACATGTGTCTCTCCCAGCTCACGAAATAAATACAACCAGCTGGCCGCAGCCAGACCCAAAAATAAAAGAAAATACAACCGTTTGAGTGTACAGGGGATACAACAAAACTACTAAACTCGAGCTCGGGGTAGCAGCTATCTAGTCAGCGATCCTCTTACCTCGATCCTAGGAAGAGGGTCCCGCAACTCCAGCAGATGACTCTGCAAAACAAAGGGGACAAGAAAAGGGAAAACAGTGGGGGTCAGAACTACTATAAAAACAGTAGCCTCCCCTAGTGGGTAACCCTCTATCACAGACCTGCCCACTAGGACTACAAGAGGCGGAGAAATAAAACAAGGTGGTGAGCTATACGTATAACAACTGATAAAAGCTATCACTAAGATGCCTCTCAAGTAATAAGCTAAAACAGTAGCTAAATGCATACATCAGAGTATACATATGCCTGCCTGGGTAACCCAATCTAGACACCGGTGAACACCGGTACTGCCTACTATGCCCACTAACTCACATCTCAGCTGCGGGATGCAGACCGGTTCCTGACCGACACGGTCCCATCCCAGAGGCAACAGACCGGCTCCTGACCGGCACGGTCATAAGTACTGCGACAGACCGGCTCCTGACCGGCACGGTCTCAAGTACTGCAACAGACCGGCTCCTGACCGGCACGGTCACAAGTAACCCGATATAGTCTGTCACGCCCCGGGGTCGAAACTGCGACCCGGGCCCGCCAACAGATCCGCCACCTATGCCAACCTGCATAGGCGAAGCGTCCTACCTGCGAGAAAAGTGCTACAACTAAACAGATATCAGAGCTATAAATAAAAAAATCTGCTGTAACTAAAATCAATCACTGTACCACTGGAAATAAACAACACTGTCTGCCTCCCAAAATAATAATAATACAAATCCTCGAGTACAAGCTCTAAACCCAACCGGGAGGTAACTCCAATATATATACAACAGTGTACAGTCTCTCAATACAAAATATCCTCACTACAAGTCTCTCAAAAGAGGAAAAGAAACCGCTAATCTACTGATGATCTCCTCAGAAGGGTACCGCTACTCTCCAACGCCGGGTAGGGATCTAGCTCGCGACTCCCTCGCCACGATCAACAACCGCAGAGTCGGCCACACCTGCTAAGACTCTGCACAACCAAAGAGATGAGAGAAAAAGGGGGGAAAAAACCCCCAAAGGGTGTGAGAACTACTCCAAAAAGGGAGTTCTCAGTGGGTACCACCGCCAGACCCGACGGTCTGCCCACCAAGTCCTCAAGAGACAAAAACTAACCCAATTCATAAGACTGAAACGGGTAAGCTGGAAACTCTCAACAGCTACCCTGCCCCTAACTAAAGGCTAAAAGGGGGAGAACCAAACAGTGGTATGCAACCACTAGCACATGAAGTGCACCACCGACCCAATCGAACTGACTGCCACATCTGGTCCAGTCAAACCTGCGCCCACCTACAACCACCTCCCGATGACGGACAGGAATTACGTAGGGCGTCCAAACGGACAAGCTCACTATCGAGGAGAGAAACATGCAGGCTATGGTCAAAATCCACGCTCTCTCTCAGAACGGATAGAATCAAGATGCTCAACCTCTCACACAGCGGTCAAAGTACTCGCAACAACACGGGACCACCGTCAACCAGACGGCTCTCAACAATACTAGCACTGATCTAAACTCAACTACCAGTCTGCACTCGGCCCCCAGGCACGAGTGTAACAATAAAAGTATCTGACCGAAATAAACCCAATCAAATGAACCGGTATGACACCCGGTACTGCCTGCTCTGCTGTCGAACTCAGTAACTGATCGGCACACGGCTCGATCACAAGATATGTAACGGACCGGCACACGGCTCGGTCAAAAATATAAGTAACAGACCGGCACACGGCTCGGTCAAGCCTACCTCCGGAGTGGCACTCGAGGGGAGCGACCCACACGAGTAAAGTACATCTCAGTAACAAGTATCTCTGTCAAGTGTCTCAATGTAGCAGGACTGGATCACGACTCTGATCAAAGTGGGAAAGCTCAACCACTAAGGAAAGACCCGACCTCAATCGGATGCACTAAACGATAAGTGGGAAACTCCATCCACTAAAGAAACTGATACCCAATCAGGTGCATAGAGAAACACCCGGTCAACCGCCCAATATCCGCGGTTGCCGCAAAGCCCCACAACTAAACCAACCTGCCCAGACACGATGTCCCGACTATACACTACCCAGACCCCCTGCTCGAACCCGAGCAACACTGACCACCTGACTAACAAGAAGGAGAAAAGAAAAGCATGGTTTCTCCTAAGTCAAGTTCCAATAAGTAGTGCAGCAGTAAAAGATGGCCTAACTACATGACCATACAAGCATGCAATTGTCCTCAAGGAAATAAAAGGGGGCTAAAGCATAATAATAGTTCCTTTAGGAATAAACAACATGCCGGAATCCCAAAACTAGACCTGTCCACAATTCCGGGTTCATCAATAGAATGATCATAATAACTCCTCAGAGTACAAATCCGCACATAGCTACGAAATCCTGTCCCAAGCATAATCCATCACAAGAAAGGCTATGTGCTAACTTGGCATGTTACATAATTTCATAGGGTAACATTATCCTAGGTAAGCTTACACTAGTCATCACATAGATGCCCAAGTCATGCAAGTCCTCAGCATACCTCATAAATACTATTCTTGCAATCATTTATACCGATATCATTAACAAGCTTACCTACTTACCAATATAAACTATGTACCCTACACATGCATGCATCAGTCATAGAGGGGTGACATCCCCACAAGTGGACTTATACTTGCCACGGCATAAACATTGCCTTAAACAATTACTGATAATAAGCTTACCCACCTGAAGCGCTTAACCCAAGGCAAACCTGAAGTCGGTGAAGTGGGTAGACGCCCACGGTCCAAAATCTGCCAACATAACACCCTCGGTACAAGTCGCGCAAGCCTCGGCCTCAAACAGCTGAAAACACCCCTGAGTACAACAATAAGGATTAACATTACACTTTTATTCCAAAATCAACCAAACATACACAATCTGAAAATCAGTCCCAAAGCCGTGCATATTTCACCTGCTGCAAATGCCCAGAAAAATCCAATAAAAATACCACCGTAATCCTCGCGTCGATACCTTCGAAACGAGTACCTGCACGTCCAATTCCGAGCTCCCTACACTGAGAAACAATTCCGACAAGGGAATCACCCCGAATTGAACTACTCTAAAAAAACTGTAGCAACAATTACTGTTCACAGATAAACTTCACCTTCGAGAAATATACAGAAAATTCCAAGAAAATTTGGGCATATTCCTCGTGATGTGTAGATGCAAATCGCCTCTTGAATCGCCCCAATCCGATGCCTGTGCGCGAAGATATCACCAAAACACTGCTCCGCTGTCCCAGAACTCCGCCCCAGAAAAAAGGTTACAAGATGATCCGAAAAACCCATGAAAAGCTCGGAATGGGAAAGGCCAGTAATCATGGGAAACATAGCCCTACCTGTCGTGAAGCCAACGGCGCAAGAATCACAGAAAAAGGTGCTCGGGGTAAGCCGGGGGAGTCCTCGCACCAAAACGCGACGAAGAAGACCACAAACAAACGAGCGTCGCGCCGCGCCGTAAAAATAGAAACCTCGATAAGCGTGCCACCAAAAATCCCAAAACTTTGCAGAAAGATGTAGCCAAACTAGGGGATCAACTTTGCTGAAGGCACCCCGGCGAGAAGAGCTCGGAAATGGCGGAAAAGGGAGAAGAAGAGGGCTCGGATCGCCTTTTATAGGCTGCAGAAACAAATGGGAAAATACCGGATAAGTCCCGATTTCCGGGCGCTGGGAGTTTTCGGGCGCGCACTGTAGCAGCCCGAAATCCCCGCGCCCGAACACTGTAGCCGCCCGAAATCGTCCTGGGCCTCCACGTCGCCCGCCAAACAGGCGACAGCCGAACCCGCCGCACGCGTCGCGCCACGTGGCCACCCGCGGACGACGACACGTGGCACGCACCCCGGTCAACGCCCGCCTGCCGCGCCCACGTGCCCGCCTGACGCCGCCGCCTGCCACCCTGCCGCGCACAGTAGACCCACCAATAGGGGAATGCCACGTGTCAAGCCTCTGCCTAGTGAACCCGGTGCACGAAATCATGTGGACCGAACCAATACAAACCTGCCACGTGTCCAAGCCCGGTGCACCGTAAACCATGAGCCATCCCGAATACCGCGTAGACCAACCGCCGTGAACCCTCCTCTAGGATGATGCCACGTGTCCACCCCCCCGGTGCACCATGCGCCCCGCACTCTCCGTAGACCGCGCCCCGCGGACCGGCCCACTCCTGAGCCGCCACGCGTCCAGCCCTCGGTGCACGCCTGCCGCGTGGACCGGGCGGCCCGCGCCTCCGTCCGCCGCGCTGCCTGCGGCCGCTCCGCCGCTGCCGCCGCCGCCGGAAACACTGTTCCGGCGTGAACAGTGTCCGGTGCTCAAAAATGACAAGTGGGTAGTCCGTTTTAACCGTTTTCGCGCGCTGAATCCGAATTTGATGTCCATTTCGCCAAATTCCAACTCCAAAATTTGCCGAAGGCATCCGGAAAGGTAATCCTTGGTCCAAACTTCGCGCTGAGTCCAAATTTAATATCCACTTCGCGCGAAACCACTTCTAACGATCCGACGGAGTCCAATGATCACCCACGTGATCCATTAAACACACTGAGCCCAACACTAATGTCCAATTGGGGCACAAATCCCACCAACACGCCACATAGGCCTCCGGGAGCTGTAGATGATCCAGTAATCTCGACGTGGGGATCCAGGTCCTCACATCCTCCCCCACTAAGAAAAGTTTCGTCCTCGAAACTAACTCAAATCCCCCAAGGGTCCCACATACCACGGGTAGGTATCCATCAATAACGCCTCCAGCTCCCGAAACATCGCTCACTCCCCGTGATTACTTCCCAACAACAACAACAAGTACGGCATGGCCCGACATGCGATTTTCTCATCTCTCGAGCCAGAAATCGCAACGGGCATCCCTCGTACTCCAACAATCACAGATCTTAGAAGGGGCAAGTCAATCACGGGCGAGGGATCCAAAAGCAAAACAATCCTGAGCTGAGACGTGAAACAACACAGAGGCCCCATCAAGAGCCGGGGGAAACAGAATAACCATCCGCGCAACACGCACTAAACCACCTCCTGGTGTCTACTCAACCAGGACCACCCGAAGTATACCCACAGATTCATCCCATGAGGAAAAAGATCCAATAAGCTGGGGTCTTCACTCGGTTACTTCCGATCCAAAATCACCCGAGTGGCCTACTCAACCACGAGCTACCCTCAAAAGGGATCCTCCAGAGACACAATCTCAAGCCACGGTTGGACACTCAACAAGCCAACATAACCCCAACAGATCCACGGGTCGAAAGGATGCCCTGACGGGGACCAAACCGTCAGTGAACGGGAGGGAAAACTGGCTCGAAAGGCGATCAAAATGCGGAGGCTCAAACTCGCGGTCGAAAATCCCAAATCAGCAACAACAATCCGCGAAAATCCCACTCAAGATACTGAGTAATCAAAACTGATAGCCAAGCAGGCATGGCCTACGCCCAGGTATAACAATCCAAGCTGGGAATAAAGGACGTACAGAAAGGCTCAACTGTGGAATCCAAGCTGCCTGCAAAACAGTGGTTCATCCTGCCCCAACACTCACAGGGTTGGACTAAAGAAGTGTGGACCGAAGATCCACCCATGGTAACTCTACCGCCACAGTGGGAGGCATCACTAAAGCACACAATTCCATCTCCCAACACAGGAAACACTAGCATTGGCGCTAATATCAGACACATTATCCATTGGCCATGCTCTCTCGGCACCGCCAAGTCTAGAAGTTCCTCACCTCAAAAATGAAAGTTGGTCTCGGTCAACTTGAATAACATCCATTAGGTCGGGTTCCACCGCCGCCCCTACGGCTCGAACAAAGCGACCCAAGAAGGTATGCTTCTGCAGCTACAACTTGTACCTCAATAACTTGGCATACCACTTCATCCACACGGGCATGGTAGCACATCCACAAAGTGCTCCTCGTGCTCCAAGTCACTCTGGGAGTAAATCAAAATATCCTCGGAAAACACCACTCCCAGTTCGCCCAAGTACAACTGGGACATACAATCCCTCAGATCTTGAAGTCCACAGGGCATTCGTCATTCCATTGGGCCTCTCTAACAACTCATAATGCCACCACCGTGTCCAAAACGCCATCTAGGCGAAGTCCTCGGCTGTCTAACTCCAAGTGGGTGCTCGCATCATCCACCAACTGCCGGAGTATAATTCCATCATAAGGTCCTGGATACCATAAAAGGACCCTCACATTCGTGTATCAATGACGTGGCATCACCACAGTATACCAACGACGTGGCACTAGGTCAAACAGACCCCTCGATCCATCGGACCCTGCAACAGTGCCAAGTCTCTCTCTCAGCTCTACCGGCGATATCCAATGAGGTGCCGTCCCGGGTGGCGCGGTTCCTCAAACCACGTCAAACGCAATCTCTATCTCCCTAACCGGCGGCATTACCAACAACTAAGGTGAAATCACACCCGGGATCTCATGGAGACAGAGATATCCCTGAGTCCCGGTGCCGCCGTAAGCACCTCTCACTCTCCCGCTAAAACCAGAGTGCTCTAACAACCTCAACGAGCAAGCCTCCAATTGCCCGCCTTGCCGAAGATCAAAGTCCTCTCTTGCCGCAGTCAAACATCCTGTGGCATAGTGCCCAACAATCTCAAGCATAAGGTCAAAACACCTAACTGCTATAATTTCCAATAACTCTGCCGGTGTCTCGCGGTCTCGGCCGCACTGGACATGATCCAAAAGCCTCCTCCACGTGCACAACAACAACAGGAACCTGTACCTCTAGTGCACGTGGTAACAAATCTGCCTCTAACCCATGTAAGAGTGGAGCATGCTCTAACTCCGACTACCGTGGTGAAATCCCACCTGCGACCCTCAATCCACTACCGTGGCGCCCTCCAACCGGGCGGCACAGATTCATCCGCTCAAAGCAAGTGGTTGTCGCTCAATCTGCCTGAAAACCAGGGCTATCACTAGGAAGCACGACCTCTGTCTCTGATCACAATGAGGCGACGAATAAGGTCCTCCGCAGATAACAAATCCACGCTATCACTGCGCCACTCTGATAAAATACTGATGTCGCCTTCGGGGTCCACCCGACCTTTGACATCTCGGGAATTTGTCATCCAAGAAAAGAAAATTAGTCATGCCCCTACCGGCCGATCTGTCCTCCATCATCCGGCGCCAAGCGCCAAAATCCAGAACTCACCTCTAGCGGCAGATCCCTATCCAAAGGAACTGCAATGCCGCGCTCCATACACGGTGCCTGCTCCAGCGAGGCGTCTAAATCCACAATGAAGGGGCAGAATAACAGGAAGGTGTCCTGGCGCAATCCACTCCCAATCTCATATATCCTATGCGCCTCGTCCCTCGAATCTGGAGCGCGCGGTTCAACAACTACATACACTCACAAGCACAGGGAGGCTCTCAATTAATCACTCCATCACACCAGCCGCGACTCTGCCTCCAAGGGCTCTAAACTCAATCTTACGAGTCGGGGTGGTTCATCTGCCAAACATGGCTCCATAGGTCGATCATGTCCCACGGCTCACCAGTCGTCAACCATCCACCCTGCCTCGGTGCCTCGACACTAAACCTTGGCACAGAGGGGGCTATTCAGTGCTCCGACAACTGTGTCACCAAGACCAGCTGCTCCCTCAGCTGCTGACAAGCCTCTGACAATCCTGTCATCTGGGTCCGGGGTTCTCTGACCTCGATCCGGGTATCCGGCCCAAAACCAACTGCTCAAGCACAACTGCCATGACAGGATGCACACGGGTCAGAACCCAACGTCGGGGAGACACCGCTCGCCACGACGAAACAACAAAACAGCACACAACAACACTCGACCCAATCCAGCGAAAGTCTAAAGCATGTCACCCGTTCCACAGCATTATGTTGTCTGCAGCCAACATAATTACTTAGGAGAATAAACATGCCAATCACTCCTCCCGTCCCTTGGGAGAGGTATAAAACTCAATCAGGACTCTCGCAAAATCACGACTCTCACAAAGTCAACCAAGGGTCAAACCAAAAGCCTAGGGTTTCTAAGTCCACCATGACCTACAACCTAGGCTCTGATACCACTCTAATCTGTCACGCCCCGGGGTCGAAACTGCGACCCGGGCCCGCCAACAGATCCGCCACCTATGCCAACCTGCATAGGCGAAGCGTCCTACCGGCAAGAAAAGTGCTACAACTAAACAGATATCAGAGCTATAAATAAAAAAATCTGCTGTAACTAAAATCAATCACTGTACCACTGGAAATAAACAACACTGTCTGCCTCCCAAAATAATAATAATACAAATCCTCGAGTACAAGCTCTAAACCCAACCGGGAGGTAACTCCAATATATATACAACAGTGTACAGTCTCTCAATACAAAATATCCTCACTACAAGTCTCTCAAAAGAGGAAAAGAAACCGCTAATCTACTGATGATCTCCTCAGAAGGGTACCGCTACTCTCCAACGCCGGGTAGGGATCTAGCTCGCGACTCCCTCGCCACGATCAACAACCGCAGAGTTGGCCACACCTGCTAAGACTCTGCACAACCAAAGAGAGGAGAGAAAAAGGGGGGAAAAAACCCCCAAAGGGTGTGAGAACTACTCCAAAAAGGGAGTTCTCAGTGGGTACCACCGCCAGACCCGACGGTCTGCCCACCAAGTCCTCAAGAGACAAAAACTAACCCAAGTCATAAGACTGAAACGGGTAAGCTGGAAACTCTCAACAGCTACCCTGCCCCTAACTAAAGGCTAAAAGGGGGAGAACCAAACAGTGGTATGCAACCACTAGCACATGAAGTGCACCACCGACCCAATCGAACTGACTGCCACATCTGGTCCAGTCAAACCTGCGCCCACCTACAACCACCTCCCGATGACGGACAGGAATTACGTAGGGCGTCCAAACGGACAAGCTCGCTATCGAGGAGAGAAACATGCAGGCTATGGTCAAAATCCACGCTCTCTCTCAGAACGGATAGAATCAAGATGCTCAACCTCTCACACAGCGGTCAAAGTACTCGCAACAACAAGGGACCACCGTCAACCAGACGGCTCTCAACAATACTAGCACTGATCTAAACTCAACTACCAGTCTGCACTCGGCCCCCAGGCACGAGTGTACACAATAAAAGTATCTGACCGAAATAAACCCAATCAAATGAACCGGTATGACACCCGGTCCTGCTGCTCTGCTGTCGAACTCAGTAACTGATCGGCACACGGCTCGATCCACCAAGATATGTAACGGACCGGCAACACGGCTCGGTCAAAAATATAAGTAACAGAGCCGCACACGGCTCGGTCAAGCCTACCTCCGGAGTGGCACTCGAGGGGAGCGACCACAACGAGTAAAGTACATCTCAGTAACAAGTAGTCTCTGTCAAGTTGTCTCAATTGTAGCAGGACTGGATCACGACTCTGATCAAAGTGGGAAAGCTCAACCACTAAGGAAAGACCCGACCTCAATCGGATGCACTAAACGATAAGTGGGGAAACTCCATCCACTAAGAAACTTATACCCAATCAGGTTCCATAGAGAACACCCGGTCAACCGCCCAATATCCGCGGTTGCCGCAAAGCCCCACAACTAAACCAACCTGCCCAGACACGATGTCCCGACTATACACTACCCAGACCCCCTGCTCGAACCCGAGCAACACTGACCACCTGACTAACAAGAAGGAGAAAGAAAAAGCATGGTTTCTCCTAAGTCAAGTTCCAATAAGTAGTGCAGCAGTAAAAGATGGCCTAACTACATGACCATACAAGCATGCAATTGTCCTCAAGGAAATAAAGGGGCTAAAGCATAATAATAGTTCCTTTAGGAAAACAACATGCCGGAATCCCAAAACTAGACCTGTCCACAATTCAGGGTTCATCAATAGAATGATCATAATAACTCCTCAGAGTACAAATCCGCACATAGCTACGAATCCTGTCCCAGCATAATCCATCACAAGAAAGGCTATGTGCTAACATGGCATGTTACATAATTTCATAGGGTAACATTATCCTAGGTAAGCTTACACTAGTCATCACATAGATGCCCAAGTCATGCAAGTCCTCAGCATACCTCATAAATACTATTCTTGCAATCATTTATACCGATATCATTAACAAGCTTACCTACTTACCAATATAAACTATGTACCCTACACATGCATGCATCAGTCATAGAGGGGTGACATCCCCACAAGTGGACTTATACTTGCCACGGCATAAACATTGCCTTAAACAATTACTGATAATAAGCTTACCCACCTGAAGCGCTTAACCCAAGGCAAACCTGAAGTCGGTGAAGTGGGTAGACGCCCACGGTCCAAATCTGCCAACATAACACCCTCGGTACAAGTCGCGCAAGCCTCGGCCTCAAACAGCTGAAAACACCCCTGAGTACAACAATAAGGCTTAACATTACACTTTTATTCCAAAATCAACCAAACATACACAATCTGAAAATCAGTCCCAAAGCCGTGCATATTTCACCTGCTGCAAGTGCCCAGAAAATCCAATAAAAATACCACCGTAATCCTCGCGTCGATACCTTCGAAACGAGTACCTGCACGTCCAATTCAGCTCCCTACACTGAGAAACAATTCCGACAAGGGAATCACCCCGAATTGAACTACTCTCAAAAACTGTAGCAACAATTACTGTTCACAGATAAACTTCACCTTCGAGAAATATTCAGAAAATTCCAAGAAAATTTGGGCATATTCCTCGTGATGTGTAGATGCAAATCGCCTCTTGAATCGCCCCAATCCGATGCCTGTGCGCGAAGATATCACCAAAACACTGCTCCGCTGTCCCAGAACTCCGCCCCAGAAAAAAGGTTACAAGATGATCCGAAAAACCCATGAAAAGCTCGGAATGGGAAAGGCCAGTAAACATGGGAAACATAGCCCTACCTGTCGTGAAGCCAACGGCGCAAGAATCACAGAAAAAGGTGCTCGGGTAAGCCGGGGGAGTCCTCGCACCAAAACGCGACGAAGAAGACCACAAACGAACGAGCGTCGCGCCGCGCCGTAAAAATAGAAACCTCGATAAGCGTGCCACCAAAAATCCCAAACTTTGCAGAAAGATGCAGCCAAACTAGGGGATCAACTTTGCTGAAGGCACCCCGGCGAGAAGAGGCTCGGAAATGGCGGAAAGGGGAAAAGAGGGCTCGGATCGCCTTTTATAGGCTGCAGAAACAAATGGGAAAATACCGGATAGTCCCGATTTCCGGCGCTGGGAGTTTTCGGGCGCGCACGTAGCAGCCCGAAATCCCCGCGCCCGAACACTGTAGCCGCCCGAATCGTCCTGGGCCTCCACGTCGCCCGCCAAACAGGCGACAGCCGAACCCGCCGCACGCGTCGCGCCCACGTGGCCACCCGCGGACGACGACACGTGGCACGCACCCCGGTCAACGCCCGCCTACCGCGCCCACGTGCCCGCCTGACGCCGCCCCCGCCTGCCACCCTGCCGCGCACAGTAGACCCACCAATAGGGAATGCCACGTGTCAAGCCTCTGCCTAGTGAACCCGGTGCACGAAATCATGTGGACCGAACCAATACAAACCTGCCACGTGTCCAAGCCCGGTGCACCGTAACCATGAGCCATCCCGAATACCGCGTAGACCACCGCCGTGAACCCTCCTCTAGGATGATGCCACGTGTCCACCCCCCGGCCCCCGGTGCCCATGCCCCCGCACTCTCCGTAGACCGCGCCCCGCGGACCGGCCCACTCCTGAGCCGCCACGCGTCCAGCCCCCGGTGCACGCCTGCCGCGTGGACCGGGCGGCCCGCGCCTCCGTCCGCCGCGCTGCCTGCGGCCGCTCCGCCGCTGCCGCCGCCCGCCGCCGCCGGAAACACTGTTCCGGCGTGAACAGTGTCCGGTGCTCAAAAATGACAAGTGGGTAGTCCGTTTTTAACCGTTTTCCCGCGCGCTGAATCCGAATTTGATGTCCATTTCGCCAAATTCCAACTCCAAAATTTGCCGAAGGCATCCGAAAGGTATCCTTGGTCCAAACTTCGCTGAGTCCAAATTTAATATCCCTTCGCGCGAAACCACTTCTAACGATCCGACGGAGTCCAATGATCACCCACGTGATCCATTAACACACTGAGCCCAACACTAATGTCCAATTGGGGCACAAATCCCACCAACACGCCACATAGCCTCCGGAGCTGTAGATGATCCAGTAATCTCGACGTGGGATCCAGGTCCTCACATATTCCGGACTGGACCAAGACTCTACTACTTAAGTGGGAACAACCCATCCACAAAGAAGTCGCCGATCCCTATCCCCAATCTTTTGCACTAATAACGTCCGGTCAACCGCCCCGAAATCCGCGGTTGCCGCTAGTACCTTGTCCTCAAACCTGCCTGTCCCCAAATCCCAAGCTGACTACACTATCCCTCTCCTGCTCTAATCAGAGCATACTATCCCCGTAGGTCTAAGTGACTGGAGAAAGAATAAACATGGTTTTCTCCTAATCCATTCCCATCATGAAAGTGTAGCAGAAAAAGGATGCCTATCTAAGTGACCATTCAAGCATGCAAGTCATTTTCTTGATGAAACCATTTTAAGTACTCTAACCGCATGTCCCAACCTTTCATTAAACTTCAACATGTTATGATTTAGCATGATTTCCAATAATTATCTAAAACATAGCTAAGCATGGAAACACAACCTACTACTTGTAGTTTTCTGACAATGCAATATTACACAGAAACCTGATCTCATACAAGCATCTAGGTCCATTTCACAGTTTCTACTAACAACATGATCAGAGCATTCCAATAGGCCGAGTGACAAATCATAAGTAGGAGGTTTACAACATCACCCACCTCGGCGACGTAATCCCTAACCCAAAGCGTATCCCACGCTCAGTCCAAAATAGTCACCACACTCTGTACAAAAGGACCCCAAAAGGCACATACATAAATAAACATTCCAGTTTAAAAATCTCCACTAAACCAAAATCCAAGTTCCACAATTTTCACCTGCGAAAAATGCCCCGGAAAAGTCCCTTCGAAAAATACGATCGCTATCCTCGCGACCAGCCCGTCGAAACGAGTACCTGCACGTCCAATCCGATTATTTCTACCTGAGTTACATTCTGCAAGTGGAACACCTCAAACTCAACTGTCCATAAAATCTTTGTCAAGGAACCACAGTGCAGGAGATTTTCACCCTTCGAGAGAATCCAGAAAAAGCTTAGAAAAATCCAGGAACTGCCTTGCGAAATGTAGATGAAAATGCTTTTGAATCCGCCTCTATATCCGAGTCTGAGCTGAAAAGATACCGGCAAGAAGAAAACACGCGGTGCTGTCCAAAAGTCCGCGACACAAAGCTGGGGACCAATGGGTGCCAGAAAACTCCAAGATCACATGGAACGAGGAACCTCAAAAGACCGGAGTTGAATTCCTACCTGTCGTGAATCCCACGCGCAAAAATCGGGGCGAAATCGAAGTCGGTGTGAGTCGGGGGAGCCCAAACACTAGAGGGGCGAACCGGGTCGCCCGAGAACGAGCGTCGCGCCGCTCCAAAAAATCGCCAAC
>CM055067.1:8736643-8789667 GCA_029204045.2 Tillandsia leiboldiana | reverse complement strand
CAAACCTGCGCTCCACCTACAACCACCTCCCGATGACAGACAGGAATTACGTAGGGCGTCCCAAACGGACAGAAGCTCGCTATCGAGGAGAGATAACGATGCAGGCTATGGTCAAAATCCACGCTCTCTCTCAGAACGGATAGAATTCAAATGCTCAACCTCTCACACCGCGGTCAAAGTACTCGCAACAACAAGGGACCACCGGTCAAACAGACGGCTTCAACAAACTAGCACTGATCTAAACTCAACTACCAGTCTGCACATCGTCCCCAGGCCACGAGTGTAACAAATAATATTTCTACAGGCTGAAATCAACCCAATCAATGAACCGGATATGACACCCGGTACTGCCTGCTCTGCTGTCGAACTCAGTAACTGATCGGCACACGGCTCGATCACAAGATATGTAACGGACCGGCACACGGCTCGGTCAAAATATAGTAACAGACCGGCACACGGCTCGGTCAAGCCTACCTCCGAGTGGCACTCGAGGGGAGCGACCCACACGAGTAAAGTACATCTCAGTAACAAGTATCTCTGTCAAGTGTCTCAATGTAGCAGGACTGGATCACGACTCTTATCAAGTGGGAAAGCTCAACCCCTAAGGAAAGACCCGACCTCAATCGGATGCACTAAACGATAAGTGGGAAACCCATCCACTAAGAGAACTGATACCCAATCAGTGCATAGAGAAACCCCCGTTCAACCGCCCAATATCCGCGGTTGCCGCAAAGCCCCACAACTAAACCCACCTGCCCAGACACGATGTCCCGACTATACACTACCCAGACCCCTGCTCGAACCCGAGCAACACTGACCACCTGACTACAAGAAGGAGAAAAGAAAGCATGGTTTCTCCTAAGTCAAGTTCCAATAAGTATGCAGCAGTAAAAGATGGCCTAACTACATGACCATACAAGCATGCAATTGTCCTCAAGGAAATAAAAGGGGGCTAAAGCATAATAATAGTTCCTTTAGGAATAAACAACATGCCGGAATCCCAAAACTAGACCTGTCCACAATTCCGGGTTCATCAATAGAATGATCATAATAACTCCTCAGATACAAATCCGCACATAGCTACGAAATCCTGTCCCAAGCATAATCCATCACAAGAAAGGCTATGTGCTAACTTGGCATGTTACATAATTTCATAGGGTAACATTATCCTAGGTAAGCTTACACTAGTCATCACATAGATGCCCAAGTCATGCAAGTCCTCAGCATACCTCATAAATACTATTCTTGCACATCATTTATACCGATATCATTAACAAGCTTACCTACTTACCAATATAAACTATGTACCCTACACATGCATCATCATCATAGAGGGGTGACATCCCCACAAGTGAACTTATACTTGCCACGGCATAACATTGCCTTAAACAATTACTGATAATAAGCTTACCCACCTGAAGCGCTTAACCCAAGGCAAACCTGAAGTCGGTGAAGTGGGTAGACGCCCACGGTCCAAAATCTGCCAACATAACACCCTCGTACAAGTCGCACAAGCCTCGGCCTCAAACAGCTGAAAACACCCCTGAGTACAACAATAAGGCTTAACATTACACTTTTATTCCAAAATCAACCAAACATACACAATCTGAAAATCAGCCCAAAGCCGTGCATATTTCACCTGCTGCAAGTGCCCAGAAAATCCAATAAAAATACCACCGTAATCCTCGCGTCGATACCTTCGAAACGAGTACCTGCACGTCCAATTCCGAGCTCCCTACCTGAGAAACAATTCCGACAAGGGAATCACCCCGAATTGAACTACTCTAAAAAACTGTAGCAACATTACTGTTCACAGATAAACTTCACCTTCGAGAAATATACAGAAAATTCCAAGAAAATTGGGCATATTCCTCGAATGTGTAGATGCAAATCGCCTCTTGAATCGCCCCAATCCGATGCCTGTGCGCGAAGATATCACCAAAACACTGCTCCGCTGTCCCAGAACTCCGCCCCAGAAAAAAGGTTACAAGATGATCCGAAAACCCATGAAAAGCTCGGAATGGGAAAGGCCAGTAATCATGGGAAACATAGCCCTACCTGTCGTGAAGCCAACGGCGCAGAATCACAGAAAAAGGTGCTCGGGGTAAGCCGGGGGAGTCCTCGCACCAAAACGCGACGAAGAAGACCACAAACGAACAGCGTCGCGCCGCGCCGTAAAAATAGAAACCTTGATAAGCGTGCCACCAAAAATCCCAAAACTTTGCAGAAAGATGCAGACACTAGGGGATCAACTTTGCTGAAGGCACCCCGGCGAGAAGAGGCTCGGAAATGGCGGAAAGGAGAAGAAGAGGGCTCGGATCGCCTTTTATAGGCTGCAGAAACAAATGGGAAAATACCGGATAAGTCCCGATTTCCGGCGCTGGGAGTTTTCGGGCGCGCACTGTACAGCCGAAATCCCCGCGCCCGAACACTGTAGCCGCCCGAAATCGTCCTGGGCCTCCACGTCGCCCGCCAAACAGGCGACAGCCGAACCCGCCGCACGCGTCGCGCCACATGGCCACCCGCGGACGACGACACGGCACGCACCCCCGTCAACGCCCGACTACCGCGCCCACGTGCCCGCCTGACGCCGCCGCCTGCCACCCTGCGGCGCAGTAGACCCACCAATAGGGAATGCCACGTGTCAAGCCTCTGCCTAGTGAAACCGGTGCACGAAATCATGTGACCGAACCAATACAAACCTGCCACGTGTCCAAGCCCGGTGCCCGTAAACCATGAGCCATCCCGAATACCGCGTAGACCAACCGCCGTGAACCCTCCTCTAGGATGATGGCACCGTGTCACACCCCCCCCGGTGCACCATGCGCCCCGCACTCTCCGTAGACCGCGCCCCGCGGACCGGCCCACTCCTGATCCGCCACGCGTCCAGCCCCCGGTGTCACGCCTGCCGCGTGGACCGGGCGGCCCGCGCCTCCGTCCGCCGCGCTGCCTGCGCCGCTCCGCCGCTGCCGCCGCCGCCGGAAACACTGTTCCGGCGTGAACAGTGTCCGGTGCTCAAAAATGACAAGTGGGTAGTCCGTTTTAACCGTTTTCACGCGCTGAATCCGAATTTGATGTCCATTTCGCCAAATTCCAACTCCAAAATTTGCCGAAGGCATCCGGAAAGGTAATCCTTGGTCCAAACTTCGCGCTTGAGTCCAAATTTAATATCCACTTCGCGCGAAACCACTTCTAACGATCCGACGGAGTCCAATGATCACCCACGTGATCCATTAAACACACTGAGCCCAACACTAATGTCCAATTGGGGCACAAATCCCACCAACACCGCCACATAGGCCTCCGGGAGCTGTAGATGATCCAGTAATCTCGACGTGGGGATCCAGGTCCTCACATAGTCGGACTGGACCAAGACTCTACTTAAGTGGGAACAACCCATCCACTAAAGAAGTCCCGATCCCCTATCCCCAAATCTGATGCACTAATAACAGTCCGGTCAACCGCCCGAATCCGCGGTTGCCGCGAGTACCTTGTCCTCAAACCTGCCTGTCCCCAAATCCCAAAGCTGACTACACTATCCCGGTCTCTGCTCTAATCAGAGCATACTATCCCCTATGTCTAAGTGACTGGAGAAAGAATGAAACATGGTTTCTCCTAAGTCAATTCCAGCATGAAAAGTGTAGCAGAAACAAGGTGGCCTATCTAAGTGACCATTCAAGCATGCAAAAGTCCTTTTCTTGATGAAACCATTTTAAGTACTCTAACCGCATGTCCCAACCTTTCAATTAAACATTCAACATGTTATGGATTTAGCATGATTTCCAAGTAATTATACTACATATCTAAAGCATGGAACACAACCTACTAACTTGTAGTTTTCTGACAATGCAAATATTAACAAAGAAACCATGATCTCATACAAGCATGCTAGGTCCATTTCACAGTTCTACTAACAACATGATCAAGAGCATTCCAATAGGCCTAGTGACAAATCATAAGTAGGAGGTTTACAACATCACCCACCTCGAGCGCTAATCCGGACCCAAAAGCGTATCCCACGCTCAGTCCAAAATAGTCACCACAACTCTGTACAAAATACCCCAAAGGAACATACATAAATTAAACATTCACAGTTTACAAAAATCTGTCCACTAATACCACAATCCAAAGTTCCACAATTTTCACCTGCGAAAAAGGCCCGGAAAATTCCAAGAAAAAATACTATCGCGATCCTCGCGACGAGCCCGTCGAAACGAGTACCTGCACGTCCAAATCCGATTTTTCTACGCTGAGTTACAATTTCTGCAAGTGGAACACCTCAAACCAAACTGTCCAGAAAATCTGTGTCAAGGAACCACAGTGAAAGGAGATTTTCACCTTCGAGAGAAATCCAGAAAAATCTGAGAAAAATCCAGGAGACTCCTTGCGAAATGTAGATGAAAAATGCCTTTTGAATCGCCTCTATCCGACGTCTGAGCGAAAAGATACGGCAAGAACACCGCGGTGCTGTCCAAAAGTCGCGAAGAAAAATGGGTCAAATGGGTGCTCAGAAAACTCAAGATCAGCATGGAAAACGAGGAACCTCAAAAGACCGGAGTTGAATTCCTACCTGTCGTGAATCAACGGCGCAAAAATCGGCGAAATCGGAAGTCGGGGTGAGTCGGGGGAGCCCAACACTGAGAAGGGGCGAACCGGGTCGCCGGAGAACGAGCGTCGCGCCGCGCCAAAAATCGCCAACCTCGGATGCGTGCCGCCAAAAAACCCAGGGATGCCCAGTGAAAAGTGGATCAAGTAGAGGAAGAAAGGCCCAAGAGAAATCCCTGTTGAAAACCGCTCAGAAAAAGGAGCAAAGTGACCCAAAGTCCCCTATTTATAGGCCCAGCCCACTACACAAAGGGCCGGGTTTTCGGGCGCAACATTCGGGCGCACTGCGCCCGGAAACCCCGGTTGTACCAACCCTGTCCGACGCGCCCAAAAGCCCTGGTGAAGCCACGTCACCCCACAACAGGGGACTGCAGTGCAAAGCTCCCGCCGCGCGCCACGTGTCCCCACCGCGGTCAGCGGGGGTAGGTACGGCCCGCCTGTCGCGTGCCGACACGCGTCCGCACTCGAGTGCGGCCGACCGCCCACCTGGGCGCTCCTGTGCGCGCGCCGTCCCGAGGCGCCCCTCTGCGCACACCGTGGACCGCGCCCTCGTGAGCCAGCAAATCCCAAGCCGCCACGTGTCATGCGCCCGGTCCACCGCAACCCCGCAAAGTCGCTGAGCCGTGCCGCGTGCGCCGGCCATTCCGGGCACGCCACGCGTCCCCCGCCCGCGGTCCATGCACCGCCGCGCCTCCCCGTGGACCGAACTGCGTGAGCCGGCCAATAATAGGCCGCCACGTGGCTCAGGCCGGTCCACGAGCCTCCCCCATGCACCGAAAATCCCCGAAAACTTCCGGAAGCCCCTTTTTGGTCATCCGGACTCCAAATTTAACAGGCAAATAGCCGTTTTCAAGCGTTTTTTCCGCGCTGAATCCAAATCCAACCTCAGATTGGCCCAAAACCTTTTCTAAAATTTGGCAAATGCAGCCGAAGGCCAAATCAGCTATCAAAGTCTCACAAGGTCCATCTGTGGCACCCCTTTGATGCACCATGGTCCAGACACACCAACACTAGGTGTTCTACACAGTGGATTCATCGGAAAGTTGCATGGGAAAAACCAGAACACTACATCCTCCCCCACAAGAAAAAGTTTCGTGCTCGAAACAAAAGTCATACCTCAAGCAGGGGCCTCGAACAAGTTGGGGTAAGCATCCATCATCGCTGACTCCAGCTCCCAGGTAGCCTCGCGCTCATCATGACTGCTACAGAGGATCTTCACATAAGGGATGGCCCGACTGCGCAACTCCCTAACCTCACGGTCCAAGATCCTCAACGGCCGCTCAACATAGCTCAGGTTCTCAGCAACCTCCAATGGGGTGAAATCGATGATGTGGGACGGGTCATGAACATACCACCTCAGAGTCGATACATGAAAAACATTGTGAACACCTGAAAGCCTGGGAGGAAACGCAAGCCTGTAGGCAACTGGCCCTAAGTGCTCCAACACCTCGAAAGGTCCAATAAACGAGGGCTCAGTTTCCCACGAATACCAAATCTCCGAATCCCCTTCGAAGGCGAGACTTTCAGAAAAACATGGTCACCCACCTGAAACTCCAAGTCTCGCCGTCGAGTATCAGCATAACTCCTCTGTCGACTCTAGGCGGTCTCGAGATGTCGTCGTACCAATCTGACCTTTTCCTCTACCTCTAATAGTAGATCAGGACCCAAAGTCTTCTTCTCACCCACGTCACTCCAATATAGGGGTGACCGACACTTGCGTCCATACAACACTTCAAACGGAGCCATCTGGATGCTCGCTTGATAGCTGTTGTTGTACGCAAACTCAACTAATCCCAAGTGTCGGTACCATCCTCCTCCAAAGTCCAGAACACATGCTCTCAACATATCCTCGAGGGTCTGAATAGTGCGCTTTGACTGCCCATCGGTCTGTGGGTGGAATGCTGTACTAAATCGGAGCTGCGTCCCTAAGGCTGTCTGTAAACTCCTCCAGAAATGCGAGACAAACCTTGGGTCTCTATTTGATACGATGGAAATGGGTACCCCGTGCAATCTAACTACCTCTGCCAAGTACACCTGTGCTAGTCGCTCCATCGGCCAAATCATCTGAACCGGTAAAAAGTGAGCGGATTTGGTAAGTCTGTCCACGACTACCCAGATACCATCCGCCCCCGTCTGTGCTCTCGGCAAACCTGTGACAAAATCCATCGTAACATGTTCCCATTTCCATTCAGGGATTGGGAGACTCTGCAACTTGCCAGCAGGTACACGATGTTCAGCCTTTACTTGCTGACAAGTTAGACAGTGTGCTACAAATCTCCCAATGTCTCTTTTCATCCCATTCCACCAAAACTGTGCCTTAAGGTCCCTATACATCTTAGTCCCACCAGGATGGATGGTATAAGGTGTATAGTGGGCCTCCCTCAAGATCTGCTCTCGGATCTCTGCATCCATAGGCACACAAGCTCGGTCCCTGTACCGCAGTACTCCCGAAGCATCGACTGAAAAGTCCCCTATCAAACCAGTCTGCATCTGCTCTCGAATCCTCATCAGGTGGGGGTCCTCACTCTGTCTCTCTCGAATCCTGTCCAACAGAGTGGGCTGCACGACTAGAGACATAAGTCTAGCAGAGACCCCAGGGGACACAACCTCGAGCTCTAACCGCCTCATCTGCTCAAGTAATGGCGCCTGATCGGTGATCATCAAAGATAAACTCTGTACTGCTCTCCTGCTCAGGGCATCAGCAACCACGTTGGCCTTGCCAGGATGGTATAATATGTCTACATCATAGTCTTTCAACAATTCCAACCATCTGCGCTGCCTCAAGTTGAGCTCCTTCTGTGTGAACAGGTATTTCAAGCTCTTGTGGTCGGTGTAAATCTCGCAGTGCTCCCCATACAGGTAGTGGCGCCACAACTTTAGTGCAAAAATCACTGCAGCTAGCTCCAAATCATGGGTACGGTAATTCTTTTCATAATCCTTCAGTTGCCGAGAAGCATAAGCGATTACCCTTCCCTCCTGCATCAGCACGCAACCAAGTCCACTGTGCGATGCATCACTGTATATCACGTATCCTTTTCCCATAACGGGGAGGGAAAGGATAGGAGCCGACATCAATCTGTTCTTTAATTCCTCAAAGCTCCTCTGGCAATCCTCACTCCAAGTAAACTTAATCCCTTTTCGCGTCAAATGAGTGAGGGGTGTGGAAAGTTTCGCAAAACCTTCCACAAACCGACGGTAATATCCCGCTAAGCCCATGAAACTGCGGACCTCTGATACCGTCGTCGGTCGGGGCCAATCCCGGACTGCCTTGATCTTCGCCGGGTCTACTGCCACTCCAGCGGCTGAAATCACGTGGTCCAAAAAGACAACCTCCCGAAGCCAGAAATCACACTTAGATAACTTGGCATACAACTTCCTCTCTCTCAGAAGTTGTAGCACAATCCTCAAGTGCTCCTCGTGCTCCACATCGCTTCGGGAATAAACTAGGATGTCATCGATAAAAACAACGACGAACCGATCCAGGTATGATCGAAAAATCCTGTTCATTAAATCCATAAAAGCAGCAGGGGCATTTGTCAATCCAAAAGGCATGACGGTGAACTCATAATGCCCGTACCGCGACCTGAATGCTGTCTTTGGGATGTCCTCAGCCTTCACCTTCAATTGGTGGTAACCAGACTGTAAGTCAATCTTGGAGAAGACAAAAGACCCTTGCAGCTGATCAAATAAGTCATCAATGCGCGGCAAAGGGTACTTGTTCTTGATGGTCACTTTATTCAACTCCCGATAATCAACACATAGTCGAAGTGATCCATCCTTCTTCTTCACAAATAGCACCGGCGCTCCCCACGGCGATACGCTTGGTCTGACAAAACCTTTGTCCATTAAATCCTGGAGTTGCGCCTTTAACTCTCGCAGCTCAGCTGGTGCCATTCGGTAAGGAGCCTTAGATATTGGCGCAGTTCCTGGAACTACGTCAATCAAAAATTCAACCTCCCTATCCGGCGGCATATGAATCAGCTCTGGAGGAAACACATCCGGGAACTCGTGGACAAGAGGGATATCCGTGAGTCCCGGTGCCGCCGTAGGCTCCTTAACCACAGACGCCAAAAAGGCCACGCATCCACTGCGCATCATCTGCCTCGCTCGAGAAGTCAAAACCACAGAGGCAAAGAAAGCACTCTGGCACCCCCTGTAAACGAACACCTCCTGACCTGGCTCGCTAAAAGTAACAGTCCTCGCGGCGCAATCAATCGTCGTGAAATAGCGAGCCAGCCAATCCATCCCTAGTACAACGTCAAAATCTCGGAGCTGACTAAGGACCATCAGGTCCGCTGGCAAAATCCAAGACTCAAGCTGTACAGGGCAAGACCAACAACACTCCTCTACATGCAAAATATGATCGGGAATCTGTACCTCTAATGCATGCGGCAACCGACCTAACTCTAGTCCATGCGATGATGCAAATGCTCTACTGATAAAAGAATGTGATGCACCGGTATCAAATAAAGTGCGAGCTCTAATGCCGAAAAGTAAAATAATACCTGCCACCACGTGGTCGGCTGCCGAGGAGTCCTCCACCTGGGCGGCATAAACCCGTCCGCTCTGAGCTGGTGGTCGGTAATCTGCAGGGTGGGAAGAAGGAGCCCTGCTCGCTGGAGCATAAGGCCGCTGCTGGGGCACCGAAGGGACTGATGCTGAGGAAGGAGCCGGCGATGTCGAAAAAGGGCAAGTAGCTCGCCGATGACCTGACTGCCCACATCTGAAACAGCGACCGTGCCTCATCTCACAAGTATCAGAGGGGTGCTGACCCCTGTAGAAAACACACCCAACTGTAGACCGGGGCTGCGTCGACTGCTGCTGCTGCTGCCTCTGCCGCTGTGACCCCTGCTGTCGCGACTGCGACCTCTGCTGCTGCGAGTGCTGCTGCTGTCGCTGGGGCTGCTGATGCTGCTACTGCTGCGGGGGTCTCTGGGATCCCCCAGGCCCTCGCCGCTCCGAACGCCCACGGCCCGTAAACTGAGGCGGTGGCGGTTGGGGCGGCCTCCATGAACTGGCCTGTCCCCCATCGTCTGGCGCTGGCCGCTTCCTCTCAGAACTCTGAGCGACCAAGCCTCTGCGCCTAGCGACCACATGATCTCCCCTCTCCACCCACTGCGCGTGATCCACAGCCTCTGACAAAGTCTGGAGCCTCTGGGCATGCACTAAGGTATAAATCTCTGGGCGTAGACCCGTCTCAAAAAGCTCCACCTGGTGTGGCCCATCCCTGGCAACATAGGGTACGCAGTTGAGCAACTGCGTGAACTCCTGAAAGTAGTCCCACACTGTCCGATCACCCTGCTGAAGATTCTTCAGATCATCTTCTAGCTTTTTCTTCACGCTCGTGGAGAAATAGGTATCAAGGATCATCCTCCTGAACTCCGACCAGGGTAGCTGTCGGGTGATCTGAAACTCTAAGGGCTCGACCCGATGCCACCAAGCATCTGCATCCCCCTCTAGACAATGTACGGCCATGTGTACTCTGAATCTCGGATCAATGAAGAAATCTCTGAACAACTTCTCCATTGATGCTAACCACGATCCTATCTCCCATGGGTGAGTGCTCCGCCCCGAGAACCTAGGTGGTCCTCGCTTACAGAACTGTGCGAGTTTGTCAGCAAACTCCTGCTCCTCCGCTGGGGTCAATGGCCTGATCACCCCCTGAGCCCCACTGCTAGACGACGGTGCCGTAGGGACTAGTGGAATAGCCGGCGGTACAACCGGTGGTACAGGGGCCTCTACAGTAGTAGGGGGAGGTGCCGCAACCTGAGCCAGCAACTGCTCAAACCTCTGCTCCTGTCGGCGGTGACTCTCCGCCAACTTGGCCACCATGGCCCTCAGCTCACTGATCTCAGAGGGCCCGGACTGCTCCGGCTCCTCCAAGGGTATAGGAGTACCCCGAGTAGGGATCTGCCGCCTAGGAGGCATCCTGCCACACAAGAAACCACGGGTCAGTAAACAAAACCACACTCGACCCAATCCAGCGAAAGTCATGGACATCCCCCTATTTCTGTAACCTTATGTTGTCTGCAGCCAACATAACAGTCCACCAGAAATAGGCTATGCCAGTCCCTCTCCACTCACAGGAAGAGTTTAATAACAAATTGCCGACTTTCGCAAAATATCGCGTCACTCACGCCCTGCCTTCCTAGGGTCTGCCAAAAAGCCTAGGGTTTCCTAAGTCCCAACTGACCTACCCATAAGCTCTGATACCAAACTAATCTGTCACGCCCCGGGTGTAAACCAAAACCCGGGCTCATCCACAGATCCGCCGTGCACACGGTATTTCCCGTGTACACGAAGCGCTGGTAACCTGCTCAGATATAAAAGAAATAATACTGGAGCATAAAACAGAGCTAAACTGAAACTAGTACATCTCAGACAAATGCTGGAAATAAAAGTACAATAATCTCTCATGAATATACATGTGTCTCTCCCAGCTCACGAAATAAATACAACCAGCTGGCCGCAGCCAGACCCAAAAATAAAAGAAAATACAACCGTTTGAGTGTACAGGGGATACAACAAAACTACTAAACTCGAGCTCGGGGTAGCAGCTATCTAGTCAGCGATCCTCTTACCTCGATCCTAGGAAGAGGGTCCCGCAACTCCAGCAGATGACTCTGCAAAACAAAGGGGACAAGAAAAGGGAAAACAGTGGGGGTCAGAACTACTATAAAAATAGTAGCCTCCCCTAGTGGGTAACCCTCTATCACAGACCTGCCCACTAGGACTACAAGAGGCTGAGAAATAAAACAAGGTGGTGAGCTATACGTATAACAACTGATAAAAGCTATCACTAAGATGCCTCTCAAGTAATAAGCTAAAACAGTAGCTAAATGCATACATCAGAGTATACATATGCCTGCCTGGGTAACCCAATCTAGACACCGGTGAACACCGGTACTGCCTACTATGCCCACTAACTCACATCTCAGCTGCGGGATGCAGACCGGTTCCTGACCGACACGGTCCCATCCCAGAGGCAACAGACCGGCTCCTGACCGGCACGGTCATAAGTACTGCGACAGACCGGCTACTGACCGGCACGGTCTCAAGTACTGCAACAGACCGGCTCCTGACCAGCATGGTCACAAGTAACCCGATATAGTCGGGCTGGACCAAGACTCTACTTAAGTGGGAACAACCCATCCACTAAAGAAGTCCCGATCCCCTATCCCCAAATCTGATGCACTAATAACAGTCCGGTCAACCGCCCGAAATCCGCGGTTGCCGCGAGTACCCTGTCCTCAAACCTGCCTGTCCCCAAATCCCAAAGCTGACTACACTATCCCGGTCCCTGCTCTAATCAGAGCATACTATCCCCTATGTCTAAGTGACTGGAGAAAGAATGAAACATGGTTTCTCCTAAGTCAATTCCAGCATGAAAGTGTAGCAGAAAAAGGTGGCCTATCTAAGTGACCATTCAAGCATGCAAAAGTCCTTTTCTTGATGAAACCATTTTAAGTACTCTAACCGCATGTCCCAACCTTTCATTAAACATTCAACATGTTATGGATTTAGCATGATTTCCAAGTAATTATACTACATATCTAAAGCATGGAAACACAACCTACTAACTTGTAGTTTTCTGACAATGCAAATATTAACAAAGAAACCATGATCTCATACAAGCATGCTAGGTCCATTTCACAGTTCTACTAACAACATGATCAAGAGCATTCCAATAGGCCTAGTGACAAATCATAAGTAGGAGGTTTACAACATCACCCACCTCGAGCGCTAATCCCTGACCCAAAAGCGTATCCCACGCTCAGTCCCAAATAGTCACCACAACTCTGTACAAAATACCCCAAAGGAACATACATAAATTAAACATTCACAGTTTACAAAAATCTGTCCACTAATACCACAGTCCAAAGTTCCACAATTTTCACCTGCGAAAAATGCCCGGAAAATTCCAAGAAAAAATACTATCGCGATCCCCGCGATGAGCCCGTCGAAACGAGTACCTGCACGTCCAAATCCGATTTTTCTACGCTGAGTTACAATTTTTGCAAGTGGAACACCTCAAACCAAACTGTCCAGAAAATCTGTGTCAAGGAACCACAGTGAAAGGAGATTTTCACCTTCGAGAGAAATCCAGAAAAATCTGAGAAAAATCCAGGAGACTCCTTGCGAAATGTAGATTAAAAATGCCTTTTGAATCGCCTCTATCCGACGTCTGAGCGAAAAGATACGGCAAGAACACCGCGGTGCTGTCCAAAAGTCCGCGAAGAAAAATGGGTCAAATGGGTGCTCAGAAAACTCCAAGATCAGCACGGAAAACGAGGAACCTCAAAACACCGGAGTTGAAGTCCTACCTGTCGTGAGTCCAACGGCGCGAAAATCGGCGAAATCGGACGTCGGGGTGAGTCGGGGGAGCCCAAACACTGAGAAGGGGCGAAGCGGGTCGCCGGAGAACGAGCGTAGCGCCGCGCCGAAAAATTGCCAACCTCGGGATGCGTGCCGCCAAAAAACCCAGGGATGCCCAGTGAAAAGTGGATCAAGTAGAGGAAGAAAGGCCCAACAGAAATCCCTGTGAAAACCGCTCAGAAAAAGGAGCAAAGTGACCCAAAGTCCCCTATTTATAGGCCGAGCCCACTACACAAAGGGCCGGGTTTTCGGGCGCAACATTCGAGCGCACTGCGCCCGGAAACCCGGTTGTACCAACCCTGTCCGACGCGCCCGAAAGCCCCTGGTGAAGCCACGTCACCCCACAACAGGGGACAACAGTGCAAAGCTCCCGCCGCGCGCCACGTGTCCCCCCGCGGTCAGCGGGGGTAGGTACGGCCCGCCTGTCTCGTGCCGACACGCGTCCGCACTCGAGTGCGGCCGACCGCCCACCTGGCGCTCCTGTGCGCGCGCCGTCCCGAGGCGCCCCTCTGCGCACACCGTGGACCGCGCCCTTGTGAGCCAGCAAATCCCAAGCCGCCACGTGTCATGCGCCCGGTCCACCGCAACCCCGCAAAGTCGCTGAGCCGTGCCGCGTGCGCCGGCCATTCCGGGCACACTACGCGTCCCCCGCCCGCGGTCCATGCACCGCCGCGCCTCCCCGTGGACCGAGCTGCGTGAGCCAGCCAATAATAGGCCGCCATGTGGCTCAGGCCGGTCCACGAGCCTCCCCCATGCACCGAAAATCCCCGAAAACTTCCGGAAGCCCCTTTTTGGTCATCCGGACTCCAAATTTAACAAGCAAATAGCCGTTTTCAAGCGTTTTTCCGCGCTGAATCCAAATCCAACCTCAGATTGGCCCAAAACCTTTTCTAAAATTTGGCAAATGCAGCCGAAGGCCAAATCAGCTATCAAAGTCTCACAAGGTCCATCTGTGGCACCCCTTTGATGCACCATGGGCCAGACACACCAACACTAGGTGTTCTACACAGTGGATTCATCGGAAAGTTGCATGGGAAAACCAGAACACTACACTGGGACTGCTGCTGAGACCTCTGTTGTCTCGGCTGTGACCTCCGCTGCTGCTGCTGCTGCTGTGGCCTCTGGGATCCACCAGGCCCTCGTCGCTCAGAATGCCCACGGCTATAAAACTGAGGCCGCGACGGTCATGGTGGTCTCCAAGGGCTGGCCTGTCCCCCATCGTCGGGCACTGGTCACTTCCTCTCAGAACTCTGCGCGACCAACCCGCCCCTCCTAGCAACCACGGCATCATCTCTCTCCACCCATTGGGCATGCTCAACGGCCTCCTCAAGGGTCTGAAGCCTCTGAGCATGCACCAGGGTATAAATCTCACTGCGAAGGACGGTCTCAAACAGCTCAACCTGATGTGGCTCGTCTCGGGCGACAAAAGGCACACAGTTAAGCAACTGCGTGAACTCCTGATAGTTTGCCTGCACTGATCTGTTGCCTTGCTGAATGTTCTTCAAATCATCCTCCAACTTCTGCTTCACACAGCTCGAAAAGTAAGTCCCAAGTAGCATATGCCGAAACTCGGACCAGGGCAGCTACCGGGTGGTCTGGAACTCCACTGGCTCGACCCGACGCCACCAAGCATCAGCATCTCCATCATGACAGTGCACCGCCATGTGAACTCTATACTTTGGATCAATAAAGAAATATTTGAATAGCTTCTCCATCGCGGCTAACCATGTCCCAACCTACCACGGCTGAGTGTTCCGCCCCGAGAATCTAGGCGGTCCACACTGGCAGAACTTGGTGAGCTTCTCAGCAATATACTCCTCCTCGGCCGGGGTCAAAGGCTGGGCCGCTCCCTGAGCCCCACTACTGGACGACGGCGCCGTCGGCACAAGGGGTACAACGGGTGGTGTAGGGGCCTCCAAAACAGTCGGGGGGAGGGGGGGGGGGGGGGGGCCTCTCACTAAGCTAGTAGCTGATCAATCCGTTGCTCCTGTCGGCGAGTGCTCTAGGCCAATTTGGCAACCAAGGCTCTCAGCTCGCTTATCTCTGAAGATCCAGACTGCTCCGGCTCATCAGGGGGTGCAGGGGTACCCCGAGTAGAGATACGACGTCGGGGAGGCATCCAGCCACAAGAAACCACATGTCAGCAACACAACCACACTCGACCCAATCTAGCGAAAGTCAAAGACATCCCCCTATTTCTGTAACTTTATGTTGTCCAACAGAAATAGGATATGTTGATCCCTCTCCACTCACTGGAAGAGTCAAATAACTAAATCAACGACTTTCGCAAAAATATCACTTCTCTCACGCCCTATCATCCTAGGGTCCGCCAAAAGCCTAAGGTTTCCAAAGTCCCAATTGACCTATCCATAAGCTCAGATACCAACATAATCTGTCACGCCCTGGGTGTAAACCAGAACTCGGGCCCCTCTACAGATCCGCCATGCACTCGAAATTTTTCGTATACACGAAGTGCCGAAAACCTGCTCAGATATAGGATAAGCAATAAAAAAGCGCAAGTACAGAGCTGGACTAAAAACTACAACATCTTAGACTGAACTGGAAATAAAATACAAAAGTAATAGGTACAATGAACTCCGAGCTCATCAAAAAGTACAACCAGCTGGCTAAAGCCAGACCCAAAATAAAAGAAAAATATCATAGTCTGAGTGTAGGGTACATCAAATGTCTAACCAGATGCTCGGCCTCACAAGAGATCTATCTACTCAGCGATCCCCTTACCTCGACCAGCCGCCGATGGCCCAGCAGCTCCCGCAGAAGAGTCTGCAAAACAAAGGGGAAGAAAATGGGAAACAACCATGGGAGTGAGAACCACTGATAAAACCAGTAGCCCCCAGTGGGTAAATCCTCAAGATCCGACGTACCTACTAAGTCTACCAGAGGCAAAAAGAGAAAGAAATGGTAAGCTAATAAGGCTGCTGATAAGGAAAAACTACCACTACCATGCCTCTAATACAATCTCGAATAAACTGACTGTATGCATGCATAGGTAACAGTATCTGCCAAAATAAACCCAATCAATGGACCAGTAAAAATCGGTATTGCCTGCTCTGCGATCATCATCGGGCATGCCAGCCAACGCATAGCGCCGAAGTGATATCACGAACCCAATAACCGACCGACACCTGCCCGGTACAATCGCGCACTCCGGAGTGGCACTCGAGGGAAGCTACCCACACGAGTAAAGTAACCATGTCACCAATATCATAATATAGCAGGACTGGATCACGACTATGCTCAAGTGAAAAAATCCATCCACTAAAGAAACCCCGATCCCAAATCTAATACGAAAGTAAACATCCGGTCAACCGTCGAATATCCGCGGTTGCCGCAACACCCCCACAAGTCCGACATCAAGTACAACCTTTCCCGACTCATCAACCTCGACTACACTATCCCAATCCCCTACTCAAACCCGAGCAACATGAATCATGTATCTGGATAAAAGGAGGAAAAGAACAAACATGGTTTCTCCTAAGTCAAGTCCCAATATGATAGTGTAGCGGTAAATAGTGGCCTATCTAGATGTCCATACAAGCATGCAAGTGTTCTCATGTAGAATAAAAGAAAAGCATCAAGTAGTACTCTTACATAGGCTAGATCATGAAATCCCACAATGATAATCCATTTTGCATAAAAAACTAAGTACTAACATGGCATGCAAATGTATCCCCACAATAATATCCCCACATAGATAGGCTAAAAATATTTATTTAATCATGTATGATTTCCAATAGGGTGACAGACCAAAAAGCAATAAATCAGGGGTCTCTCTAATAGTCCTAGTGAGCAAGCTAAAAACAGAGGTATACAATAACCACCCACATGGAACGCGCAAATCTAAAACTCCCAAAGGCTCCTCTCGGATCAACGGTGGCGACCAAAACAGCGAGGGGTTGTCCACACAGTAGAGCGCAAAATAAGCGGTGCATCGGGATGTTATAACTGTCAAACCAAACACAATTTCAGACTAGGGCCAATAGGAAAAATGCTCACTTTGATCGTAGAAAAAATATCCAACATTTTCTTTTCTCGCGAAACACCAAAATCTGCGAGAAAACTGCAACAACAGTCGAACACGGCATAAATGGAGATCCCGAATTTCAGCGGTTGCTATTTAGCAATCCAGTCTATAAAAACTAAGATTTTCACCTATGAAAAGTCCTCCAAAAATTCCAGAAAAATAACTGCTACGATCCTCGCAAAGAGTAGTTGCAAATCGAGTACTTATACACTCCGTTCCGACACCCATAGGCCGAGATATGGTAGGATCTTCCCTCCGCTGTCCAAAAACTACCGAAGAAAAAATGGGGTCTAAAGATTCTCCTCAAAACCAAAGAAAAACTCGAAATGGTGGGAAACAATAAATATGGAAAACGTAGGCCTACATGTTTTGAAAACGATGCCGCAAGAATCAAACAAAAATTCCATCGGAGTAGCACAGGGGAGCTCGCGGACTGAATTGCGACGGAAATTGCCACCGAAAGAGGAATGTCAAAGCGCGCCGTGTCGCCGGGATCGTCGATACCACGGCCTACTAAAATCCCAAAAATCCTTGGAGAGATGGAGAACAAGGTGAGGAAGATCATTGCATAAGGCCTCTCACGAGAGAACCCCAAAAAAACAGAAGAAGGGGGGAGTGGAAGCCTATTTATAGGCTAAAGCCCAAAAAGGACCCAAACTCGGGCTTGTGCCCAAGTTTCGGGCACCAGAAACTTTCGGGCGCCGAAAATGAACCCCAGGGCTCTTCGCGAGCAACTACCGAATTGCCCATGGCGCGCCGCGTGTCCCGAACACGGGACAGCGGGCGCCTGGCCACTCGGGCGCGGCTGCGTGTCCCGACAAGGTCAGTGGGGCGGGTGGCGCCCGCCAATCGCAGGGCGCCACGTGGCTCCCCCACCGGTCCCCCATGCACTAAAACACGCGGTAAACTTCTGGGTGTTCGTTTTTAGGCATCCGGACTCAGAAAAATACAACCAAATAGCCGTTGTTCAACGTTTTTCCGCGTTGAATCCAAATCTGGCCTCCGATAAGCCTGAAACCACTTCCAAAATTCGGCGAGAGCAGCCGAAATGCAGGCTTGATCCAGAATCCTCACTGAGTCCGTCTAACACATCCATTTGACGCATTGCGGGCCCGATACACCAATAATAGGTGTTTCTCACCGTGGATTACGGGGGAAAGCTACATGGGGGTCTGGGCCACCACATCCTCCCCCACTAAGAAAAGTTTCATCCTCAAAACAAAAGTCATACCGCAAACCGAAACCTCGAACAGGTAGGGGTAGGTGTCCATCATCGTCAACTCAAGCTACCAAGTAGTCTCGCACTCATCATGGTTGCTCCATAGGTTCTTCACATAGGAAATGGCACGACTGCGTAATTCTCTCACCTCTCAATCTAGAATTCGCAGTGGGCGCTCCTTGTACCTTAAGTCCTCGCTGATCTCGAGTGGGGTGAAGTCGATGACGTGCGATGGGTCGAAGACATACCTCCTCAGAGTAGAAACATGAAAAACATCATGAACACCGGCAATTCTCGGGGGAAGTGCAAGTCTGTAGGCAACTAGCCCGATACGCTCCAACACCTCGAAAGGTCCAATATAACGGGGGCTCCCCCGTGCACTAAAACGGGCGGTAAACTTCCGGGTATCCGTTTTTGGGCATTCAGACTCAAAAAAATACAAGAAAATCGCCGTTTTTCAATATTTTTCCGCGCTGAATCTAAATCTGACCTCCGATCAGCCTGAAACCACATCCAAAATTCGGCGAGAGCAGCCGAAAGGTAGGCTTGATTCAAAATCCTCGCTGAGTCCATCTAACATGTCAATTTAACGCATTGTGGGCCCGATACACCAATAATAGGTGTTTCTCACCATGGATCATGGGGGAAGCTACATGAGGTTCTGGGCCACTACACGGCGGGTGTGGTCCCCCACAAATAACACATCTCTCCTGGCGCTGCTGTCGCTCGAACTACTGCTGCTACTGAGCCTGCTGCTGCTGGGGTCGTCGCTACTGCTGCTGCTGGGGGTGACGGGGTCCACCAGACCTCCGGCACCCCTGAAACCCATGACCCTGAGGATGGAATCGTGGAGGTCTCGGAGGCCCCTGCAGGCTAGTCTGTCCCCCGTCAACAGGTGATGGGCGCTTCGCCCCTGAACTACTGCGGGGGAAAGAGTCATCTCCTCCATCACTACCTCTCTGCGCTCAACATACAGTGCCTGCTCCATCGAGGCACCCAGACTTTGTAGTCTGAGCGAACGAACAAACTGATAAATATCCCTACGCAAACCTCTCTCGAACGTGTTAATCAGGTGCACCTTATCCCTGGCCGCGTGTGGTACGCTGTCCAATAGCTGGTTGAAGTCCACAATGTACTCCTGCACCGAGCGACCTCCCTGCCGAAGGTTCTTCAGATCCTCCTCCAATCTCAGTCTGACACTCTCGGGGATGAAGGCCCCAAGAAGAAGGCTGCGGAACTCTACCCAGGTAAGCAGCTGGGTCCTAGGCGGACCGACAGGTCGCACTCGGCACCACCAAGCCTCGGCATTATGCTCCAAAAAGTTCGTCGCCAGAAGAACCTGAAACCGCTCCTCCATAAACAAACTCTCAAAATGTCGCTCCATAGCCGTGATCCAAGACTCTGCCTCCCACGGCTCCAAACTCCGCCTAGAGAAACGAGGTGGGTCAAACTGGCGGAACTTCATCAAACAATCCACCACCTCCCTCTGCTCCACAGGTGTTAGCTGTACCGCAGGCCTGGACGCCTATCCACTGGTAACGAGTGCAATAAGGGCTACCGGTGCCGCTGGTATAACTGGGGGTGCCGCTGGTTTAACTGGGGGTGCCGCAATCGGTGAAGAAGGTTGTAAGACCCGGCCTTTCCTTAACCCTTCTGGTCACCCTCTTCTTGTAATGCCCGACCGAGGGCCTCATTTTTGGTGTTTTTCCGGACAGACCGTCGGGGCCCGCAGATAATTTTAGGCGGTAGAGCTCGCGGAGCGGAGCGCGCGGGCGCGATCGGTTTCTTTTTCCGACTTCCGGTCTGACCATAATTAATTCTCGAAGTTGGGGTCCCCCTTAGGCGTCTCGGGATCCGTGTTGGCAACCCGCACACCTTTTAAGGTAAACCCTAATCCTTTTTAGTATTTATATGGCCGTGTGGGAAAGAGGATTAGGGTTCCTCTTATTTTCTTTTGGTGGCCGCCTCTTTTCTTTTTCTTCCTCCCTCGTAGCCGCCGGCAAAGAGTAACCAAGCACACCGCAAGGGTGGACCGGTGGAGGCAAGCGGACGATCCCTCTCTTTCCTCCTCTTTCGCACATCGAGGTGAGTCGGATGCGTTTCGTTCGGGGGAATCTCCCCCTTTTTCTTTTGTTGGTCACGAGGAGGGAGAAGGGGCGGCGCCGTCGCGCACCGCTGCGCGCAGGGGCCGGCCGCGGGTGGGGCGCCGTGCGGGCAGGTGCCGCGCGGGGTCGCCCCACACCGCGGGCAGCGCGCCCGCGCGACACTCGGCCGCGCGGGGCCGCCCACAAGTGGGGGCGCCCGCGCGGGCTGGTGCCGCGCGGGGCCGCCCGCAGGAGGGGCGCCGCGCGGGCTGGTGCCGCGCGGGGTCGCCCCGCACCGCGGGCAGCGCGCCCGCGCGGCGCTCGGCCGCGCGGGGCCGCCCGCAGGAGGGGCGCCGCGCGGGCTGGTGCTGCGCGGGGTCGCCCCGCACCGCGGGCAGCGCGCCCGCGCGGCGCTCGGCCGCGCGGGGCCGCCCGCAGGAGGGGCGCCGCGCGGGCTGGTGCCGCGCGGGGTCGCCCCGCACCGCGGGCAGCGCGCCCGCGCGGCGCTCGGCCGCGCGGGGCCACCGGCAGGAGGGGCGCCCGCGCGGGCTGGTGCTGCGCGGGGTCGCCACGCACCGCGGGCAGCGCGCCCGCGCGGCGCTCGGCCGCGCGGGGCCGCCCGCAGGAGGGGCGCCCGCGCGGGCTGGTGCCGCGCGGGGTCCCCCCGCACCGCGGGCAGCGCGTCCGCGCGGCGCTCGGCCGCGCGGGGCCGCCCGCAGGAGGGGCGCCCGCGCGGGCTGGTGCCGCGCGGGGCTGCGCCCAGGCAGAGTGTTCGTCGCACGGGCCGGTGCCGTGCGAAGAACTCCGCCGCACGCTGTTGGGAGTCGTTGTAAGTTTCGGACTTCTAAGTCTCGACTTGCCCATGTTCCTTCAGGAGTGCGGGACGCTGTTGGCGACTGGAGCACAGACGCGGACTGGACGAACGCAGGACGACGCACACAAGGTGGGTACGTTCCCAGGGATTGCGGGAATAGGGATTAACTGTTAGAAATAGCAGGTTGGGGCAAGGTGGAATTATTAGTCTCCTTCTGTTTATGCACTAACCCTGTTATGTTATGATACTTAATGTCAATCTGAGGCTCAAGTTTTGCTACACGCACACCCGCGGTTTGGCCACCGCAAGGGTGTGCTTTTCCGGAAAAGTGGTACGTTGACCCGTGTACCCCACGCGGCGGTGGCGTTAGGAATGGGGGCCCCCATGGGTGGGGGGTGTGAGCGGTGATGTCGAGGCAGGTGCTCGGCGGCCGAGGCAGGTGCTCGACGGTGGGCATCGGGGAAGGTGCCCGATGTTGTTTGATACAGGGTGTGGTTATGGTGGATGATGCATGGGAGGGATGGTTGCTCCGGTGTTTGTGGTTTGCCTTATCATTGTTTTTCTACGCTTATCATGCTATTTCTAGTCACTGACTTCCCACACCGTGACAGGTTCGTCCAGGGGAGAGTGCTAGGGCGCCGGTGAGGACGCGAGAGTGCTGATCTGATTTTTGGGTGACTTCAGATACAGTGACTCTTCTTTCCCTTTTCTTTTATTATTCATGTTAGCTAGCTGTGGATTGCGACACCCCCGTGGGGTCGAAGTGGATGTTGCCCTTCTTCCTTTTAGAATAATTGAATGAATACTACGTTCTCTCTTACCTGGCCGTTTTGAATGATGAAACGCAAAGAAAACCGTTTGCGAAAACTACTTTTAAAACGTGGGTGTCGTGTGGGCACCGAGCTTTACAAACCTTGTGGGATTTATGTGTTTGCGAACTGTTTTCACAAACGATGGCATCGTGTGGATGCCGCTTTCAAAACCTTGTGATTATTTATCCTTTCAAAACACCGGCCTCTATGCTCTAAGTGAATGCTAGAATATCATGTGAATTGTTTGGTTGTATGTGTACGAGACCCCAACTGATGTGGTTAGAGATTGTATGTGCTACGCCTTGTGAGACACTTTGTAGTTGAGACGCCGTGCATATACAAAGGAGACTCTGCCCGTTTGCAGAGTGAATTTGTGTATGCGGCGGGTCTGGACACGCGCCGGGGAGTGTTGTTTTACAAAAAAAAAATATATGGCTGAATCAGGGGCATCGGTGGCTCCTCTTCCGCGTGATTCGAACCCCCGGGGCGTGACAGATTAAGATGGTATCAGAGAGGTAAACTTTAACCACAACAGTCGGGGCCTAACATCCACGGGCGCAATACTCTGGCTACTAAGTAATAAAGTGAACACGGGATAAATAAAACGCGAGTGCTCGTTGAGAAAAAGGGGGGGGGGGGGGGGGGGGGGGGGGGGGGGGGGGAATTAGTGTTCTTTTTCTTTTTCTCCCTTTAGGGCCAGCACTAGCGGCGTTCCATTTTGTTTAAACTAGGAGTAACTGGTTCGCGCAAATGTTCAGATCATGGCCAGGACTAGATCCACAACCGAGGACACAGGGGCGGACGCAGCGGAAGCGATGACCGCGGAGAATCAGCTCCTAAGGCAGCAGCTACGGGAGATGGCGGAGCAGTTGGCAGCCCTGAACGACCGCGTGCGCCAACTGACGCAGCAACAGCAGGCCGCTGCGACGGCGGAGGTTGCCCCGGGCCCTCTCCCGGGGCCAGCTGCACCGGCAATGGGACCGCCGATAATGGAGACCGAAGGAAGGGCTGCCCCCACCCGGGCCTCGGCGCCTGAGGTGCCCTTAACTCAACCGACGGCGCCGGAGGTGGCCCCTTCGACGGCAACGGCAGGGCCGGCGGCGACACCAATCGTCGAAATTGCTCCGAGTGTGACGGTAGTGTTACCCACTTCCGCCGCGACCGCCAACGTCGCGAAGGAGGGGGCGAATCTACCAAGCGAGCGAGACCGCGTGCGCGCCAACCTGGCCGACTTCAAGAAGTACGACCCGCCAATGTTCGAGGGGGACACGACAGACCCCTGGGTCGTGGAGAAATGGGTGGATACCATGGAGAAATTATTCGAGGACCTATTGATGGAAGACCACGAGCGGGTCCCCCTGGCCGCCCACTTACTCGAGGGGAATGCCCGCATTTGGTGGAAGACGGTACGCCCCGGCTCTGCGTCGGGCGCTGCCCTTCCGTCATGGACTACCTTTAAACAGCAGCTATTCGGGGCGTTCTTTACCAATAGCGTGAAGAAACAACTGGAGGACGACCTAAACCACATCAGGCAGGGAACCAAAACAGTAATGGAGTACCAGAGGGAGTTCGTGAGACTGGCGAACTGTGTCCCGTTCGTCATTCGGGATGAATCCCATAAGGCGCAACTGTTTGTGGATGGATTGAGGACTGACATTTTCCAAGTGGTGGACGCGGCGGATCTACATACCTTTCAGAAGGTGGTCGACCGAGCCACCATCGTGGAACGAGGCTTTGCCGTCACGCGCGCCCGAAGGGAAGGCCCCCACCAGCAAGACGACAGGAAGCAGACCCAGACGACTTCAGGGGGAGGGGGCTCCTCCAGCGGGAATCGGCCCCCTAAGCGGTGGAGGCCCCAGCAGAGGACCAGGGGAGCGCCAGGAGAGGGACAACGCTCGGAGGATCGCTCTTGCGTGATCTGCGGCGGGGCGCACCGAGTGATGGATTGCTCCAAGAGACAGGACCATTGTTTCCGATGTGGCAAGCAAGGACACTTTCGTTTCAACTGCCCCCTGAACCAAGGCACCACATCTTCAGCAGCCTCCGTGCCTTCACCCCAGCACGCAGGGCGAGGGAAAGCTCCAATGACGTCAGCCCCCAGACCGCCAGCACCCCGACCTGCACGGGAAAAGCCACCACCTTCGGGAGGCCGCGTCTATTCGATGGGTCAGCAGGAGACACACCCGTCTGAGCACGTCGTCGCAGGTATCACTCTTGCTTCTGTTTATCGCGCTAGAACCCTTTTTGACACCGGGGCGACCCTCTCGTTTATGTCTCGAGACTTCGCACTGACCCATGATTTTGAGTTGAGACCCTTACCTAGTTTGATGACCGTTCACACCGCGGGGGGATCCTTGGAGGCACGCAACATGGTACCTTCCTGCCCTATATGGATGGGAAGGCTCCCGTGCCCCTGGGATCTGGTAGTCATTCCATTGAAAGAGTATGATGTAGTGCTCGGAATGGATTGGCTCACGTGGTACCTTGCGGTCATAGACTGCGAGAAGCGCGAGGTGCGACTGATGTACCCCGATTTTCCGGAGAACGTGTACTTAGCTTGCAAGAGCGTTTCCTTTTCTTCCATGATTCCTGCATCCCGAGCCAGGAAGTTGGTTGAGGGCGGGTGTATGGCCTACTTGGTGTCGGTGGCCCTGGCCGCCGGATCCTCCACGACACTCCCCGACATCCCTGTGGTGAGGGACTTCCCAGATGTCTTTTCCGGCCGAACTACCTGGTTTACCCCCCCGAGCGAGAAGTTGTCTTTCCTATTGAGCTTCCACCCGGCACACGACCAATCACGAAGGCCCCCTACAGGATGGCCTTCGCGGAGCTGAAGGAACTTAAAGCGCAGCTAGAGGACCTTCTGGACAGGGGGTTTATCAGACCGAGTGTGTCCCCTTGGGGCGCACCTGTACTCTTTGTACGAAAGAAAGACGGGAGCTTGCGGTTGTGCATCGACTACCGGGAAATCAACAAAGTCACAGTGAAAAATAAGTATCCCCTACCTAGGATTGATGACCTCTTTGACCAGCTGCGGGGTGCAACTGTCTTCTCAAAGATCGACCTGCAGTCGGGCTACCACCAGCTCAGAGTTCGAGACGAGGATATTCCGAAGACGGCGTTCCGGACTCGGTATGGCCATTACGAGTTCACAGTAATGCCATTCGGGCTTACCAATGCCCCAGCGGTGTTCATGGACATGATGAACCGAGTTTTCAGGCCCTTCCTGGATCAGTTCGTAGTGGTCTTCATCGACGACATCCTAATTTACTCCACCACCGATGAGAAGCACGAGGAGCACCTACGAATTGTTCTACAGACTCTTAGGGAGCAGGAGCTATTCGCAAAACTTAAGAAATGCGAATTTTGGCTTCGCGAGGTGGGGTTTCTGGGGCATATCATTTCAGCAGCAGGAGTCGCAGTGGATCCCAAGAAGGTGGAGTCGGTGACCGACTGGCCCCAGCCGACCACGGTGACAGAGGTGCGCAGCTTCTTGGGCCTTGCGGGATACTACAGACGTTTCGTGGAGGGTTTCTCGAAGATTGCGACCCCTCTGAACCGCCTAACCCGGAAAGGAGTAAAGTTCATTTGGACGGCCCAATGCCAAGAGAACTTTGAAGAACTTAAGAAGCGGTTAACAAGAGCGCCTGTGCTTGCCTTACCAACCCCCGGGGAAGACTACGAAGTCTACTGCGATGCATCGCGAATAGGACTGGGAGGAGTACTAATGCAGCAAGGAAGAGTCATAGCCTATGCTTCAAGGCAACTCAAGGATTACGAACAGAACTACCCGATCCATGACTTGGAACTTGCCGCAGTGGTCTTCGTTCTGAAACTGTGGAGGCACTACCTCTACGGTGTGCATTGCAACGTGTTCTCGGACCACCAAAGCCTTAAGTACCTTTTCACCCAGAAGGAGCTTAACCTACGGCAGAGGAGGTGGTTGGAGCTACTGAAGGATTACGACTTGACCATCCAGTACCACCCGGGGAAAGCAAATGTTGTAGCCGATGCTCTAAGCAGGAAGGGACAAGCAGAAGGAACTTCGGCGGGCACGATCACGCAGCAGAATGACTTGATCGCGGAATTTTCGCGATTGAGGTTGGAGGTGGTACCAGCAGGGACGGTTGAGCGACTGTTGACCTTAACAGTCGCGCCGACCCTATTGGAGAGGATTCGAGAAGGCCAAGGTGCGGATCCACAGCTGCAGCTGGAACGAGATAGGATTTCACCGGAGCAGAAAGGAGACTTTGCAGTGGGAACGGACGGCACCCTTCGGTTCCGAGGGCGGGTCTGCGTGCCTGATCTGCCGGATCTAAAGAAGGAAATCTTGACCGAAGCACATTGCGCCCCCTACGTGGCGCACCCTGGGGGCACCAAGATGTACCGGGATATCCGACAGACCTTCTGGTGGCCAAGATTGAAGGGAGATGTGACGCTGTTCGTGGCTCACTGTTTGATTTGCCAACAGGTGAAAGCCGAGCATCAACGGCCGGCGGGGAAATTGTAACCTCTACCCGTGCCCGAATGGAAATGGGAGCAAATCACAATGGACTTTATCACCGGATTCCCACGTTCGCAGCAGGGACACGACGCCATCTGGGTTGTCGTGGATCGGCTAACGAAGTCAGCTCATTTCCTACCCATCCACACGACCTGGACACGCGACCGGCTGGCTCAAGTCTACCTCAGCGAGATTGTGAGGCTGCACGGGGTGCCGACAACGATCACCTCGGACAGGGACACAAGGTTCGTTTCGAACTTTTGGAAGAGTCTACAACGAGCCTTGGGGACCAAGTTACACTTCAGCTCAGCCTTTCACCCCCAGACGGACGGGCAATCCGAGCGGGTGATTCAGATACTCGAGGACATGCTTCGAGCGTGCGTACTGGATTTGGGAGACGGATGGTCGCGCTACCTACCCCTTGCAGAGTTCGCTTATAACAACAGCTACCAAGCGAGCATTCAGATGGCGCCGTACGAAGCATTGTACGGCAGACGCTGTAGATCCCCGATCTGTTGGGACGATCTGGGGGAGAGAAAGTTTTTGGGGCCGGACCTGGTGGCCGAGACTGAGGAAAGGGTGCGCCTCATCAGGCGACGTTTGGCGACCGCCCAGAGCCGGCAAAAGAGCTATGCAGACCAGAGACGTCGCGACTTGGAATTCCAGGTGGGAGAACACGTGTTACTGCGGGTGTCGCCGTCAAAGGGGGTGAAGCGGTTTGGGTTGAGGGGCAAGCTGAGCCCGCGATACGTAGGGCCGTTTGAGATTCTGGAGCGCATCGGCCCGGTAGCCTACCGCCTCACCCTACCACCGAATCTTGACCGCGTTCATGATGTGTTCCACGTATCCATGCTTCGGAAGTACCTCCCCGACCCATCGCGAGTGCATGACGCCTCTGCGATTGAACTCAAGGAGGATTTAAGTTTCGCGGAAGTACCGGTGCGGATCCTAGCCCGGGAGGACAAAAAGCTGCGTAGTCGGACAATTCCCTACGTAAAGGTGCTTTGGAGCAATCAAGAAGAGCGTGAGGCAACTTGGGAACCCGAGTCAAAGATGAGGGAGTGCTACCCGGACCTGTTCGCCGCTGAGGAAGATTAAGTTTCGGGGACGAAACTTATTTTTAGCGGTAAGTGGTGTAAGACCCGGCCTTTCCTTAACCCTTCTGGTCACCCTCTTCTTGTAATGCCCGACCGAGGGCCTCATTTTTGGTGTTTTTCCGGACAGACCGTCGGGGCCCGCAGATAATTTTAGGCGGTAGAGCTCGCGGAGCGGAGCGCGTGGGCGCAATCGGTTTCTTTTTCCGACTTCCGGTCTGACCAGAATTAATTCTCGAAGTTGGGGTCCCCCTTAGGCGTCTCGGGATCCGTGTTGGCAACCCGCACACCTTTTAAGGTAAACCCTAATCCTTTTTAGTATTTATATGGCCGTGTGGGAAAGAGGATTAGGGTTTCTCTTATTTTCTTTTGGTGGCCGCCTCTTTTCTTTTTCTTCCTCCCTCGTAGCCGCCGGCAAAGAGTAACCAAGCACACCGCAAGGGTGGACCGGTGGAGGGAAGTGGACGATCCCTCTCTTTCCTCCTCTTTCGCACATCGAGGTGAGTCGGATGCGTTTCGTTCGGGGGAATCTCCCCCTTTTTCTTTTGTTGGTCACGAGGAGGGAGAAGGGGCGGCGCCGTCGCGCACCGCTGCGCGCCGGGGCCGGCCGCGGGTGGGGCGCCGTGCGGGCAGGTGCCGCGCGGGGTCGCCCCACACCGCGGGCAGCGCGCCCGCGCGACACTCGGCCGCGCGGGGCCGCCCACAAGAGGGGGCGCCCGCGCGGGCTGGTGCCGCGCGGGGCCGCCCCGCACCGCGGGCAGCGCGCCCGCGCGGCGCTCGGCCGCGCGGGGCCGCCCGCAGGAGGGGCGCCGCGCGGGCTGGTGCCGCGCGGGGTCGCCCCGCACCGCGGGCAGCGCGCCCGCGCGGCGCTCGGCCGCGCGGGGCCGCCCGCAGGAGGGGCGCCGCGCGGGCTGGTGCCGCGCGGGGTCGCCCCGCACCGCGGGCAGCGCGCCCGCGCGGCGCTCGGCCGCGCGGGGCCGCCCGCAGGAGGGGCGCCCGCGCGGGCTGGTGCCGCGCGGGGTCGCCCCGCACCGCGGGCAGCGCGCCCGCGCGGCGCTCAGCCGCGCGGGGCCGCCCGCAGGAGGGGCGCCCGCGCGGGCTGGTGCCGCGCGGGGCTGCGCCCAGGCAGAGTGTTCGTCGCACGGGCCGGTGCCGTGCGAAGAACTCCGCCGCACGCTGTTAGGAGTCGTTGTAAGTTTCGGACTTCTAAGTCTCGACTTGCCCATGTTCCTTCAGGAGTGTGGGACGCTGTTGGCGACTGGAGCACAGACGCGGACTGGACGAACGCAGGACGACGCACACAAGGTGGGTACGTTCCCGGGGATTGCGGGAATAGGGATTAACTGTTAGAAATAGCATGTTGGGGCAAGGTGGAATTATTAGTCTCCTTCTGTTTATGCACTAACCCTGTTATGTTATGATACTTAATGTCAATCTGAGGCTCAAGTTTTGCTACACGCACACCCGCGGTTTGGCCACCGCAAGGGTGTGCTTTTCCGGAAAAGTGGTACGTTGACCCGTGTACCCCACGCAGCGGTGGCGTTAGGAATGGGGGCCCCCATGGGTGGGGGGTGTGAGCGGTGATGTCGAGGCAGGTGCTCGGCGGCCGAGGCAGGTGCTCGGCGGTGGGCATCGGGGAAGGTGCCCGATGTTGTTTGATACAGGGTGTGGTTATGGTGGATGATGCATGGGAGGGATGGTTGCTCCGGTGTTTGTGGTTTGCCTTATCATTGTTTTTCTACGCTTATCATGCTATTTCTAGTCACTGACTTCCCACACCGTGACAGGTTCGTCCAGGGGCGAGTGCTAGGGCGCCGGTGAGGACGCGAGAGTGCTGATCTGATTTTTGGGTGACTTCAGATACAGTGACTCTTCTTTCCCTTTTCTTTTATTATTCATGTTAGCTAGCTGTGGATTGCGACACCCCCGTGGGGTCGAAGTGGATGTTGCCCTTCTTCCTTTTAGAATAATTGAATGAATACTACGTTCTCTCTTACCTGGCCGTTTTGAACGATGAAAAGCAAAGAAAACCGTTTGCGAAAACTACTTTTAAAACGTGGGTGTCGTGTGGGCACCGAGCTTTACAAACCTTGTGGGATTTATGTGTTTGCGAACTGTTTTCACAAACGATGGCATCGTGTGGATGCCGCTTTCAAAACCTTGTGATTATTTATCCTTTCAAAACACCGGCCTCTATGCTCTAAGTGAATGCTAGAATATCATGTGAATTGTTTGGTTGTATGTGTACGAGACCCCAACTGATGTGGTTAGAGATTGTATGTGCTACGCCTTGTGAGACACTTTGTAGTTGAGACGCCGTGCATATACAAAGGAGACTCTGCCCGTTTGCAGAGTGAATTTGTGTATGCGGCGGGTCTGGACACGCGCCGGGGAGTATTGTTTTACAAAAAAAAAATATATGGCTGAATCAGGGGCATCGGTGGCTCCTCTTCCGCGTGATTCGAACCCCCGGGGCGTGACAAAGGTACTAGGGAACTCTCGGAGGGTGCTGCAACCAGCGGCGCCCTCTACTCAAGCAAGCGCATCATCTAGTCCACTGTCTCCGACATCTGTGTCATCTGAGCCCGTAGCTCCTGGACCTCTCTATGCTGGTCCTGCCCTGACTCCTCCTGCTCAGGTTCATCGGAGGAGGAAGGCTGAGAACGCGTTTGTATCCTACGCCGCGAAGGCATCGCTCTCACCTGTGACAAAAAGGAGAAGATCAGAACCAAAACAACACTCGACCCAATCTAGCGAAAGTCTAAGGCATGTCCACCCCCTCTGTAGAACTATGTTGTCTGCAGCCAACATAGCCGCCTATCAGGAGAAGACATGTCAATCGCTCATCCCATCCCTTGGGAGAGTTAAGAAACTCAATCAGGATTCTCGGTAATAATCACGACTCTCACGTGAGTCATCCTAGGGTCCAACCACAAGCCTAGGGTTTCTAAGTCCACATGACCAACATCCTAGGCTCTGATACCACTTTAATCTGTCACGCCCCGAGGTCGAAACTACGATCTGGGCCCGCCAACAGATCCGCCGCCCATACGGGAAGCCCCATATATATGAAGTGACTAACCTGCAACTGATAATACTAACCACTATACAGATATCAGAGTGAAAAAGTAAACTACTGAAATAAATAAATACAACTCCAAATAGTACATGTTAGGTCCTCACAATACAAATGTCTCTCCAAAATAAAGCTCTCAAGTAAAATAAATACAAGATAGATCCAAACCACTGACTGTACTAAAACATCACCAAAAAGGGGTACATCTACTCTCTCAACTGGGGATGGGTGGGGATCTAACTCGCGACTCCCTTACCTCGATCAGATGGAGCAACAACTAGAGTAGCAGGAACTAGAGAATAAGTCCCGGGAAAAAAAGTTACCAACAGTAGGTGTGAGAACTACAACCGACAGTAGTTCTCAGTGTGTACCGCTACCAAGCCCGACGGTCTGCCCACTAAGTCTACTAGAGGCATAAAGTAACAAATGCAGTACTATAAAGGAAAGGCTGGAAATAACTCTACAGCTACTATGTCTCTATCTAAATGCTCAAGGCGTGATACAGATGAAACATGATGCAACTACTATCTCTCGATAAAATAATCACCCAATCTACTTTGACTGCCACAAAGGGTCCAGTCAAACCTGTGCCCACCTACTGCCATTATATCCATGGAGGACTAGAGTTACGTAGGGCGTCCGTGACTGCCCAAAAAGGGCCCAGCTAGAAGGATTACGTCGACAAGTCGCGATAGCAAAGTAACAGGCTTAGCTCCGGAGCGGCACTCGAGGGGCGCGACCCCACCGAGGAAAGTATCCGCGCATCTCTGTCGAGCTCAATGTGGCTCATGCAGGCTCTAATCCAAATCCAAGATCAACAAGATCGATAGTACCCAAATCACATCTCTAACTCATTGGCCGGAAATACTCGACAGTCGGGACCCACCGTCGACTCAGACGGCTCCCAAGACTAGCACTGATCTAACCATAGCTACCAGACTCCACTCGACCCCTAGGCACGAGTGTAACATGCATCCCACAACATCCCGACTACTCGGCCCATTACCCAGGCAAGGAACACTCTAAGTACAGGAAAAGCGAATAAAAGTGTGGGAGTGTCTGAAGCATAAATTAACTAGCCCGAGTTTGGGCTTTCTACTAGACTGGTTGAAATATGCAACATATGACAGGGTGCTACGTCAAAGTTCCAAAAATAGCATTTAATTTAACTGAACGTAAATAGAGAACATTAACCAACATGATCTTAATATCAACACAGGGAAACATCATCTCTCACAAACATGCTTTCTATCTCATCTCACAAACACGCATGCTCACTATCATATAGAATTAGAGAACCGTCCGCCTGTTTTGGAGACGAAAGCAACCCACCTAAATGCGCACGTCGATCTGAAGTCCAAATAAGCCAAAACTGAAAGTGGATAATTCTCAGGTTCCCACAATTCCAACGAGCCCAAAAACACCTGAAAACACTCCCTGGGCACAGAGATAGAGACAAAACACTGCGGTAAGCAAAAATTCCCAAAATTACAACTCTACGAAAAATCAGTCCAGAAGAAGTCAAAATATCACCTTTGAGATGACCTCCAAAAATTTCAATAAAAATATGGCTGCGATCCTAGCGAAGCGTAGATGTCGATCGAGTCCTCAGAGGTTGAAATTCGATAACCAAGAACCAAGATAAAAATCAAACAAGCTCCGCTGTTAAGAAAAACCAGCCGCAAGAAAGGGGTTCAAAGATGCTCCGAAAACTCCAATAAAAACCCAAGACTGAGAGTAACGGTAAATATGAAAATCGAAGATCTACCTCTTGTGGAAACGATGACATAGAAATTGGCAAAAAACTCTCTTAGGTAAGCCCAGGGGAGCCCGCGGACGAAACATCGACGGGAAAGATCGGTAACGAAGGCACGTCGAAGCTCACGATGTCGAAAAGGAAGCTGATGAAACGACTTCCAAAAATCTCCGGGATGCCAAAAATCGAAGAACACTCGAAGAGGAAACACCATGTCGAAGAAGAGCTCAAAAAGACCCGAAAAAGGCCCTCAAATGGGGCAGGAGTAGACTATTTATAGTCGAAATCTAAAAAAAATGGATTTCGGATTCGGGCCCAGATTTCGGGCGCCCGAATGCTATAGGGAGCGCCCGAAAGACACGTGGCAGCCATCCGGGCCGCCACCGCGCAGCGCTTGGAAGCACGGGATCGCGCCACGTGTCCCGCGGGGTCTATGTCGGGGTGCACGGGGCGCGGTCCGCGCCGGGGCCGTCGGGTCAGTGCGCCTGCCAATGGGCGCGCGCCACACGTCCTGGCGCGGTCCACGGTGGTCCGCGCCGGGCGCGATTGGTGCCTCGACTCCCGCGCCGCTGCTCGGCCAATGGGAGCCCGCCACGCGTCCGCTGCGCCCTGCTCGCTGGTCCCGGTGCACGCCAAGTGGGTTGTGGACCGTCCCAACCAAAAATTCGGCCCGTCAGGCCTATTTTGCCCGAAAATAGTCGATTTTCAACGTTTTCGCGCGCTGAGTCCGTTTTTGGCATCCATTTGACGCACAACGGGCTCGATACACAAAAAATAGGTATTTTCTCACCGCCGACCATCCAATCAAGTCGCACGGGGATTCCGGGACTCCACACATACCCTGAACCTCTCACAATCCGATTTGCTTCATCGAAAATTTTTCAATTTCGTTCATTGGGATTCCAACTCTCTTCTAATTACTCTGAAAGTCTCGGAACCCAACTTAGACTTATCCGCAGTCACCTCTTCACCGTTTCTTGCTCAATTGGTCAAAGCCCAATATTATTTTATTCTGTTTTTACGCCGAACCGACACCGAAAATATCCAACTAGCTTGAAACTTTACCAAGAGCTTAGGAATGGTCCACCAAGTCAGTTTTCACCTGAACTCCGCCACTTACAAAATTTCAAGTAATTACAACCAATGATTTGGTGGTCTTAATAGCATAGTAGCATAGCTGTGTGTGTGTGTGTCTATATATATATATATATATATATATATATATATATATATATATATATATATATATATATATATATATATATATATATATATATATATATATATATATATATATATATATATATATATACAAAAATATTTTTATAAAAAAATTTATATCATAAAATTTATATTATATTTGATTAAACATAAATGTTGGTATTTTTAATATATTTTATTTATAATTTTACATCAAAAATATTGATCATTTTATACTTTTTATGCATATTTAGTCATTTTTCAAGTATTTCTGGTGTATCCAAACGTAAATTTATAGTTGTTTTAACTTATACTAAAGTATTTCTTATTCTCGAGATCAATAAAAATTAATTTTCAAAATTTAGTTTTCCAAACTAAACAACACCACAAATGGGTTATTCTGGAAGAACCGGGAGAATAGTGTATCCACCCCTTCTCTGGTATTCCACTATTAATTAAGTAATAATTAATAATAAAACATTGCTAATAAATAACTAATTAACTTAACTAACTTATTTAATAACCAATTGATTAACTAACCATTTTATTTATTAAATTAATAAATATTTAATTACTATACAATAAAATTATGTTATAGCAGTATTTTTAAGTATTTATAAAATCAGAAAAAAGTGCCGCTGATAAAAATACCGACACTTGTTATTAGTGTCACTATATGTACAGTCGTTAGGGTGTATATATAGCGACACATTTTTATAATGTGTCGTAAAAATATATCCCTACAACCTAATTTTCAATATAGATGAAATGCTTATACAAAACTGTTACAAAAATATATCTCTATAATCTAATTTTGTGGTACTACTTGAAAAATTATTTTGTTATTTATAATCAAATAGTTAACTGAATATTTAACTAATTTAATATTTTATTCAACCATTAACTAATATTTATATTAATTAAGATATTAATATTTTAACTAATTAATTAACTTGCTTCTCCACAATCTTACACATTATTAATTCTTAGTTAATTAATTAAGTAGTTTATAAAAATATTACTTTATTAATATTTTTATGCTTATTATAAAATAATGTTACTATACAACTATATATAACTATTCTTATTTCTATTATTTCAATCTAAATCCAAATGCCTTTTCTTTTTTTTTTTAGAATAATTAAATTCTTATCTATATAAAAAATTAGTTTAATTTTTACTTATTTTAAAAATTATAATTATTTAAGAAATAACTAAAATTAGTTTATTTTTTAACCAAACAGTACTAAAAAGAATTGAGGATAAGAATTAGGAAAAGGGAAATGCTACTTGTACACCCCCAAGTGGGGTGTACATCCTACACTCCACCCATTCAAGGATGGGGTGAATTTTACCGGTCACTTCGAAGTGACCGATAGGTTATCCCCACCCTTGGATGGATGGGGTGTAGAATGTACACCTCACTTGGGGGTGTACAAGTAGCACTGTCCGGGTGGGTGAATTCTACTCGTCATACCCACCCCAAGATGGGATGCGTGTAAAATGTACACCTAGCACTTCTCTAAGAATTAATACAATATATATATCCAGCACATATATGGGACTGCAAATGCTTTGGTGTACACATGACAAGCCACTCGAAAACGAACTATTTATTGTGGGGTAAGAATTATTGAATGAGGTGTGGGCTTGCTATAACTCACATGACGAAGCAAAACTCCTGCCACATGTTTTATTTTTGTAATCTGGTTTTTGAACAGTGAATGCAGCTGCAAAATATGTACTTATGAATCATTGAATGTGTCCAGGGTGTAAGTGCAATTAAAAATGAACTGCCTTTATTGCAAGGGAAATCGGTGCAGATCTATGTCTCAGATTATTAGTGCTAATTATTAATTTAAAAAATTTGAGTGATTAAAAATATGAAATTAATTAATTTAAAATGTATAAATAAAACGGTCACAGCTTTCGACCAGATTCAATTCATCTAGACATTGGATGTGTCCAGGGTGTAAGTGCAATTAAAAATGAACTGCCTTTATTGCAAGGGAAATCGGTGCAGATCTATATCTCAGATTATTAGTGCTAATTATTAATTTAAAAAATTTGAGTGATTAAAAATATGGAATTAATTAATTTAAAATGTATAAATAAAACGGTCACAGCTTTCGACCAGACTCAATTCAACATCGGGTCTATTATTGGACCTCCTACCGTTTATTGTGGACCGCAGTCCAACTTAATTTATTGGACTTATACAACTTAATGTATTAGTCTCTTGAGTCTATTATCATAGAAAAAAATTAGATATATTTTTAATCCATAAATAAATAGTCAACCGTCTAAGCCGCGTTAAGAGAAAAGAAGTGTAAAAATGAATAGAGGGATACATAAAAAAAAATAAATTTTCAACAAAAAAAAAATTATTATTAATCAATTCTAAAATTGTATGTGTAGGATACATGAATCCTACTATAATTGAAGATAATACATTCTAATACATTTCTAAACATATTCCGATAAAAAAATAGCAAATAATCGGACTAAAAATAAAAATAATTAAAATCTTTCTAAAAATAATCTGACAATGTAAAAACGGAAACCGAAATAATTAAATTTGGGTCGCCCATTCATCCAAAACCGTTTTGCTATTGGAGGTGTAGGTCTTGAAAAGTACTTTCTGAATTAGAGTTGTATGGTAAAATTGAACACTCCAGCGAAAAATTATGTCCGTTTAAAAAATTTTCACTTCAATTATAAAAATTGCTAAATTCAACGGTGTTTTCAGCCTAACACGGCTGAGTCGTGCTTTTTTAGAAACCCCAACTGTAAAAGCTAAACGCTAAACCCTAAATTAGCCGCATTAGAATCAATTTTTGTCTTAGAGTATGGTTTCCTATAAGCTATTTATGTGTTGGTAAACTTATATTAATATATGTGACATCTTCGGCTTTATATTTTTTAAAGTAATTATCAAAGCTCGATATTGTACTAGCTAGGTTTGTTAACGTAGGAAAAAGGTTTGCCCATTTACAAGTTTTATAATTGTTTACTTGTACTTATGTATTCTTATTAATTTTTTTTATCTATTTGTTAGTGCAAGAAAAATAGTGTCAGATAATAGTCAGTTCGATCTATGCATTTAGCCCACATGGGCGAATAGAAAAAAGACACGTGGCGTGTTAGGAGCCAAGAGAGAGACGACCAAAGACGAATAAAATTTGGATAGGACCGATTGAGAACGTGGAGGTATTTTCATAGCCAGCAAGTAATAGGCTGAAGGGTATCCCGCGATGCAAGGAATGTAGCCAAAATACTCTCCATAATAGAAAACCGTCCAATAACAATAGGTAGAGAGTGTTCTACGATAGTAGAAAAACACCTACAATAAAGGTCTTTCCATGAAGACAGGGCCGTTGCTTTTTCAATACACTTTCCATTTCTAGCATTCACAACTTTAAGCAGGAGTAGCCCCGTAGCCCTTTATTTTTCTAGGAGTAGTCAATAACTTGTAACTCTCGTCCGTATTCTCAATACAATAGATTTGGCTTTAGGTTTAGCTGAGTTAGCTTCTAGCCTCTCATATCAATTCACTTTTACGCATAGAGAGAGAGAGAGAGAGAGAGAACCCGGTTGAGAAGATCCGTCCCATCCCGGGAGAGATTTAATAGCGGAAAACAATCCTATTTTTTTCAAAGTCTTTCCTTCCGGTACATACACATATCACCACATATATAAGATCTCTCTATACAAACGGATAAAATCTCCCTTGTATATGCACGGTGTCGTACAAAATACATACATCAACCAAAATCAGTTTTCATACACAAGATGTTAAATAAAGAGATAAACTAGTCTTTTAAATCATACAAGATAACATCGCCCACACGGCATACTCCAGTTGAAAGGATAAAATCATAAGGTATAAAACAGTGTCTACCTGACACTCCGTTTTGAAAACATATTTCGCAAACATTTTATAATTTTGAAAAACTCTACATTCCACATGCTATCACACAATAATAAAAACTAAATCCAAAAGACTACTATCCATCCACACAGTCCCGTCCCACATCCACATCACAAAGTGTTCACATCACACATTGTCCACATCTCATGCAAATAGTATCAACCAAATGTAATGACCGAAAAGAAGGAGTAACAATATCACCGGGATGACGAAAAACCAAATCACTCCCAAGCCGTAGCCTCTCCCCCATCCTCGCCCGAACCTGTCACATGGTAGGAGTCAGTGATAAAAACATAGGAAGAAAAACGAATAAAACGATGATTTAGTGCTATAAATAGGTACGGCAAAATAAATAGGACATCAAATCGAAAACCAAAACTTCAAAGTCATCCGTACCACCTTCGCCGTTGTCTAATGCGGAAACTCGGGAAAAACATCCAACCTGCTTGATATATCGGTGCACATCAAACCCATGTTGCCTTGCTCGCGACACTGGTTTGACCGCGGGGATCCCCTCACGCCATGTCCGCGTAGGGATCACGGGTCATACAGACCACTTCTTTGAAAAAGTACACCCTCGAGGTGGCAAAACCGCTGGTGTACGTGACAATGCCATGAGCCACACGATCCAATACTCATGTATCAAGTCGCGATATGCCTCACGATCCCATACTCGTGGAATAAGATGCGGTATACCTCACGATCCCATACTCGTGAAATAAACCGATAAGTCAAGGAATCCGTCCATATCCTTTACGTATGTACCATTCCGTCACAATAGCCGTGATAATATCCTTCCTGTCATTTTAAAATAGCATACCGAAAACAGTAACGAAAGGAAGAGGAGGGTTGAACATCACCGTTCAAATACGTCCCCAACCTTGGTTTTGGTTACCCACCTCGACCAGCGAGGAAATCAGAACTCGAAAACCCTTTCAAAAGCCCCCGCAACCTTGTCTGGACGAAAATGGCGGACCCCTTGGTGGCAAAAGAAGAGTCCGGGCCCCTACCGCTGTCTCGGCGAAACATCGCGATGAAAAACCAGCAAAAACACCCCTTGACGATAAATTATATCAACAACTATCATCAAAAACACACACAAAAACTAATTTCGTAAATCGTGAGTCAACATGGGATTCCGATGGCGAAAACAGCGATAAAAACCCCAACCAAATCCAACGACGGCAGAGACCAAACAACCCCGCGATCTGAAAACGAAGCGAAACGGGCCGAAACTTGAGTTGGAGCAGGCCGGGCGCGCGGTTGGGCCGTTTGGGCTGGGCAGTTTGGGCTGGGTCGCGCTGGATCACGCCCTCGGCGTGGACTGAGCTCACGCTGGGTGCAGGCGGGTTCATGAGCCGGCCGCACGCCCGGTGCAGGCGGCGCGCGTGGGCCGGGTTGGGCTGGACGCAGGCTGCGCAGGACGCGGGGCGCGCGGGCTGGGCCACGCAAGGAGGCTGGGCGCGAGCCGGGTTCATGCCAGGATGTGGCGAACGCATGGACCAGCCGCACGCGCCCACGCAGGAAGCGTGCACCGCGGGCCAGCTGGGCCGCGCGCAGGAGCAGGTCGTGCGGCTGGGCTGGGCCGCGCAAAGGAATAGCAACAAGGCTTTCATTCTTCTTTCTTTTTTTTTTTTCCTCTGCCTTTCCCCGGCTCCGGCGGTGATCCTACGACAACGGCAACAGCGGCGACGGCCTCGTGAACCACGATAACGGCGGCGGCAGCCTCCCATTTAATACAACGGCGGCGGCGGCGGCTTCCCGTTTAATACAACGGTGGCGGCGACCTCCCGTTTTAGCCCACGATGATGGCGGCCCCCCGTTTTTGCCTACGGTGACTGCGGCGGCTTCGCACAAAACTCCCGCTACGACGGAAAACCCAAGAAACCCAACCGAAAGCACGAAAAACCCCACGAAAATTGAAACGATGTAAACAAAAAGCCAAGAACTGACCTTTCAACGACGGGGAAGACGATGTGATGCCCGGACCTGCTCTCCGATCTTCGGTATCCGACGGTGATGGCACTCACGAACCCGATCTTCGATGATGACGACGTTTCCGATTCTGAGCTTCGGCGCGCACAGCGAGGAAGAAGACGAACGCTCTATTTCAGAAACGAGAACCGAGGGTTTTCTTATTTCTAATAATTTTATGAGTAAAAATAAAACCGATCCCCGAATACCCTCTTTTTATAAGAGATTTTGTAACAATAATAACTGCCTTATCTTTTGTAACCGCTTTTAACCGTTCTTCAACCGTTTTTCCTCAAAATTACCAAAACGCCCTTCATGCATCGACACGGATTTTAAAGCACCAAAAAACATTAATGGGTATTTAAAAATATTTTCCACCCATTAACTTCGGAAAACCATATCGGGTGGTTCGTTCGTCGAATTTTCGAGCTGATCGCACAGCCGTTCTCCGTTTAACGAGCTCAACAACATGAAAGGCAACATCGGTAAAATCGATAAAAGTGACAAATAAGCAAAATAACATACACACACCGAAAGTGACTATAAGGGAAAAACCGTGGGCACTACATCACTCCTTCCTTTAAAGAAGTTTTGTCTCCGAAACTTAACTCATATCCATCAAGAGTAGCTCCAGATAATGCTCCCTCACAACGCGAATGTTCGAAGGTGATGGTGATGACCATGAAACCAAACCATTGAAGCCAAGTCAATTATACAACCATCTCGAACCAATCACTACGCGGGAGTAGCGGAGACGTACATTGCGAAGAACGTGGTTTAACACGCCTAGAAGATAAGCTCGGGTATCCATGTTCTCGCAAATGTACCCCCCTCCTCTCACAATCAATCGCCGCATGATATGAAGCAAACCAATCCATGCCAAGTACCCAGTCGAACTCTATGATCGGAACAACCACAAAATCCCACGGGTAAACTTGCTTGCTCAGCTTCACGGGGCTGCTCGGTAAAAAGGTGCCCGATTCCAATAGTGTAATGACGTTGACTTTTTACATTTTCCTCATCGACGTCTTTTGGGTTTTAAGCTTGTATTGGTGGCTTTCTCTTGGTGTTGGTCCGCTTGGTTTTTGGATTGTGGTTGCCGTGCCATTACAGAGCTCGTTAAACGAAGAACGACGACCTGATCGGATCGGAAATCCGACCTACGGATCTCCCGGAATGAGGGTTTCAACGTTAGCGGGTCCGAGTGGATAAGTTCGGAATTTCTCAGGACCCGTTAAGCTTTGTTGGTGCATCGGGATCCGTGCTAGCGGTTATGGGGCATTTCGGAGGATTGGCACGCATATCGAGGAATCGGCTAAAAATATCTTTAAAATACCAGATATTGGGATTTTCGTACGTACAAAGATAAATAAAGAAATAAAATATTAAAAAAAAAGATTTTAATATACCAAATACCGTATAACCCTAATTCTGAGAAAAATCATCCCTCTTCCTGTTTTCTCGTTGCGCGTGCCGAAGACTGAGACCGGAAGCGTCGCCGATACCGAGGAGCGGATCGAGAATCACCACCGTCCGTGGAGATCGGGATCGCGTTGTCTTCTCTGTCAGAGCTAGGTTAGCGACCTTTATCTCTCTCAGTTTTTGAAAATTTAGTTTTGCGCTAGGGTTCATTGGTTTTCGTTCGGTGTTTTTGTTTGGTTTAATCGTCGGTTCGAATGTTGGTCTTCGGTTTGATCGTTGGATGACTTTGGTTCGATTGTTGGTTTTTGTTCGTGGGTTTTGGTACTTGGTGACATGTTTTTGGGGCTTTCGGCGGGGACGCAGGGGATCGTCGACGGTGGCTATGTCGCCGCTCGATGCCCTAGCCGAGCCGCCGCCGCCGCCGCTCGATGCCCTAGCCAAGCCGCCGCCGCTTGATGCCCTAGCCAAGCCGCCGCGGCCACCGCGGCGCACTGCCACCGCAGGCCGCGCGCCACCGAGGCGCTGTCGCCGCACGTGGCCAAGCAGGCCGCCGCCGCGTGTGCTACCGCACAGCCGCGTGCCCGCGAGGGACTGTGTAGGTTTTTATATATATTAAGGATCCACAAGGATCTAAATTGGTACTATCAAACAACTAGAGGGGGGGTGAATAGGTGTAATACTTATAAAACCAATCTCAGTGCAAAATAAAAACCAATGCGGAAAATAAAAATAGCACACCGAGATATACCGGGAAACTCCAATCCAGGAGAAAAACCACGGGACCAACACGCAATAACAATCCACTAAGAATAGAAGAATAACAAGGTGATTACCGACTCCACGGACTCAAACCCCTCCTTCAACTTCTTCGAACCTTGCGCTCACCGATTGCACGTCCACTGCACACGTTCGAATCCACGAACGCCACTCGAATCCACGAGCACACGTTTCGAATCCATGAAACGCCTTCAACACATCGAATCCACGATGCTACGTCGAATCCACGACGCAAACTTGATAAAAGTTTCGATGGTGATCCTTTGCTTAGAATATCATTGAAGAACCATGGATGGAATCTCTAAGCAAAGATTAGATCAATTCGACAAAAGATAGATCTTGGAAGAACCGTCGAATTGACCTAAAAGAGGCTATAAAGAAGAACGATAAAAACCTAGCCTCTAGGGTTGCTCTCAAGTGTTTTATAAATTAATCGGTAGTTCTTGAGAAACCCTAAGTGTCTATTTATAGTTTAGAAACCTTTGGAAAGAGATAAGCATCAAAAACTGACTTAACAGAATTTTTCCCGCACGACGATCCGGATCGGATTTACGGCGATCCTGACTGTCGTCTTTTTTCAGCAATTCCTGAAAAAACAAGGTTCGGGATTCGGATCGGAATTCTGATCCGGATCGGAATTCTGATCCGGATCGGTTCAGGATCAGAAATTCTGATCCGGACTCTGAACATCCAATTTGTCCAGTTTTTGATTTTTAAGCAATGAAAACTTATCCAAGTGTTTCTAAACTACACAAATGTATTCGGATCACCAAAATTATTTAGTTAAACATACCTGATCATTCCGAATCCATTTTCCTTAAGATTGATGTATATGATTCACAATTCTTCAACTTCAATCTTCAAGACTCAAAACACTGAGTGTCAACTTGAGATCTTGTTGAATCTTCTCTGAGTCTTCAATTGCTGATTGACAATTTGATCACTTCAAGACTCCGACTCAACTCACGAAATATGCCAACACAAAAAGCCGTAACAATCTCCCTCTTTGGCAATTTCGTGATAAAACCCAAAAATACATAAAATGCTCAAGACACTCATCTTAAACCAAAAAATCGAAACTCAATGTCATCCCCAAAACATTGACTTTCTTTGCGTGAAAGATCCAATAAACAAAAATTACATTTGAACCAGTCTTAGAACAAACTCTATGACTTAGGACTTGGAGTCTTAAAGTGATGTAATTCCTGCAAAACAAAACTCCAAACAAAATCAAACGTTAGTCGTTAGAAATTAAATGTAAATCCTACATTTGATTCGTCCTTTTGGTTCTTTTTATTTTTCGGCTCCTTTTTCATCATCTCCCCCTATCTCGATGATCTCATCTCCGTCTCCCCCTATCTCGATGATCTATTCTCCCCCATTTCTCTTCTCCCCCTTTTTGTCACAAATTGTCAAACAGTGAACATACTAGACAAAAAGAAATCACCAACAACATTAGTTCATAGAGAAAGAGAGATAAAAGCTCAATTCCGGTATATAACAAAAACACAGATTGCGTACCGGTACTCGAAAGCAAAAATCAAATAATTTCTTGAAAGCAAATCCAGATTTTGAAATATTTGAATTACCGATTTGTATTCCATCAAGAAAATAATTTAAGTGCTTGAAAATAATATGAGATCACATAGATGTCATTCAATCCAATTAATTTTACAAAAATTAAAAAGATTTACTCCGAAATTATGAAAAATAAAGATAAAACATTATAAACCGTTTTTCATATTATATACGTCAAACACAAGTCATCAAAAATAATCTTGAGATCCAAAGTCTATCAAGATATAACGGATTTACAAAGATGACTTACAGAGATTTCCAAATGACATCAATTTTGAATTTTACCCTTTTAGATTGAGATATGCATTAAAATACCTAAGGGTGGCTCTTTGAGCATCTTTCAACTATCCCCCCTTATACCAACCAGGAGATTGTTCAAAATAAAAACTTTGAATTTAAATCTCCGAATGCTTCAACTAAACAAAATTTCATAAATATTTTTCAAGCATCCATAACATGTGGTAGCTTCACACACAAACCGGACGACCGGGGTGGCAGCTCTTTCCAACATGTGGTGGTAGTTTTCACACTCCTTTCGGATGTAACTCTTTCCACATCTTTTGCAATTCATTTCATTACCCTTGTACGAAAATACAATCTCTTATGTGAAAGAATTAAATCCCAAATTTTAGTCAATCGGTTGTCTCATGTTTATCACAAAGAACTCACACAACCGAGATAGAATAATCATCTAAAGATCACACATGATTACTAAAATTTGATGAATATAATTATCAAAAACTCTTATAATGAAATATCTTCAAGAATTATGATTATAGAGTAAAGTTGATAATCCATATAAAATTAAATTGGAGTGATTGATAGTGAAACCCTTTTTATTCAATGCACTCGTTCGTTAAAACCCTTTTGTTCAAAAACAAAACATAAAAACGAAGAGCATTGAAAACATGTAATGCAGAGATTCAGAAAAATATGAAAGGAAAACCAATCAAAGCATTACATACAGTCATAAGCTATTTAGAACTTAAGACAAGGAAAGATATCACCTTTCCGAATCCAAAATCGTCGGATTTTGGGTTGTCTTGATTCGTTGTGGCCGGGAGATGATAGTTTTGACTGTTGGTCCACCTTAGGTCTTTGCCTCGCAATGATCCACTTGTATGATTGATGTTGTGGCTCGGACATTTGGTGGGTTGAGTAAACTCCTTTAACTTGATGTGTCTTTTGATTCCGTTAAGTTCGCTCCGTAGATGAAGTTGCCGAAGAATTCTTCTTTCTCTTTTTCGGGCACGTCTTCATCAAGTGTCCTTCAAGTCCACATTGGTGACAAGTTCTTCCTTTCAATTTAGTTGTGGAACTTGAAGCCTTCACAGTTTGGTTCTTTTTAAATCCCAAACCAACCTTGCTTGTTTTGCCTAATCCGGACATACAATCAAGTTTCTTGGAACCGGTTGAAAACCTTAGTATGTCGGATTTAAGTTGATGAACTTGCTTGGTCAATGCTTGGTTGGTGACATGAATTTCCTCAAACTGTTTTTCAAGAAAATCAATCTTGTTAATATGGGAATTAACGATCGTTTGCGATTGATTTATCTTTTCTTGGAGGATTTTATTATTATCCAATAAAAGCTCTCGTTCCTCCTCGAGATCATGAAGTTTGATCTTTAAAGCATGATTCTCGTCTTGAATCTCAAGTCGTTGCTTCCTCAACTTCTTAATATGCTTGGCCATCTTCTTTGATTCCGTAAGAAGTTGTTGATATGCCTCAACGAGTTCTTCTTCGTCCGACTCCCCCTCACTTGATGACTCTCCATCGAATGTTGATGTTTCATGCAAAATCAAAGGAATAGAGTCAGTGATTAACGATGATAAGCAAACATTAGAAGAGGGAATTTGAGAGGAATGAAAGGCAATGACTTTTTTCTCTTTACTTGAGGTCGATTCATTAGAAGTAGAATCGTTCCAAGTTTTCGCTTGCAAAGCCTTCTTTTTATATGATTTCGGAGAAGGACAATCCGTCGAAATATGGCCGTAGCCTTTGCATCTATAACATCGGATTTCCCCTTCGAATTCATCTTTTTCCTTAGAAGGTTTTGCAAAGCTTTTGAGGTTAGAGGATTTAGAACCCGATGATCCTTTAGATGATTTCGAGGATGAAGATCCATCGGTTCGATTCTTCCAAAATTTTCGACGAAATTTCTTTATGATCCGCGCCAATTGTTCTTCAAAATCGGCAAAAGTGATTTCATCGTCGGAACTTGATTCGCCATCTTCTTCCTTTGTTGATCTGAATGCAACACCTGTAAGCTTAGAAGAAGACTTGGAAGAAACTTGATTAGTAGGAAAAGTCATCTCATAAGTTTGTAAAGCACCTACTAATTCCTCTACTCTCATCTCATCCGGATGGCTAACGGTTTCAATGGCGGTAACCTTTGCCCTAAACCGTTCCGGAAGAGTCCGAAGTATCTCTCTTACAATTTTCGACTCCGGGATCTTTTCTCCTAAATTAGCACAAGTGTTGATTATATCTTGAAGTCTTGTGTAATAATCTGTAAACAATTCATGCTCTTCCATATGAATAGAGTCAAATTGACTTGTAAGCATCTGGAGCTTTTCAATTTTTACAAGATTTGTACCCTCATGTGTAATTTTGAGAATATCCCAAATTTCCTTCGCGGTTTCACACGCGGAAATTCGTGTGAACTCAGTCGAGGAAAGAGAATTAAATAAAGCGTTCATACCTTTCCCATTGTAAGAAGATCTTTCGAATTCCTCTTTGGACCATCTAGAGCGAGGTTTTGGGGTAGTAGAATTTCCTACTTCCTCAACAGGATGCACCCAACCGTATTCCACAGATTGCCATACCCGCTCATCAATTGCGATGAGAAAAGCTCTCATCCGCACTTTCCAATAAGCATAATTAGTCCCATCAAAAAGAGGAGGTCTATAAATATTACCACTTTCACCCGACATGATAGATAAACCTAAAACCCGCTCCGATACCACTTGTTGGTTTTATATATATTAAGGATCCACAAGGATCTAAATAGGTACTATCAAACAACTAGAGAGGGGGGGGGGTGAATAGGTGTAATACTTATAAAACCAATCTCAGTGCAAAATAAAAACCAATGCGGAAAATAAAAATAGCACACCGAGATATACGTGGAAACTCCAATCCAGGAGAAAAACCACGGGACCAACACGCAATAACAATCCACTAAGAATAGAAGAATAACAAGGTGATTACCGACTCCACGGACTCAAACCCCTCCTTCAACTTCTTCGGACCTTGCGCTCACCGATTGCACGTCCACTGCACACGTTCGAATCCACGAACGCCACTCGAATCCACGAGCACACGTTTCGAATCCACGAAACGCCTTCAACACATCGAATCCACGATGCTACGTCGAATCCACGATGCAAACTTGATAAAAGTTTCGATGGTGATCCTTTTCTTAGAATATCATTGAAGAACCATGGATGGAATCTCTAAGCAAAGATTAGATCAATTCGACAAAAGATAGATCTTGGAAGAACCGTCGAATTGACCTAAAAGAGGCTATAAAGAAGAACGATAAAACCTAGCCTCTAGGGTTGCTCTCAAGTGTTTTATAAATTAATCGGTAGTTCTTGAGAAACCCTAAGTGTCTATTTATAGTTTAGAAACCTTTGGAAAGAGATAAGCATCAAAAACTGACTTAACAGAATTTTTCCCGCACGACGATCCGGATCGGATTTACGGCGATCTTGACTGTCGTCTTTTTTCAGCAATTCCTGAAAAAACAAGGTTCGGGATCCGGATCGGAATTCTGATCCGTATCAGAATTCTGATCCGGATCGGTTCAGGATCAGAAATTCTGATCCGGACTCTGAACATCCAATTTGTCTAGTTTTTTATTTTTAAGCAATGAAAACTTATCCAAGTGTTTCTAAACTACACAAATGTATTCGGATCACCAAAATTATTTAGTTAAACGTACCTGATCATTCCGAATCCATTTTCCTTAAGATTGATGTATATGATTCACAATTCTTCAACTTCAATCTTCAGGACTCAAAACACTGAGTGTCAACTTGAGATCTTGTTGAATCTTCTCTGAGTCTTCAATTGCTGATTGACAATTTGATCACTTCAAGACTCCGACTCAACTCACGAAATATGCCAACACAAAAAGCCGTAACAGACTGCGCCCGTGCGGCGTTGCCGTGCCGCACAGGCTGCCGCCGAGCGCGCTATCGCGCCGCCGCCGTGCCCGCAGGGGGTTGTGCCCGCAGGGGGTAGTGCCGCGCGCGCTACCGCGCTACTACGCGCTGTTTGCACGTGCCCGCCGCGGGGCTAGGCCCGTGCGGGGCTGCTGCGCCGCTGCCTGCGCCCGGGCAGGGCTGCCGCGCCACACGGGCTGCCGCCGGCGCGCGCTACCGCGCTGCTGCGCGCTGTTTGCGAGTGCCCGCGCGGGGCTGCCGCGCCGCTGCCGCGCCCTGCGCGGGGCTGCCGCGCCGCTGCCGCGCCCGCGCGGGGCTGTACCCCGCGGGGCTTACCGCGCTGCTGCGCGCTGGTGCGGACGCCTGCGCGGGGCCGCCGCACCGTCGCTAGGTCTGTTTTGGTCGAGCCGCTGTCATCGACGGTTTCGCTCGACGGTTTTGGCTCGACAGTTTTGCTTGACCTTTTACTTGGCGTTTTCATCGACGGTTTTGGCCGACAGTTTTGCTTGACCTTTTTACTTGGCGTTTTCATCGACGGTTTTGGCTCGACAGTTTTGCTTGACCTTTTACTTGGCGTTTTCCATCGACGATTTTGCTGGAAGGTTTTGGCTTGACGGTGCAATCCGCTTGACGGTGCAGCCCGCTTGACGCTGCAGTCCGCTTGACGGTGCAGTCCGCTGCACGCAGTTGTTTTCGCTTTTCCTCAGATGAGCCTCCGCTTGGTTGTTTTTCATCGCAGACTTCGTCAGGCAACGATTGGAACCCGTTTTTTCGTTAATTGCCTCGTCGACAGTCGAACCGCATCGGAAGTACATTTTTGCAACCGGAAGGGATTTTGGATGCGGAGTCTTTCGTTGGTTCCTGTTTTGGGGGTAGAAAAGGTTTTTGAGTACAGTAGTCGGGACCACTAAATTTGTCAGTTTGTGAGGGGTAAAATGTTGATTGGTGTTTTGGATATTTTATTAAGCCCGCGGGTGGTGTTTTTGGTTTGGAGGGTCGCGGGCGCGGTCGGTTGTCTTCGTTTCAGGTGTGTACCTTTTCTTGCAGTTTGGAGTATAGTATCATATGTAATACGTAAAGTAAGTAGATGTTTAATGACCCCCCTTTGTATGAGTAACCCTTTTATTACACATGGACTTCGGTCATTATGCTCATAGTTGCTTGCACGCACACCAGCGGTTTGGCCACCGCAACGGTGTACTTTTCCGGAAAGGTGGTACGTTGACCCGTGTACCCCATAAGGTGCTGTAGTGGGACCCCTCGCGGTTACTTAAGGTGCCGCACAAGTGCCGTGGAGGGGTTATAAGTAACAAGGTGTAGCACTCGAGAAATTCAAGTGTGGTTGCGGGCGAAGAAGCAGATCTAAACCTAAGTGACTTGCATACCGGTGCGCGTATCACACAGTTACGGAGCACTATGTCTGCCTTTCGATCCGAGTCTGATCTCGAAGATCTGAAACCACTAGTGCGAACCGTCTCGTCGAACCGATTGAAAATGATATAAACTGATTTTCGATCCGACGGTCGGATTGTTCAGAAATCAGTGAAGAAGCTTGTGGGGTCCACGACTTAAGTCGTGAATAGTAACCTCCTGATTTAATTCCCCACCGAGCGAACGTTAGCCGATTCACTGTCTGGAGTCCGAATCTAGCGATTCGGGTAGTCGATTTGAATGGCACCGCCGTTCTGAGCACAATGGCACTGACGGAATTCACGTTTAGTGATCCGGGTGCATCGAAGTGCGTGCGTCATACTGCAATTTACAGAACTTTATGGCCCGAGATTTTATTCGAGCACTGAATCAAGCAAGCAAATACGCTACTCGATAGGTTTCGACGAGCCGGACGTCGTGGCGAAGTCGGTTTCGCAATTTGACGAACCGTTCGTCTCGAAATGCGTGAAATACGTCGAAAAAAACGGGTATTTTCGCAAAAATCTTAATATTTTATGTGTCAAATGCAATGAGGTTATTTGGAGAAGGACTTCTATGCATAAATGACCTACAGCTATGGACTGAATTGTAATGATCAAGGTTTAGAGGGACTTAGTTGCAAAGAAAGGGAAAATTCGCTATAAACACTATGTGGTAGTTACAGAAGCAGTTAAACTGCTCCTCCATGTTCCCACTCCCCTCTGCCACGACCTCCATGCCCAGGAACCGCCCTCTTCTTGGGGTGGCTCGTAGTAAGGTGAGGAGGCCGGTTATATAAAGGGGAAGTGGAAGTTTGAGGAAGGGGGATCACACCGAGTTTTCTTGCACCCAACCTCCATCAAAAGTTTCTCCTGCTTCCTCTGCATCTCCCCCGTGGCCGCGCGACGCTGGGAGGAGCGAAACCGGCGTCATCCCACCTTCTCCAACTCCGGCGAAGGTGAAGCTTCTTATCCTTTGGTTTTATTGGCCCAAGACCCATGGCAGAGTCTTAATTAGGTCTTGCAGACTTTTCCTGCCAAGTACCGAACCTCCATGCACGGCCGTTTGCCGGCGGTGAAGTTGCACCGCCGGAAAAGGTGGTTCTGCTCCGCCGCGGCCAAGCTTCGCAACCCGTGGTCCAAAAACAAAAATAAAATGATGGGTTGGGACTGTAGGACCAATAGGTCATCTCTGCAAAGTTTTAGGGATTTTGGTTGAGTAACTACGCCGCAGTTCAAAACCCTAGTTTTCGGGTTTTTTCCACCTTCGGGCGAGCTATGTGCTCCGGCGCCGGCGGGCCTCCCCACCTCCGGCCAAGTGGTCGAGGAGCTCCCTGGGGTGAGAGGACTCCACCCATGTACTTGCATGGCATCCATGCAGCTTGGTTGAGGCACGGCCATGATGGGCTCGAGGTGGGTTCGGGGTGCGGTTGCCGGCGTTCCGGTCGTCCCCCGGCGGCCGGGGAGTGGACAAGAAGCTTCCTGGGATCGTTATATCGTATCCATGCCCTTGCATGGATACCATGAAGCCTCGGTTGGAAATCCGCCATTAGAGGCGAAGAAGCTCCAACCGAGCTTGCTCCGCCGCCGTCTCCGCCGCGTCCTCACCGCCGGGAATTGTCCAGATGTGATGGTAGAGATGAAAAACACCTTATGGTGCAGTTGCTGGAGGCCCAGAGACCAGAGATGGAAAAATCTTCATCTCGGGTCTATGGTGGTCATCTTCTTCATTAGCTCCACCTTTGCCCGCGGCTAACCTGGGGAGCAAGCTGGAACCCAAGTTGATGGGGATAATCCTGTAACTTTATAGATCAATTCCTTCCAAGTTGGAAGGGTGTTGGTGCAGTATTGGCTGAGAACAAGCTCGGGCATGGCTTGGGTTCATGTTTAACAATTGGTGCACTTAAGGTGTTTGATGAAATGCCTGAGAGAGGTTCTATTTGGTTTTTGGCTTCGAGTATAAAATGAAAGTTGCTCAAAAATGTCTCCTGAGCTTGATGCTCACTGCAGATCAAGTTAGACCTGGGTGGACTGAGGTTTGGAGCATTGTATGCATTGTTAGTGGACTAGGTGTGGATCTGGCTTGATCCAGCACTGCTGGGCTGCAAAATGAAGCAAGCCCCAGGGTTTTTTAGGTTGCTGTGAACTTAACTCTAAAGCTGTAGGACCCCCGAACCCCATGCAGCATTTTTCCGATGGATCCACTGTTAGAACACCTGTTGTTGGTGTATCTGGCCCATGGTGCATCAATGGGATGCCACAGATGGACCCTGTAAGGTTTTTTTAGCTGTGTTGGCTTTCGGCTGGGTTTGCCGAAATTTTGAAAAAGAATTAGGCCAAACAGACGGCGGAAATGGATTCAGCGTGGAAAAACGCTTGAAAATGGCTTTTTGTTTGCCAAATTCTGAGTCCGGATGCCCAAAAACGGACTCCCGGAAAATTTACTGGATTTCTGGTGCATGGGGGAGCCGTGGACCGGCGGGGGAGCCACGTGGCAGGCCCTGATTGGCCGGCGCACGCAGCTGGGTCCACGGAGCGCTGGGGTTTGGACCGGGGTGCACGGGAGGCGCGTGGACCGGCAGGTGTCCACGTGGCAGCGCCTGATTGGGCGGCTCTGGTGCGCTCGGTCTGCGGGAGTGCGCGCGGAGGCGTGGACCGGGCGCGCCACGTGGCGGCACCCGGTTGGCGGGCGCATGAGCGCGCGGTCCACGCAGCGCGCGGGGCAGGTGGCCGTACGCGGGCAGGCACGGGCGACGTGGGAGGTGCCACGTGGCGCCCGCTGATTCGCGGGCGCCACCTACCGCGTTGACGCGGCAGGGACACGTGGCGCTCCCGTGGCGTGCTTGCCACGGCTGCGGCGTGTTCGGGGGACACGTGCGGGCGCCGGCGCGGGTCGGACCAAGCAAGCGTCCGGCTGGATCCCGTGTGCGGGCTGGGCCGGGCCGGGCCACACTGTGCGCGCCCGAAACCGGCCGGGCCGGGCTGCACTGTAGCCGCCCGAATTCGGGCTGGGCCGCACTGTAGCCGCCCGAATCTGGGCTGGGCTGCACTGTAGCCGCCCGAAACTTGGGACAATTCGGTATTTCTTCAATTGTTTTTTTGGGGCCTTTATTTAGCAGCCCGAGCCTCTTTCTTCTCCCCTTTTCTCCTCTTTTCGAGCCTCCTCTGCCCAAGCACCCTTAAGAAGATTTCTTCATCTTCAAGCTCTGGATCCACCTGCAAAGTTTTGGGATTTTATGGGCACGCATCCCGAGGTTCTCTATTTTACGGCGCGGCGCGACGTGGTGGTTCCTGTGTTCTTCTTCGGCGCAGCAGCAGTGTTTTAGCTCCCCTGGTCTACTCCGACGATCTTTTCGAGCGATTCTTCGCTGCTGGATTCGTAGCAGGTGAGGCTACGATTTTGGGTTTCTCGCACATTTTCAGATTTCACGTTTTTCGAGGTGTTTCTCGTTCTCATTGGGACCCCTTTTGCTGTGAGATTTTGGGTGAGGGCAGCACCTTCTTTTGAGGAGATCTTCGCGCACGAGTCTCGATCAAGACGTGCTTATAGACTTTTTTCATCTACTCGACGCGAGGATCATCGTGAATTTTTCTTGGAATTTTTGGAGACCTTCCCGAAGGTATACACTGTTCCTTTTATCTGTACAAGAGTTTACAGTTGAATGATTTTGGGATTGTGCGCATCGTTACTGTGGAATTTGTAACTTGGCCTTCGGTGCTCGGAATTGGACGTGCAGGTACCCGTTTCGAAGCTATCGACGCGATGATCGCTGTGGTATTTTTATCAGAATTTTGGAGTTCGTTTTACAGGTGAAAATTTCGCAGTAAGTGGACTGTTCCCAGCAGATTTGTAAAACCTGGATTTTAATGGAGTTAAAGTAAACTGTAGCCTTATGTTGTACCCAGGAGGGATTGTGGACTGTGCTGGACCTGTTGGACCTAGAGTGGTTATTTTCCTGTTTTTCTCAGCTGTACGGCTCCGGACAGTTAGCGTCTTCAGGTGGGTGGCTTGCTTTCAAGATCTATGGACTGTACTCTAATTCTATTGATATAGAATCATGCATGATAGTGATTGGACTTGAGTAGCATGCTAGAGCGTAGGAATTGTTGATTTTGTTTTATCTGTCGATCTTGTGATCTCTTGCTTCCTACTATCATGTTAAATATTTGTTATATTG
>CM055067.1:8587752-8736543 GCA_029204045.2 Tillandsia leiboldiana | reverse complement strand
TGCGGGCTGGGCCGGCCGGGCCGCACTCCGCTTGGTTGTTTTTCATCGCGACTTCGTCAAGGGCAACGATTGGAACCGTTTTTCGTTAATTGCCTCGTCGACAGTCGACACGCATCGGAAGTACATTTTTGCAACCGAAGATTGATTGGGATGCGGAGTCTTTCGTTGGTTCCTGTTTTGGGGGTAGAAAAGGTTTTTGAGTACAGTAGTCGGGACCACACTAAATTTGTCAGTTTGTGAGGGGTAAAATGTTGATTGGTGTTTTGATATTTTATTAAGCCCGCGGGTGGTGTTTTTGGTTGAGGGTCGCGGGCGCGGTCGGTTGTCTTCGTTTCAGGTGTGTACCTTTTCTTGCAGTTTGGAGTATAGTATCATATGTAATACGTAAAGTAAAGTAGATGTGTTAATGCCCCCCTTTGTATGAGTAACCTTTTTACACATGGACTTTGTCATTATGCTCATAGTTGCTTGCACGCACACCAGCGGTTTGGCCACCGCAACGGTGTACTTTTCCGGAAAGGTGGTACGTTGACCCGTGTACCCCATAAGGTGCTGTAGTGGGGACCCCTCCGCGTGTACTTAAGGTGCCGCACAAGTGCCGTGGAGGGTTATAAGTAACAAGGTGTAGCACACGAGAAATTCAAGTGTGTTGCGGGCGAAGAAGCATCTAAACCTAAGGACTTGCTACGGTGCGCGTATCACACAGTTACGGAGCACTATGTCTGCCTTTCGGATCCGAGTCTGATCTCGAAGATCTGAAACCACTAGTGCGACCGTCTCGTCGAACCGATTGAAAATGATATAAACTGATTTTCGATCCGACGGTCGGATTGTTCAAAATCAGTGAAGAAGCTTGTGGGGTCCACGACTTAAGTCGTGAATAGTAACCTCCTGATTTAATTCCCACCGAGCGAACGTTAGCCGTTCACTGTCTGGAGTCCGAATCTAGCGATTCGGGTAGTCGATTTGAATGGCACCGCCGTTCTGAGCACAATGGCACTGACGGAATTCACGTTTAGTGATCCCGGGTGCATCGAAGTGCGTGCGTCATACTGCAATTTACAGAACTTTATGGCCCGAGATTTTATTCGAGCACTGATCAAGCAAGCAAATACCTACTCGATAGGTTTCGACGAGCCGGACGTCGTGGCGAAGTCGGTTTCGCAATTTGACGAACCGTTCGTCTCGAAATGCGTGAAATACGTCGAAAAAACGGGTATTTTCCGCAAAAATCTTAATATTTTATGTGTCAAATGCAATGAGGTTATTTGGAGAAGGACTTCTATGCATAAATCCCTACAGCTATGACTGAATTGTAATGATCAAGGTTTAGAGGGACTTAGTTGCAAAGAAAGGGAAATTCGCTATAAACACTATGTGGTAGTTACAGAAGCAGTTACACTGCTCCTCCAGTTCCCACTCCCCCTCTGCCACGACCTCCATGCCCAGGAACCGCCCTCTTCTTGGGGTGGCTCGTAGTAAGGTGAGGAGGCCGGTTATATAAAGGGGAAGTGGAAGTTTGAGGAAGGGGGATCACACCGAGAGTTTTCTTGCACCCAACCTCCACTCAAAAGTTTCTCCTGCTTCCTCTGCATCTCCCCCGTGTCCGCGCGACGCTGGGAGGAGCGAAACCGGCGTCATCCCACCTTCTCCAACTCCGGCGAAGGTGAAGCTTCTTATCCTTTGGTTTATTGGCCACAAGAACCATGGCAGAGTCTTAATTAGGTCTTGCAGACGTTTCCTGCCAAGTACCGAACCTCCATGCACGGCCGTTTGCCGGCGGTGAAGTTGCACCGCCGGAAAAGTGGTTCTGCTCCGCCGCGGCACAAGCTTCGCAACCCGTGGTCCAAAAACAAATACAAATGATGGGTTGGACTGTAGGACCAATAGGTCATCTCTGCAAAGTTTTAGGGATTTTGTTGAGTAATTACGCCGCAGTTTCAAAACCCTAGTTTTCGGGTTTTTCCACCTTCGGGCGAGCTATGTGCTCCGGCGCCGGGCGGGCCTACCCACCTCCGGCCAAGTGGTCCGAGGAGCTCCCTGGGGGTGAGAGGACTCCACCCATGTACTTGCATGGCATCCATGCAGCTTGGTTGAGGCACGGCCATGATGGGCTCGAGGTGGGTTCGGGGTGCGGTTGCCCCGGCGTTCCGGTCGTCCCCGGCGGCCGGGGAGTGGACAAGAAGCTTCCTGGGATCGATTATATCGTATCCATGCCCTTGCATGGATACCATGAAGCCTCGGTGGAAAATCCGCCATTAGAGGCGAAGAAGCTCCAAACCGAGCTTGCTCCGCCGCCGTCTCCGCCGCGTCCTCACCGCCGGGGAATTGTTCCAGATGTGATGGTAGAGATGAAAAACACCTTATGGTGCAGTTGCTGGAGGCCCAGAGACCAGAGATGGAAAAATCTTCATCTCGGGTCTATGGTGGTCATCTTCTTCATTAGCTCCACCTTTGCCCGCGGCTAACCTGGGGAGCAAGCTGGAACCCAAGTTGATGGGGATAATCCTGTAACTTATTAGATCAATTCCTTCCAAGTTGGAAGGGTGTTGGTGCAGTATTGGCCGAGAACAAGCTCGGGCATGGCTTGGGTTCATGTTAACAATTGGTGCACTTAAGGTGTTTGATGAAATGCCTGAGAGAGGTTCTATTTGGTTTTTTGGCTTCGAGTATAAAATGAAAGTTGCTCAAAAATGTCTCCAGAGCTTGATGCTCACTGCAGATCAAGTTAGACCTGGGTGGACTGAGGTTTGGAGCATTGTATGCATTGTTAGTGGACTAGGTGTGGATCTGGCTGATCCAGCAACTGCTGGGCTGCAAATGAAGCAAGCCCCAGGGTTTTTAGGTTGCTGTGAACTTAACTCTAAAGCTGTAGGACCCCGAACCCCATGCAGCATTTTTCCGATGGATCCACTGTTAGAACACCTGTTGTTGGTGTATCTGGCCCATGGTGCATCAATGGGATGCCACAGATGGACCCTGTAAGGTTTTTTTTAGCTGTGTTGGCTTTCGGCTGGGTTTGCCGAAATTTTGAAAAAGAATTAGGCCAAACAGACGGCGGAAATGGATTCAGCGCGGAAAACGCTTGAAAATGGCTTTTTGTTTGCCAAATTCTGAGTCCGGATGCCCAAAAAACGGACTCCCGGAAAATTTACTGGATTTCTGGTGCATGGGGGAGCCGTGGACCGGCGGGGGAGCCACGTGGCAGGCCCTGATTGGCCGGCGCACGCAGCTGGGTCCACGAGCGCTGGGGTTTGGACCGGGGTGCACCGGGAGGCGCGTGGACCGGCAGGTTGTCCACGTGGCAGCGCCTGATTGGGCGGCTCTGGTGCGCTCGGTCTGCGGGAGTGCGCGCGGAGGCGTGGACCGGGGGCGCGCCACGTGGCGGCACCCGGTTGGCGGGCGCATGAGCGCGCGGTCCACGCAGCGCGCGGGGCAGGTGGCCGTACGCGGGGCAGGCACGGGCGACGTGGGAGGTGCCACGTGGCGCCCGCTGATTCGCGGGCGCCACCTACCGCGTTGACGCGGGCAGGGACACGTGGCGCTCCCGTGGCGGCTTGCACGGCTGCGGCGTGTTCGGGGGACACGTGGCGGGCGCCGGCGCGCGGGTCGGACCAAGCAAGCGTCCGGCTGGATCCCGTGTGCGGGCTGGGCCGGGCCGGGCCGCACTGTGCGCGCCCGAAACCGGCCGGGCCGGGCTGCACTGTAGCCGCCCGAATTCGGGCTGGGCCGCACTGTAGCCGCCCGAATCTGGGCTGGGCTGCACTGTAGCCGCCCGAAACTTGGGACAATTTCGGTATTTCTTCAATTGTTTTTTTGGGGCCTTTATTTAGCAGCCCGAGCCTCTTTCTTCTCCCCTTTTCTCCTCTTTTCGAGCCTCCTCTGCCCAAGCACCCTTAAGAAGATTTCTTCATCTTCAAGCTCTGGATCCACCTGCAAAGTTTTGGGATTTTATGGGCACGCATCCCGAGGTTCTCTATTTACGGCGCGGCGCGACGTGGTGGTTCCAGTGTTCTTCTTCGGCGCAGCAGCAGTGTTTTAGCTCCCCTGGTCTACTCCGACGATCTTTTCGAGCGATTTCTTCGCTGCTGGATTCGTAGCAGGTGAGGCTACGATTTTGGGTTTCTCGCACATTTTCAGATTTCACGTTTTTCGAGGTGTTTTCTCGTTCTCATTGGGACCCCTTTTGCTGTGAGATTTTGGGTGAGGGCAGCACCTTCTTTTGAGGAGATCTTCGCGCATGAGTCTCGGATCAAGACGTGCTTATAGACTTTTTTCATCTACTCGACGCGAGGATCATCGTGAATTTTTCTTGGAATTTTTGGAGACCTTCCCGAAGGTATACACTGTTCCTTTTATCTGTACAAGAGTTTACAGTTGAATGATTTTGGGATTGTGCGCATCGTTACTGTGGAATTTGTAACTTGGCCTTCGGTGCTCGGAATTGGACGTGCAGGTACCCGTTTCGAAGCTATCGACGCGAGGATCGCTGTGGTATTTTTATCAGAATTTTTGGAGTTCGTTTTACAGGTGAAAATTTCGCAGTAAGTGGACTGTTCCCAGCAGATTTGTAAAACCTGGATTTTAATGGAGTTAAAGTGTAACTGTAGCCTTATGTTGTACCCAGGAGGGATTGTGGACTGTGCTGGACCTGTTGGACCTAGAGTGGTTATTTCCTGGTTTTCTCAGCTGTACGGCTCCGGACAGTTAGCGTCTTCAGGTGGGTGGCTTGCTTTCAAGATCTATGGACTGTACTCTAATTCTATTGATATAGAATCATGCATGATAGTGATTGGACTTGAGTAGCATGCTAGAGCGTAGGAATTGTTGATCCTTGTTTTATCTGTCGATCTTGTGATCTCTTGCTTCCTACTATCATGTTAAATATTTGTTATATTGGAACCTGACCTAGCACCCCCGTCATATGTTGCATGTGTAACCAGACCAGTAGAAAACCCTCACTTGGGCTAGGGTTATTTATGTTTAGACATCCACACTTTATGTCGCATTCCTGGACTTAGTGTTATCCTCGCCCGGGTAGTGGGCCGAGCGGTCGGGACTTCTCTATAGTGTGGGATGCATTGCACTCGTGCTTGGGAGCAGAGTGGAGTCTGGTAGATGTAGTGGTTCGCTTGTCTGTATCGGGAACCGTTTGGGGTAAACGGTGGACCCGAGAGATCTTGTTTTTTCCCTGTTTGGGTCGTCGCCACTGTGTTAGTGGCAGTAGTTTACTAGTGTTAGCCGGACCTAGAACCCAGAACTCTTTTCGACATATACATGATTTTAGTCTACCAATGTTTTCTTCCAAACATCGAAGGGCCGCTGGAGTCTGTTCTTGTTTGATTGGACAAAGGCATCAGCCCTTCGGGGTTTGGGTAAAACACTTGTTTTCTAACTGTTTTTCTAAAAAGAACTAAAATCATTAAATATGGATTTCTTCCAGATCAAATTAGTTTTCTATAACAAATGTCACCTTTTCCGGTAAATCTCCCCACTCGAAAGGATTCGAGTGGTCTGGGTTCTAGGGGTCGTTCCTCTGTCGGGACGAAAGCCACGGGGCCGAGCCTGGAACCTGTTCTTGTTTGATAGGGTTGTAGGTGTAGGTCCCCCGGGACTTTCGGGCCCTGTTGGTGTCTTCTGCGAGTTGTACTGTGTTTTGCTTTCCCGAACTATAAGGGATCGGAACTTCGATAGTCGGAGCCTAGAGTCTGTTCTTGTTTGATAGGGTTCTTAGCACCGGTCTATCGGGTTTCCGAAGCCTTATGGTGTCGGTCTTTCTGGAGAGTTTAGTGTTCTGTTGTGGGAGCCGTCTGGTGGACAGTGGCCCCAGCTGTGTGACTTCCAGCTTGTGGTTGAGAGTTGGTGTCGTTGGTCGATCTTGTTGATCGTGGTTGGACTTTAGCCTGCATGAGCCATTTATTTGAGCTCGACAGAGTTACGCGGATACTTTCCTCGGTGGGGTCGCTCCCCTCGAGAGCCACTTCGGAGTTGGGCCTGTTACTTGTTATCGCGACTTGTCGACGCCGTCCCTCTGACTGGCCCAGTTAGTGGCAGTCACGGACACCCTACGGTAGACCCGTCCTGTTGAGGATGTGCGGCAGTAGGTGGGCGCAGGTTTGACTGGACCCTTTGAGGCAGTCAGTTTAGATTTGGTGAGTTGCTGTGTGTGTTAGTAGATGCATCATGTTTCATCTGTTCCTGTTCTTGAGCATCTAGATAGAGGCATAGTAGCTGTAGAGTTACTTTTCCAGCCCTTTCATTCCAGTTTTATATTGTTACTTTATGCCTCTAGTAGACTTAGTGGGCAGACCGTCGGGCTTGCTGGCGGCACCCACTGAGAACTACTTGGGACGTAGTTCTCACACCCGTCGTGGTGTATTTTCCCACAGGGACTTCTACTCCGGTTCCTGCTTCTCCTGTTGCTGCTTCTTCTGCTCGAGGTAAGGGAGTCGCGAGATAGTTCCCCACCAGTCGTCATCCAGAGAGTAGATGTACCCTTATTACTTTTGAGAGTTCCTGTTGAGAGAACTTTGTAGTGAGGTATAGAGTTGTATTTATTTTCTACTGCTCGAGAGACTTTTGTACTTTTGGTGAGGACTTGTGTTGTATATAGTTTTTATTTCTAGCAGTTTTACTTTCAGCTCTGATATCTGCTTAGTATAGATGCTCTTTTGCAGGTTAGTCGCTTCGTCTATACGGGCTTCCCGTATGGGCGGCGGATCTGTTGGCGAGCCCGGGTCGCAGTTTCGACGCCGGGGCGTGACAAAAGCAGAATTTGAATTGGATTATTAAAGGTTAAGTTATAGGTTAACCAACCCTTAAAAGAATAGTTTAGCCCAAACACTGTTCCGGGCTGTTTGCGAAGCCGCGACAGTGAGCACCTAGCTAATTTCGGGTCACTGGACGCGATGCTCGCGTCGGATTTCGATTTCGTTGAGCCGAAGAAACAAAAATGCATTTAGGCTATGTTAGAGAGGTATATTATGGCCCGAAGTTTTCCTCGGGTACCGTGCTGCTGCAAATGGGTGAGCACGGTGTTCAGCGGGTCGAGTGTCACTTACTGGAAGTGACGGTTCGTAAAAATAATATCCCAGTTAAGAGAACGAGCGAAAACGACTCTTATTTTATGGTAAAAGTGCAATTGGGTAGAACCCTAGGGGTCTAACTGCAATTGTAGCCTCATGGGCTGTTTTGGGCTGTACGCCCATGATCTCTAAACCCTTCGTTGGAGATCCAATGGCTTTCGTTGAGCGGAAATCGGATTTCCGGAAAATTCCGGCAAAATCCCGGGACTTCGGCGAAGTTTTCCGTATAGCTTGCACACACAGTGAGTTAGGGGGATGGATATGAGAGAGAGTCTATTATTGACTTGTATTTATTATTCAGGTACTAGCAGTCAGCCGCTAGCCAGTGAGCCTCCCAACGGATTTGAGGATCGCTTGTACTGAGGTGGGTTTACGGTCGAAGCTGAGTATTGTGTTGGTAATCCAAAAGGGACTTTTGATTATTAATCGGTACTAACACTGATGGTTTCTATGATGTACTACCTTACCCCGTGACATGGTTACTTGGTTACATGGTTACTTATGCTCGAGTTGCGACACGCGCACCCGCGGTTTGGCCACCGCAAAGGGTGCTCTTTTCCGGAAAGGCGGTCTTTGACCCGTGTTACCCCACGAGGTGACGTAGTGGGGGGCCCCTATAGGTGGGGGGTTTGAGGCAGCGAGGTGCGAGCGGTGGGACCACCGGGATTGGATCCCGAAGTGGTCAGGTGTGAGACTGCCGGGATTGGATCCCGATGTAGTCAGGTGTGAGACCGCCGGGTCCGGTGCCCGACGCGGTCAGGTGTTACAGGTGTTACCGGGGTTACAGGTGTTACAGGTGTTACAGGTGGTACAGGTGGTTGCGAGTTACCGTTACGAGTAGAGCGGTTATTCCGGCTAGTCTTACTTTGGTGACTTGGCATTACTTTACTGTTTTAGTACTACTCTTATGATAGTGTCGCTGACTACCCACTCTGTGACAGGTACCTCCAGGGGGTAGCGGTAGGCGACGGTGAGGCCGAAGTGGTAGCAGTCGGGCTGAGGGAGCCCTAGTATGCTGTATCATTTACTTTCTCTGCATTTCATTCAGAACTGTAGGTTATTGTGTGGTTCTCGATACCCTTGTGGGGTCGTGTGGATGTTGAGTACTTTCTTTCTGCTTATGCACTACAGTTTCCTTTATTGTTCCCGTTTGGCCGTTTTCAAAGCAACATGACTAGAAAAAGAAAAGAACTTCGAAAACTATCTTTCAAAATCTAGGTCGTGTGGACCTGTTTTCCAAACCCTGTGGATTTATGGCATCTTTTCAGGCTGTCTTCAAAACCTTGGGTCGTGTGGACCTGCTTTCAAAACTGTGAGTTTATCCTTTCAACTTGATTGGCCACGGGTATTGTTTAGTCTTCATGCACCGTACTACTTCGAACTGTTGTGATTAAATGGGAAAATGATTGCTTAGGATCGACTATTGTAACAGCCGCGACGCCGTGCATATACAGAGGAGACTCTGCCCGATTTCCGAGTAAATCTGTATATGTGGCGGGTCTGGGCACGCGCCGGGGAAGGAGGTTTCTAAACAAAAAAAATTAGTACGCACTTTGCGCGTACTTTGAAGTATCGTTTCCGCTAAAATAAAACCCCCGGGGCGTGACAGATTAAGATGGTATCAGAGCCTTTGCTTTAATCACAACAGTGACGGCCCAACATCCACCGAGATATCACACTTAACTACGAATAAATGAAATGTGTGGGACGTAAGGTTGTAGGACGTGAGTGAACGTGGGGGAAAGGGGAATTTGTGTGATTTATTTACGCACGGTTTTCTTGGTATGCTGGGACTAATGTGTTTCCTTGGTGTGCACAGATAGAAGCCAGATTTTGGGTAGGTAACTGCTGTCAGACATGGACTTTGCGGCAGAGGCGAACCGCGTACTACGCAACCAGCTGCGCGACGTGGCTGTGAAATTGCTAACTCTCGCAGAGCAGGTGGGTATACTGACCCAGGAGCTCGAGAGTGTCGACCGCGCCCAGCACGGCACCGGTGGTGTTAACCCCCGTGGGATACCATCGACTGGCGTTTCCACCTTTCAGGGAGCGGTCAACTTGGCCGTGCGCGCGGAGCTAGAGCGTACACGACGGGCACACCCCTACCCCGGCCCGACAGGGGGCCCCTACCAGTGCGGCAGAGCGACCAAGCGCCAGAGGAACAGGCCGAAACCCGGGCAGGCAATGAGGGCGGGACCTACACCACCGACGCCATGCGTCATTTGTGACGGTACGCATCCCATGATGGAGTGCCCTTGGCGGAATGAGCATTGCTTCCGGTGTGGCAGGCCGGGCCACACACGTTGCGAGTGTCCCCGGAGGCCAGGTGTCACCAGACCCCCGGCACCGAGACCCGACGACCCACGCCTGACGGACTCTTCCGATACCGAGACCCCACCCCGCCACGTCGAACGTAGCTGGCCCAGAGGTTGTGGACGGACCTCCCCAGCCACCCCGGGGAGCAGTGATGCAGAATCTTAGAACAGGTATATATATATATATTTTTCTTTTTCTTCCCTTTTTGGTTTTTCCTTGGTTAGGCATCGATTCCCATCTTCCGTTTCTGTCTTTTTCTTCCTCCGCGTACTGTACGGTTGTGTCGGGGGAGGGTTATATAGGATAGGAGTGGGGATTACTCCCCTAGTCCGCCTGAGGAGTTGTGAACGCTAGATAGGAATCCCTTACAAGTGTTTTGAGGAGAGAACCCTACCTAGTTTGTTGGTCTGTTCAAAACCCCGGAGGAGGAACTTCGCGGGAGTAGCCACTACCGCGACGGTAGCAGACAAGGTGTCACCACCCCCGACGACGACATCAGAAGCGGTGTTTTGAATTATCGAAGGATTACGACCTAACTATCCAATATCACCCCGGGAAAGCAAACGTGGTAGCGGACGTTTTGAGCAGGATGGGGCGATTGTAGGGAGGATTGGTAGGTGCGAGGACTGAACAGAGCAACTTGATCATGAAATTTGCACGACTAGGGTTGGAAGTAGTGCCGCAGGCACGGTTGCGCAACTTCTAACTCTGGTGGTCAAACCAACACTGTTGGAAAAGACTCGAGAGGAACAGTAGGCGGACTCGCACTTACAGCTCGTAAAAGATAAGATCTCACCGGATCAGGAAGAGGACTTTTCATTGGAAGGCGATGACACCCTACGGTTCCGCGGGCGAAATTGTGTGCCGGATACCCCCGGAATTTAAGAAGGAAATGCTGCCCAAGGCACACCGCGCCCCTTATGCAGCGCATCCAGGAGGCACAAAGATGTACAGGGACCTCAAGCAGACCTTCTAGTGGCCCAAGATGAAGAGGGATGTAACGCAATTTGTAGCTCCTTGCCTGGGGTGTCAACAAATAAAGGTCGAACGTCAACGCCCGGCAGGGAAACTGCAATCTCTCCTAGTGCCAGAGAGAAACGAGCGGATCAGGAGGGGCGCGAAGCCTTTTGGGAGCGCAACTCGAGCATGCGTGGGCCCTTTCCCCACTTATTGGATTCATGGTGTATTTAAGTTTCGGGGACGAAACTTCTTTTAAGGTGTGAGTGATGTAGCACTCGAGAAATTCAAGTGTGGTTGCGGGCGAAGAAGCAGATCTAAACCTAAGTGACTTGCATACCGGTGCGCGTATCGCACAGTTACGGAGCACTATGTCTGCCTTTCGGATCCGAGTCTGATCTCGAAGATCTGAAACCACTAGTGCGACCGTCTCGTCGAACCGATTGAAAATGATATAAACTGATTTTCGATCCGACGGTCGGATTGTTCAGAAATCAGTGAAGAAGCTTGTGGGGTCCACGACTTAAGTCGTGAATAGTAACCTCCTGATTTAATTCCCCACCGAGCGAACGTTAGCCGATTCACTGTCTGGAGTCCGAATCTAGCGATTCGGGTAGTCGATTTGAATGGCACCGCCGTTCTGAGCACAATGGCACTGACGGAATTCACGTTTAGTGATCCGGGTGCATCGAAGTGCGTGCGTCATACTGCAATTTACAGAACTTTATGGCCCGAGATTTTATTCGAGCACTGAATCAAGCAAGCAAATACGCTACTCGATAGGTTTCGACGAGCCGGACGTCGTGGCGAAGTCGGTTTCACAATTTGACGAACCGTTCGTCTCGAAATGCGTGAAATACGTCGAAAAAATGGGTATTTTCGCAAAAATCTTAATATTTTATGTGTCAAATGCAATGAGGTTATTTGGAGAAGGACTTCTATGCATAAATGACCTACAGCTATGGACTGAATTGTAATGATCAAGGTTTAGAGGGACTTAGTTGCAAAGAAAGGGAAAATTCGCTATAAACACTATGTGGTAGTTACAGAAGCAGTTACAACTGCTCCTCCATGTTCCCACTCCCCTCTGCCACGACCTCCATGCCCAGGAACCGCCCTCTTCTTGGGGTGGCTCGTAGTAAGGTGAGGAGGCCGGTATATAAAGGGGAAGTGGAAGTTTGAGGAAGGGGGATCACACCGAGTTTTCTTGCACCCAACCTCCATCAAAAGTTTCTCCTGCTTCCTCTGCATCTCCCCCGTGGCCGCGCGACGCTGGGAGGAGCGAAACCGGCGTCATCCCACCTTCTCCAACTCCGGCGAAGGTGAAGCTTCTTATCCTTTGGTTTTATTGGCCCAAGACCCATGGCAGAGTCTTAATTAGGTCTTGCAGACTTTCCCTGCCAAGTACCGAACCTCCATGCACGGCCGTTTGCCGGCGGTGAAGTTGCACCGCCGGAAAAGGTGGTTCTGCTCCGCCGCGGCCAAGCTTCGCAACCCGTGGTCCAAAAACAAAAATAAAATGATGGGTTGGGACTGTAGGACCAATAGGTCATCTCTGCAAAGTTTGAGGGATTTTGGTTGAGTAACTACGCCGCAGTTCAAAACCCTAGTTTTCGGGTTTTTCCACCTTCGGGCGAGCTATGTGCTCCGGCGCCGGCGGGCCTCCCCACCTCCGGCCAAGTGGTCGAGGAGCTCCCTGGGGGTGAGAGGACTCCACCCATGTACTTGCATGGCATCCATGCAGCTTGGTTGAGGCACGGCCATGATGGGCTCGAGGTGGGTTCGGGGTGCGGTTGCCGGCGTTCCGGTCGTCCCCGGCGGCCGGGGAGTGGACAAGAAGCTTCCTGGGATCGATTATATCGTATCCATGCCCTTGCATGGATACCATGAAGCCTCGGTGGAAATCCGCCATTAGAGGCGAAGAAGCTCCAAACCGAGCTTGCTCCGCCGCCGTCTCCGCCGCGTCCTCACCGCCGGGAATTGTTCCAGATGTGATGGTAGAGATGAAAAACACCTTATGGTGCAGTTGCTGGAGGCCCAGAGACCAGAGATGGAAAAATCTTCATCTCGGGTCTATGGTGGTCATCTTCTTCATTAGCTCCACCTTTGCCCGCGGCTAACCTGGGGAGCAAGCTGGAACCCAAGTTGATGGGGATAATCCTGTAACTTATTAGATCAATTCCTTCCAAGTTGGAAGGGTGTTGGTGCAGTATTGGCCGAGAACAAGCTCGGGCATGGCTTGGGTTCATGTTTAACAATTGGTGCACTTAAGGTGTTTGATGAAATGCCTGAGAGAGGTTCTATTTGGTTTTTGGCTTCGAGTATAAAATGAAAGTTGCTCAAAAATGTCTCCAGAGCTTGATGCTCACTGCAGATCAAGTTAGACCTGGGTGGACTGAGGTTTGGAGCATTGTATGCATTGTTAGTGGACTAGGTGTGGATCTGGCTGATCCAGCAACTGCTGGGCTGCAAATGAAGCAAGCCCCAGGGTTTTTAGGTTGCTGTGAACTTAACTCTAAAGCAGAATTTGAATTGGATTATTAAAGGTTAAGTTATAGGTTAACCAACCCTTAAAAGAATAGTTTAGCCCAAACACTGTTCCGGGCTGTTTGCGAAGCCGCGACAGTGAGCTCCTAGCTAATTTCGGGTCACTGGACGCGATGCTCGCGTCGGATTTCGATTTCGGTGAGCCGAAGAAACAAAAATGCATTTAGGCTATGTTAGAGAGGTATATTATGGCCCGAAGTTTTCCTCGGGTACCGTGCTGCTGCAAATGGGTGAGCACGGTGTTCAGCGGGTCGAGTGTCACTTACTGGAAGTGACGGTTCGTAAAAATAATATCCCAGTTAAGAGAACGAGCGAAAACGACTCTTATTTTATGGTAAAAGTGCAATTGGGTAGAACCCTAGGGGTCTAACTGCAATTGTAGCCTCATGGGCTGTTTTGGGCTGTACGCCCATGATCTCTAAACCCTTCGTTGGAGATCCAATGGCTTTCGTTGAGCGGAAATCGGATTTCCGGAAAATTCTGGCAAAATCCCGGGACTTCGGCGAAGTTTTCCGTATAGCTTGCACACACAGTGAGTTAGGGGGATGGATATGAGAGAGAGTCTATTATTGACTTGTATTTATTATTCAGGTACTAGCAGTCAGCCGCTAGCCAGTGAGCCTCCCAACGGATTTGAGGATCGCTTGTACTGAGGTGGGTTTACGGTCGAGGCTGAGTATTGTGTTGGTAATCCAAAAGGGACTTTTGATTATTAATCGGTACTAACACTGATGGTTTCTATGATGTACTACCTTACCCCGTGACATGGTTACTTGGTTACATGGTTACTTATGCTCGAGTTGCGACACGCGCACCCGCGGTTTGGCCACCGCAAAGGGTGCTCTTTTCCGGAAAGGCGGTCTTTGACCCGTGTTACCCCACGAGGTGACGTAGTGGGGGGCCCCTATAGGTGGGGGGTTTGAGGCAGCGAGGTGCGAGCGGTGGGACCACCGGGATTGGATCCCGAAGTGGTCAGGTGTGAGACTGCCGGGATTGGATCCCGATGTAGTCAGGTGTGAGACCGCCGGGTCCGGTGCCCGACGCGGTCAGGTGTTACAGGTGTTACCGGGGTTACAGGTGTTACAGGTGTTACAGGTGGTACAGGTGGTTGCGAGTTACCGTTACGAGTAGAGCGGTTATTCCGGCTAGTCTTACTTTGGTGACTTGGCATTACTTTACTGTTTTAGTACTACTCTTATGATAGTGTCGCTGACTACCCACTCTGTGACAGGTACCTCCAGGGGGTAGCGGTAGGCGACGGTGAGGCCGAAGTGGTAGCAGTCGGGCTGAGGGAGCCCTAGTATGCTGTATCATTTACTTTCTCTGCATTTCATTCAGAACTGTAGGTTATTGTGTGGTTCTCGATACCCTTGTGGGGTCGTGTGGATGTTGAGTACTTTCTTTCTGCTTATGCACTACTGTTTCCTTTATTGTTCCCGTTTGGCCGTTTTCAAAGCAACATGACTAGAAAAAGAAAAGAACTTCGAAAACTATCTTTCAAAATCTGGGTCGTGTGGACCTGTTTTCCAAACCCTGTGGATTTATGGCATCTTTTCAGGCTGTCTTCAAAACCTTGGGTCGTGTGGAGCTGCTTTCAAAACTGTGAGTTTATCCTTTCAACTTGATTGGCCACGGGTATTGTTTAGTCTTCATGCACCGTACTACTTCAAACTGTTGTGATTAAATGGGAAAATGATTGCTTAGGATCGACTATTGTAACAGCCGCGACGCCGTGCATATACAGAGGAGACTCTGCCCGATTTCCGAGTAAATCTGTATATGTGGCGGGTCTGGGCACGCGCCGGGGAAGGAGGTTTCTAAACAAAAAAAATTAGTACGCACTTTGCGCGTACTTTGAAGTATCGTTTCCGCTAAAATAAAACCCCCGGGGCGTGACACAAGGTGAGAGCAAGGTGTTTTCTTTTGCATGCACTAATCGTTTCACAGGGGGTTACTGTTGATCCATACGGAAGAGTGTGGATGCTCTGGGTTTCGGTTTGCTTTTTTTCCAGCATTTATAGCATTTTACACATCTTACTTTTATCTCTTACTCTTTGTGTCGCTGACTTCCCACACGGCGACAGGTTCGGGTAGATGTGGGATCCGGGACGACAGTGAGGCTGCGACCAGGGGAAGTTAGCCTCGTTTGGGGCTGGTAACCTCTCCGTTAGTTCGTTTTGTTTTATTTCGGTTAGTTAGCTCTGTGTGTGTGGTACTTATTTGTGGATGGTGTGGATGTTGGAAATTTCGTGATGAACGATTTTTTCTTTACGTCATTTTGGGTCCGGCCAACTTCAAATAAAAGAAAAGGATTGCGAAAAAGGTTTTGAAAAGAATAGGTGCCGTGTGGGCACTGTTTTATAAACCCGTGGATTTATTCTTTCATAATGTTGATTGCCTCGTTAGTTACTGATTATGATTATCCTCTTCCTCTACTCGATTGTTTTGACTGGTGTGGTTAAAGTGTGAATTGTGTTTGTGACGCTGTGCACATACAATGAAGACTCTGTCCGTTTGTGAGGTGAATTTGTATGTGTGGCGGGTCTGGGCACGTACCGGAGGGTGGGACTGTTTTAAAAAAAATAAAAAAATTGACACGTTTTCTGCCTAATTAAACCCCCGGGGCTTGACAAATAGGTGGCCCCAGGGCAAAACTGATAACACACTAGGGAGGAGTCTCTCCTCACACCCATGTAAACGGGCAAAGGTACGCGAAATAAATGAATGGGATGCTCCGGTATCGAATAATATTCTAGTGCGAATATCTGAAAATAAAATAATACCTGCAACCACATCTGTGGGTGGATCCGTACCCTGCTGAGTCATGGAATATACCCTCCCACCTGACTATTGCTGCTGTGGTGCCCTCTCCTCCCGTCGAGGGGTCGGAGGACGTCCTGCCTGTCCTGAAGAAGACCTCCCATGATCCTGCCGCTGAGGTGAAGATGATGAAGCTGCTGTCGATATTGTCCCCTAGCTCAAAGGGCAGTTAGATCTGAAATGCCCCTGTTTCCCACACTTGAAATAATGATCCTGCCTCTGAGAACAAGCTGTAACTGGATGTGCTCCACCACAAATAATACAGGGTCGATCTCGTGTCTTCTGCCCACTAGTCGGAGAGTTCTTATTCCCTTGCTGTGTCCGAGGATACTTGGGTGGTCGGCTACTCCCTGTTTGTCCACCACTAGACTGAGACTGTGACCGTTTCTTGTCCCTGTTGCGGTCTGAACCCTCACTCCGAGCACAAGCAAGAACAGCTCCACGCTCTACCAATGTGGCCCTGTCGACCACCCGCTGAAAAGTGTGTAGATCTGCCGACTGAACAAGTCTGAAAATATCTCATCTCAATCCATCAACAAAAAATCGAGCCTTATGAGACTCATCTCGAATAACAAAAGGAACACAGTTAGCCAACCTCACATATTCCCTTTGATATTCCATAACTGATCGATTACCTTGCTTAATGTTTTTCAGATCATCCTCAAGCTGTCGTTTGACGCTGTCCGAGAAGAATGCTCCAAATAACATCTCTCTAAATGCTGACCAAGTAGGGAAGGCAGTGCCACGAGAAGAAGTAGGTCGCACTGTCTTCCACCAAATCCGGGCGGTTCCCTCCAGAAAATGAACCTCCAAGGGGACCCGCTCGTCCTCCTCCATCAACAGATCCTCAAATAACTTCTCTATGGTATCCACCTATCTCTCCACCACCCACGGGTCGGTCGTCTCTCCCTCATAAACGGGTGGTTTGTACTTCTGAAACTCTCTCAAACTTGCCCTCACTCTCGCCCGTTCCGTGTGCAACACCGGATCTCCTCCGGTAACGCTGGCGAACAGAGTGGGCGAAGGAGTGATGATGGCCGCACCCACCGGATCCCTAATAGGACCTCCCGGTATCGGCCCCTGAGCTGCTAATAAAGGAACATCCGGAGGTACTGTCGTCGAAACCGCTGGAGCCCTCACCGTGGTAGTCCGAGTATGCGTACCATCGTCACCGCCTGCTCTTGGCGCATGCGCCCCACGCAAAACTGGCCCGGGAGTAGGAAGCTGGGTAGCAGTAGCGGGTGTCGCCGTCTGGCGGGCTTCCTGCTGTACGAACTCGGTGAGTGCCAACAACTGCCCCAATAAATCCTAAAATTGTTGCTTGAGTAATCGGTTCTCTGCGGCCAAAGAGGCCTCGGCAGCAGTCGGCCTCGCCTCATCCCCTCCTCCACCATCAACCGACAATGTAGTACGAACCATACTCTGTACACACAAACAAAGGGGTCAACAAACAAAACGATCAACACGAAAACCGTGTAAAGGCGACAAAATAAAGAAACACTGAAGACTGAGCAAAAACCAACAAATAAACTCTGAAACCCACACTCTCTCGTGACTAGGGACTTTGGTTATTACATTGGTTAATCCGCAAGAGTTATCATATATCGTGGAGGTTGGACATATGCAAACTTTTAAAACAAGAAAAACTGCATGGTTTATACCCTTTCGCTCTGATACCATTTAATCTGTCACGTCTCGGGAGAGGTTGAACAGCGAAAAACGACCATATTTTTTTCAAAGTCTTTCCTCCCGATACATGCCCAGACTGCCACATATACAAGATCTCTCTACACAAACGGACAGAGTCTCCCCTGTATATACACGGTATCGCACAAAATACGTACATCAACCACAACCGGTTTTTCATAAACAAGGTGCTAAATAAAGAGATAAGCTAGTCTTTTGAATCATACAAGATAACATCGCCCACACGACATACTCCAGTTGTAAGGATAAAACCACAAAGGTTTAAATAGTGCCTACCCGACACTCCGCTTTGAAAATAGATTTTGTAAATATTTTATCCATTTGAAAAGCTCCAAACTCCACATGCCATCATACAATAATAAAAACTAAATATAAAAGACTACTCTCCATCCACACAGTCCATGCGTCCCACATCCACATCACAAAGTGTTCACATCACACATTGTCCACATCTCATGCAAATAGTATCAACCGAATGTAATGACCAAAAAGAATGAGTAATAATGTCACCGGGATAACGAAAAACCAAGTCACTCCCAAGCCGTAGCCTCTCCCCCGTCCCCACCCGAACCTGTCACATGGTGGGAACCAGTGACAAAAACATAGGAAGGAAAATGAATAAAACAATGATTTAGTGCTACAAATAGGTACGACAAAGTAAATAGGACATCAAACCGAAAACCGAAACTCCCAAGTCATCCATACCACCTTCCCCGTTTTCCAATACGGAAACCCAGGAAAAACATCCAACCTGCTCGATATCTCGGTGCACATCAAACCCATGTCGCTTTGCCCGCGACACAGCGTTGACAGCGGGGGTCCCCTCACGCCATGTCCGCGTAGGGATCACGGGTTATACAGACCACTTCTCCGGAAAAGTACACCCTTGCGGTGGCCAAACCGCTGGTGTACGTGACAATGCAATGAGCCACACAATCCCATACTCGTGTATCAAGTCACGGTATGCCTCACGATCCCATACTCGTGGAATAAGATGCGATACACCTCACGATTCCATACTCGTGAAATAAATCGATAAGTCAAGGAATCCGTCCATGTTCTTTGCGTATGTATCGTTCCGTCACCATAGCCGTGACAATGTCCTTCCTATCATTTTAAAATAACAATACCGAAAACGACAACGAAAGAAAGAGGAGGGTTGAACACCTCCATTCAATAATGTCCCCAACCTGGGTTTTGGTTACCTACCTAAACCGGCGATGAAATCGAAACCTGAAAAGCCCTTCAAAAGCACCCGTAACCTTGTCCAAATGAAAACGGTGGACCCCTCGGTGGCAAAAGAAGAGTCTGGGCCCCGACCGCTGTCTCGGCGAACCTCCGCGATGAAAAACCAGCAAAAACGCCCCCTAACAATAAAATATACCAACAATCATCATAAAAAACACACCCGAAAACCAATTTTGTAAATCATGGGTTAACCGGGGATTCCGACAGCGAAAACGGCGATAAAAAACCCAACCAAATCCAACGATTTGGGTTATGTTAAATATGGATCTGAATAGGGAAAAAAACACCTAGAGGGGGGTGAATAGGTGTAAACAATAAACACACCAAAATCTTTGCGTAAAAATAACCCAATGTGGAAAAGTAAATAACACGCAGAGATTTTACGTGAAAAACTCCAATCCAGGAGTAAAAAACCACGGGACCGATCACACGGTGAAATCCACTAAGATTAAACACGTATAAAGGTGATATACCGTACTCACACGACTCAACCATTTACCATACGCTCCAAGTAGATTTTCTCCGCTCGCTCCGCAACGCGCCTCGAATCTACGATTTGCGTCCAACGCCGAATCCACAGCGTCCAACGTCGAGTCCACGACGTCCAACCGAATCCACGGTCTCCACCAAGTAGTACGTCTCGAATCCACGAACGCACCTCGTTTCGAATCCACGAAATGGTAGCACCTTGAGTCCACAAGGCCACGCGAATCCACGCGCCGATTTTTGGCAAAATCGTTGTTTGTTGTTGGTGAAAATCCGCCGAATACTTAGATCAAAGATAGATCGGAAATACCATCTAAGTATTCATTAATTTGATTCTACAAGAGATATGAGCTTTGAAACCCTAGAATCAAATTAATCAATATAGATAAAGAAACATAGAATAGATCTAGTTTTTCCCTTTCTTCTCTACATGTGGATTTTTCTAAGTTTTTCCGTTTATTTTTGGATTCTCAAAACTTAACCCTAAAAGATGAATCAAAGGGTTTATTTATAGGTTAGAAACCTTTGGAAGAGGATAAGAATCAAAAACTGACTTAACTGAAATTTTCCTGCACGACGGTCCGGACTGGATTTGGCTTGATCCGGACTGTCGTCATTTTTCAGAGAATTTCCTGAAAAATCATGTTCGGGGTCCGTACTGAAAGATGAATGGTCCGGATTGTTCATGTGATTTCTGCAGAATCCTTGTTCGGGGTCCGGACTAAACCAGGGGAGGTCCGGACTGAAATTCCGCATGAACTATCCTATGTTCGGGGTCCGGACTGGAATGCCCTGATCCGGATCCTGAACATATTACATGTCCAGTTTTTGATTTTTATGCAATTAAAAATCCATCCAAGTGTTTCTACACTATAAGAAGTATTCGGATCACCAAGATTATTTAGTTAAGCGTACCTGATCCTTTTGAATTCTTCTTTCTTGAGATTGAGGTATATGATCCAAACATCTTCATCTTCAATCCTTAAGTCTTAAACATTTTAACGAAATACGCCAAAACAAATTCCTTAACAAACGACAGCGGAGACCAAACAACACCACGCCCGAAAATGAAGCGAAACGGGCCGAAACCCGAGTTGGAGCTGGCCGGGCATGCGGCTGGGCTGCACGGGTTGGGCCGCGCTGGAGCACGCCCTAGGTGTGGACCGGGCTCACGCCGGGTGTAGGTGTCACGCCCCGGGGTCGAAACTGCGACCCGGGCTCGCCAACAGATCCGCCACCTATGCCAAAGTCCGCATAGACGAAGCGTCCTACCTGCAAAACAAGTGCTACAGCTAACAGATATCAGAGCTATAAGATAAAACTGCTGTATAACTAAAATCATCCACTGTACAACTGAAAATAATACAACAATGTCCATCTCCCAAAATGATAATCATAAAATATCCTCATAGACAAAGGTCGAGACTCAACCGGGAGATACCTCCGATAAATACATCAGTGTACAGGCTCTCAATACATATCATATCCTCACTACATCAGTCTCTCAAAAGAGGAAATAAAATAACTAATCTACTGAAGCTCTCCTCTGAAGGGGTACCGCTACTCTCCAAACATGGGTAGGGATCTAGCTCGCGACTCCCTCGCTTCGATCAACAACCGCAGAATCAGCAACACCCGCTAAGACTCTGCAAAACAAAGGAGAGGAAGGAAAAAAAAGGGGGAAAACCCCCAGAGGGTGTGAGAACTACACCAAAGGAGGGAGTTCTCAGTGGGTACCACCGCCAGGACCGACGGTCTGCCCACCAAGTCCTCAAGAGACAAAAACTAACCAAAGCCGTAAAGACTGATAAAAAGAAGCTGGAGCCTCTCAACAGCTGTCATGCCTCGATGCTTGCTATGCCTGCCATGCCTGCTATTCCTGCCATGCCTGCCTATGCTTGCCATGCCTGCTATGCCTGCTGTGCCTGCCTACCTGCCATGCCTGCCTATGCCTGCTATGCCTGCCTATGCCTGCTATGCCTGCCTATGCCCACCATGCCTTCTCTGCCTGCCTATGCCTGCCTATGCCCGCCATGCCTGCTCTGCCTGCCAATGCCTACCTATGCCTGCCATGCCTGCTCTGCCTGCCTATGCCTGCCATGCCTGCTCTGCCTGCCTATGCCTGCCTATGCCTGCCATGCCTGCTCTGCCTGCCTATGCCTGCCTATGCCTGCCATGCCTGCTCTGCCTGCCTATGCCTGCCCTGCCTGCCTATGCCTACTATGCCTGCCTATGCCTGCCATGCCAGCTCTGCCTGCCTATGCCTGCCTTGCCTGCCTATGCCTACTATGCCTGCCTGCCTGCCATGCCTGCCTATGCCTGCTATGCCTGCCTATGCCTGCCCTACAACGGTCAACAACTCACAATGACCTTGGGACCACCGTACCCCCAAACGGTTCCCAACAACACTAGCATTGGTCCAAACACCGCCACTAGACTCCACTCGGTCCCCCTGACACGAGCGCAACTATAAAGCAAATGTCTGTAATAAGCCCAATCTAATGCCACCAGTAGAACTGGTACTGCCTGCTGTGCCTGCCAAATCGGGTATGCCAGCCTACACATAACACCGGTAGGGGATGGGAGTCTCAAGGACTCGAGGTCTGAAAATCGCACACTCCGGAGTGGCACTCGAGGGGAGCGACCCACACGAGTAAAGTGCCTCAGTAACAAATATCATGAATCAGCAGGACTGGATCATAACTCGGATCAAAGTGGGAAACTCTGTCCACTAGAGAAATCAGATACCCAATCTGGTGCATAAATAAAGGTCCGGTCAACCGCCCAATATCCGGGGTTGCCGCAAAGCCCCACAACTAATCCAACCTGTCCCAGACACCAAGTCCCGACTACACTACCCAGAACCCCTGCTCGAACCTGAGCAACACAGACCACCTGACTAACAAAGAAGGAGAAAAGGATAACACGGTTTCTCCTAAGTCAAGTTCCGAAAGTAGTGCAGCGGTAAAAGATGGCCTAACTACATGTCCATGCAAGCATGCTTTGTTCTCAGAAATAATAAAAGTGGGTGAAGCATATATTAGTAAAGCATGCTAAAACATTCCTACTATGGTATACCAATCTCACCCAAGTGGGCCATTCCTTGTTTACCTCTCGCTCATATCGGTTGTACATCAAATACGCCTGTTATCAATCATAGAGGGGTGATAACCCCACATGTGCACTTACATTCACCATGATATAAAAATCTTATACAGTTACTAAATTAAGCTTACCCACCTGATGTGCTCAATCCAAGGCAAACCTGGAGTCGGTGAAGAGCGTGGCCACTTGCGCGCACAATCAGCTGAACCCATAACCACGGTACATGTCGCGCAAACCTCGGCTCCTAGCAGTGTTCCAAAAATACTCGCAAACCCTCCTGGAGACAACAAAAGGTCCAAGGTTACACTTTATGCTAAAATATCCAAGTATACACCATCTGCTGGAACCAGCCCTGAAGATGTGCAATTTTCACCTGCAGAACGGACTCAGAAAAATCCACCAAAAAATACGGACGCGATCGTCGCGTCGAGCCCTTCGAAACGAGTACCTGCACGCCAAAATCCGAGTCCCGGAGGCCGAGTTACAAATTCCACAACGCGGTGAGCGTGAAAGTCCACAACAAACACAACTGTAATACGCCGCACAGTAAAGGGGAAAGAAGTATACCTTTGGGCGAATCTCAGCAAATTCCCCGAAAACACGACGGTAATACTTGTGACGCGTAGATCCAAAGAGTGTAAAGGCACGCCTCAATCCGAGCACGTATAACAAGTTGCACGCAAAACGATGCACACCACCGGAGTCCGCACGCAAAACGGAGCACGGTGCCGAAACCCGCACGCAAAACAGAGTCCGCACGCAAAACGGAGCACTGTGCCGAAACCCGCGTGCAAAACGGAGTCCGCACGCAAAACGGTGCACGGTGCCGAAACCCGCACGCAAATGGAGTCCGCACGCAAAACGGAGCATGCCGTCGGGGTCCGCAAGCAAAACGGAGCATGCCGTCGGGGTCCGCACGCAAAACGGAGCATGCCGTCGGAGTCCGCACGCAAAACGGAGTAGTAAAAATACGGTCCCTAACACAGATAAGAATAAGCGGTCAATCCAATGTCCAAAAGTGTTACGGCATTTTGGTGTTGGCATATTTCGTGAGTCAAGTCAGTGAGTTGAGTCGGAGTCTTAGAGGGATCAAATTGTCAATCAGCAATCAAAGACCTAGAGAAGATTCAACAAGAGCTCAAGTTGACACTCAGTGTCTTGAGTCTTGAAGATTGAAGTTGAAGAATTGTGGATCAGTTACATCAATCTCAAGAAGAAAGTATTCAAGAGGATCAGATATGTTTAACTAAATAATTGTGGTGATCCGAATACTTTCTTATAGTGTAGAAACACTTGGATGAACTTTTAATTGCATAATAATCAAAAACTGGTGTTCGGACTTGTTCAGGATCCGGATCAGAGCCAACGATCCGGATCCCGAAGGTTGTTGCTTCATACAAGACTTCGATCTGGATCCATGCAATTTCCGATCCGGATCCCGAATGTTAAGTTTTCTGATTTGTATGAACGATCCGGATCGGGCCTTGCAATCCGGATCCCGAACCATTGGTTTTCTGGAATCGTCAATCTCGTTACGACGATCCGGATCGCAATAAATCTGATTCGGATCGCCGTCCTGAAAATTTCCAGATAAGGTATGTTTTTGATTCTTATCTCTTTCCAAAGGTTTCTAAACTATAAATAGACTCTTAGGGTTTCTCAAAAACGTGGGAGCTACGGCCGATCAATTTATAAAACACTTGAGAGCAACCCTAGAGGCTAGGTTTTTATCGATCTTCTTCATAGCCTCTTTTAGGTCAATTCGACGGTTCTTTCAAGAACATATCTTTTGTCGAATTGATCTAATCTTTGCTTAGAGTTTTTTTTCTACGGTTCCTCAATGAGAATCTAAGCGAAGGATCACCATCGAAGTCAATATTCTTATCGACTGAGTTTGCGTCGTGGATTCGACGTGGCATCGTGGATTCGGTGTGCTAAAGGCGTTTCGTGGATTCGAAACGTGTGCTCGTGGATTCGAGTGGCGTTCGTGGATTCGAACGTGTGCAGTGGACGAGCAAAATCGGTGGAGCGCGAGGTCCAAGAAATTGAAGGAGGGGTTAAATCCGTGGAGACGGTAATCACCTTGTTATTCTTCTTTTCTTAGGGATTGTTATTGCGTGGATATCCAACCGGTCAGCGCAAGGTCCGAAGAAGCTGAAGGAGGGGTTTGAGTCCGTGGAGTCGGTAATCACCTTGTTATTCTTCTATTCTTATTGGATTGTTATTGCGTGTTGGTCCCGTGGTTTTTCTCCTGGATTGGAGTTTCCACGTAAATCTCGGTGTGCTGTTTTTATTTTCCGCATTGGTTTTTATTTTGCACTGAGATTGAGTTTTTAAGTATTACACCTATTCACCCCCCCCTCTAGTTGTTTGATAGTACCTATTTAGATCCTTATTACATATAACCCAATAATTGGTATCAGAGAGGGTTTTAGGTTTATCTATCATGATGGGTGAAAGTGGTAATATTTATAGACCTCCTCTTTTTGATGGGACCAATTATGCTTATTGGAAAGTGCGGATGAGAGCTTTTCTCATCTCAATTGATGAGCGGGTATGGCAAACCGTGGAACACGGTTGGGTGCATCCTGTTGAGGAAGTAGGAAATTCTACTACCCCAAAACCTCGCTCTAGATGGTCCAAAGAGGATTTTGAAAGATCTTCTAACAATGGGAAAGGTATGAATGCTTTATTTAATTCTCTTTCCTCGACTGAGTTCACACGAATTTCCGCGTGTGAAACCGCAAAGGAAATTTGGGATATTCTCAAAATTACACATGAGGGTACTAATCTTGTAAAAATTCAAAAGCTCCAGATGCTTACAAGTCAATTTGACTCTATTCATATGGAAGAGCATGAATTGTTTACAGATTATTACACTAGACTTCAAGATGTAATAAATACATGTGCTAATTTAGGAGAAAAGATCCCGGAGTCGAAAATTGTAAGAAAGATACTTCGGACTCTTCCGAAACGGTTTAGGGCAAAGGTTACCGCCATTGAAACCGTTAGTCATCCGGATGAGATGAGTATAGAGGAATTAGTAGGTGCTTTGCAAACTTATGAAATGACTTTTCCTACTAATCAAGTTTCTTCCAAGTCTTCTTCTAAGCTTACAGGTATTGCATTCAAATCAACAAAGGAAGAAGATAGCGAATCAAGTTCCGACGATGAAATCTCTTTTGCCGATTTTGAAGAACAATTGGCGCGGATCGTAAAGAAATTTCGTCGGAAGTTTTGGAAGAATCGAACCGATGGATCTTCATCCACGAAATCTTCTAAAGGATCATCGGGTTCTAAATCCTCTAAACTCAAAAGCTTTGCAAAACCTTCTAAAGAAAAAGAAAAAGATGATTTCGAAGGGGAAATCCAATGCTATCGATGTAAAGGCTACGGCCATTTTTCAATGGATTGTCCTTCTAAGAAATCATATAAAAAGAAGGCTTTGCAAGCGAAAACTTGGGACGATTCTACTTCTAATGAATCAACCTCAAGTAAAGAGGAAAAAGAAAAAATCGTTGCTTCTCATGCCTCTCATTTTCCCTCTTCTAATAATTGTTTATCATCTTTAGTCACTGACTCTACTCCTTTGATTTTGTATGAAACATCAACAACCGGCGGAGAGTCATCAAGTGAGGGGGAGTCGGACAAGGAAGAACTCGTTGAGGCATATCAACAACTTCTTGCGGAATCTAAGAAGATGGCCAAACATATCAAGAAGTTGAGGAAGCAACGACTTGAGAATCAAGACGAGAATCATGCTTTAAAGATCAAACTTCATGATCTCGAGGAGGAACGAAAGCTTTTATTGAATAATAATAAAATCCTCCAAGAAAAGAAAAATCAATCGGAAACGGTCGTTAATTCCCATATTAACAAGATTGATTTTCTTGAAAAGCAGTTTGAGAAAATTCATGTCACCAACCAAGCATTGACCAAGCAAGTTCATCAACTTAAATCCGACATACAAAGGATTTCAACCGGTTCCAAGAAACTTGAATGTATGTCCGGATTAGGTCAAACAAGCAAGGTTGGTTTGGGATTCAAAAAGAACCAAACTGTGAATGCTTCAAGTTCCACAATGAAATTGAAAGGAAGAACTTGTCACCTATGTGGACTTGAAGGACATTTGGTGAAGGATTGCCCGAAAAAGAGAAAGAAGAATTCTTCGGCAACTTCATCTACGGAGCGAACTCAACGGAATCAAAAGACACATCAAGTCAAAAGGAGTTCACTCAACCCACCAAAGGTCCGAGCCACAACATCAATCATACAAGTGGATCATTGCGAGGCAAAGACCTAAGGTGGACCAACAGTCAAAGCGGACAACCCCCGGCCACAACGAATCAAGACAACCCAAAATCCAACGATTTTGGATTCGGAAAGGTGATATCTTTCCTTGTCTTAAGTTCTAAATAGCTTATGACTGTATGTAATGCTTTGATTGGTTTTCCCTTCATATCTTTCTTAATCTTTGCATTACATGTTTTTCAATGCTCTTCGTTTTTATACATTGTTTTTGAACAAAAGGGTTTTTACTGATCAAGTGCATTGAATAAAAAGGGCTTCACGTTTATTCACTCCAAATTAATTTTATTTGGATTATCAACTTTACTCCATAATCATAATCTTGAAGATACTTCATTATAGGAGTTTTTGATATTATAAGCATCAAATTTTAGAAATCATGTGTGATCTTTAGATGCTTAATCTATCTCGGTTGTGTGAATTCATTGTGATAAACGTGAAACAACCGATAGACTAAAATTTGGGATTTAATTCTTTCACGTAAGAGATTGCATTCTTACAAGGGTATTGAAATGATTTGCAAAAGATGTGGAAAGAGTTACATCCGAAAGGAGTGTGAAAACTACCACCACATGCTGAAAAGAGCTGCGACCCCGGTCGTCCGGTTTGTGTGTGAAGCTACCACATGTTATGGATGCTTGATAGTATTTTATGAGAAATTCTTTAGTTGAAGCATTTGGAGATTTATATGCAAAACTCTTATATTTTGAACAATCTCCTGGTTGGTATAAGGTGGGATAGTTGAAAGATGCTCAAAGAGCCACCCTTAGGAATTTTAGTGATTATCTCAATTTGAAAGGGTAGAATTCAAGATTGATGTCGTTTGGAAATCTCCGCATGTCATCTTTGTAAATCCGTTACATCTTGATAGACTTTGGATCTCAAGATTATTTTTGATGACTTGTGTTTGATGAATATAACATGAAAAACGGTTTATAATGTTTTACCTTTATTTTTCATGATTTTGGAGTAAATCTTCTTAATTTTGTGAAATTAATTGGATTGAATGACATCTGTGTGAATTCACTGTTTAAAGCACTTAAATTGATTTCTTGATGGAATACAAATCGGTATTTGAAAAGATTCTAAAATCTGAATTTGTTTCAAGAAATTATTTGATTTTTGCTTTCTGGTACAGGTACGGAATCTGCATTTTTGTTATATACCAGAACTGAGCTTTTATCTCTCTTTCTCTATGAACTAATATTGTTAGTGATTTCCTTTTGTCTAGTATGTTCGCTGTTTGACAATTTGTGACAAAAAGGGGGAGAAGAGAAATGACGGAGATGAGATCATCAAGAGAGGATAAACGAAACGAAAATAGATAAATGGGGGAGAACGGAAAATGATGATCGTATCACAAAGGGGGAGAAGGAAAATGATGATCGTATCACAAAGTGGGAGAACATAGATGCTCAAGAACATGGAGAACATGGAAAACATGTTAGAGATGCTCAAGATAGGGGGAGACAGAAAAAATTGAAAGAGCAGAAAAACAAAAGAACCAAAAGGAAGACGGATCAAATGTAGGATTGTAATTTCTAACGACTAACGTTTGATTTTGTTTGGAGTTTTGTTTTGCAGGAATTACATCACTTTAAGACTCCAAGTCCTAAGTCATAGAGTATGTTCTAGGACTGTTTGGTTCAAATGTAATTTTTTATTTATTAGATCTTTCACGCAAAGAAAATCAATGTTTTGGTGATGACATTGAGTTTCGATTTTTTTTGTTTAAGATGAGTGACTTGAGCGCTTTTATGTATTTTTGGGTTTTGTCACGAAATTGCCAAAGGGGGAGATTGTTACGGCATTTTGGTGTTGGCATATTTCGTGAGTCAAGTCAGTGAGTTGAGTCGGAGTCTTAAAGGGATCAAATTGTCAATCAGCAATCAAAGACCTAGAGAAGATTCAACAAGAGCTCAAGTTGACACTCAGTGTCTTGAGTCTTGAAGATTGAAGTTGAAGAATTGTGGATCAGTTACATCAATCTCAAGAAGAAAGTATTCAAGAGGATCAGGTATGTTTAACTAAATAATTGTGGTGATCCGAATACTTTCTTATAGTGTAGAAACACTTGGATGAACTTTTAATTGCATAATAATCAAAAACTGGTGTTCGGACTTGTTCAGGATCCGGATCAGAGCCAACGATCCGGATCCCGAAGGTTGTTGCTTCATACAAGACTTCGATCCGGATCCATGCAATTTTCGATCCGGATCCCGAATGTTAAGTTTTCTGATTTGTATGAACGATCCGGATCGGGCCTTGCAATCCGGATCCTGAACCCTTGGTTTTCTGGAATCGTCAATCTCGTTACGACGATCCGGATCGCAATAAATCTGATCCGGATCGCCGTCCTGAAAATTTCCAGATAAGGTATGTTTTTGATTCTTATCTCTTTCCAAAGGTTTCTAAACTATAAATAGACTCTTAGGGTTTCTCAAAAACGTGGGAGCTACGGCCGATCAATTTATAAAACACTTGAGAGCAACCCTAGAGGCTAGGTTTTTATCGATCTTCTTCATAGCCTCTTTTAGGTCAATTCGACGGTTCTTTCAAGAACATATCTTTTGTCGAATTGATCTAATCTTTGCTTAGAGTTTTTTTTCTACGGTTCCTCAATGAGAATCTAAGCGAAGGATCACCATCGAAGTCAATATTCTTATCGACTGAGTTTGCGTCGTGGATTCGACGTGGCATCGTGGATTCGGTGTGCTAAAGGCGTTTCGTGGATTCGAAACGTGTGCTCGTGGATTCGAGTGGCGTTCGTGGATTCGAACGTGTGCAGTGGACGAGCAAAATCGGTGGAGCGCGAGGTCCAAGAAATTGAAGGAGGGGTTAAATCCGTGGAGACGGTAATCACCTTGTTATTCTTCTTTTCTTAGGGATTGTTATTGCGTGGATATCCAACCGGTCAGCGCAAGGTCCGAAGAAGCTGAAGGACGGGTTTGAGTCCGTGGAGTCGGTAATCACCTTGTTATTCTTCTATTCTTATTGGATTGTTATTGCGTGTTGGTCCCGTGGTTTTTCTCCTGGATTGGAGTTTCCACGTAAATCTCGGTGTGCTGTTTTTATTTTCCGCATTGGTTTTTATTTTGCACTGAGATTGAGTTTTTAAGTGTTACACCTATTCACCCCCCCCTCTAGTTGTTTGATAGTACCTATTTAGATCCTTATTACATATAACCCAATAATTGGTATCAGAGAGGGTTTTAGGTTTATCTATCATGATGGGTGAAAGTGGTAATATTTATAGACCTCCTCTTTTTGATGGGACCAATTATGCTTATTGGAAAGTGCGGATGAGAGCTTTTCTCATCTCAATTGATGAGCGGGTATGGCAAACCGTGGAACACGGTTGGGTGCATCCTGTTGAGGAAGTAGGAAATTCTACTACCCCAAAACCTCGCTCTAGATGGTCCAAAGAGGATTTTGAAAGATCTTCTTACAATGGGAAAGGTATGAATGCTTTATTTAATTCTCTTTCCTCGACTGAGTTCACACGAATTTCCGCGTGTGAAACCGCAAAGGAAATTTGGGATATTCTCAAAATTACACATGAGGGTACTAATCTTGTAAAAATTCAAAAGCTCCAGATGCTTACAAGTCAATTTGACTCTATTCATATGGAAGAGCATGAATTGTTTACAGATTATTACACTAGACTTCAAGATGTAATAAATACATGTGCTAATTTAGGAGAAAAGATCCCGGAGTCGAAAATTGTAAGAAAGATACTTCGGACTCTTCCGAAACGGTTTAGGGCAAAGGTTACCGCCATTGAAACCGTTAGTCATCCGGATGAGATGAGTATAGAGGAATTAGTAGGTGCTTTGCAAACTTATGAAATGACTTTTCCTACTAATCAAGTTTCTTCCAAGTCTTCTTCTAAGCTTACAGGTATTGCATTCAAATCAACAAAGGAAGAAGATAGCGAATCAAGTTCCGACGATGAAATCTCTTTTGCCGATTTTGAAGAACAATTGGCGCGGATCGTAAAGAAATTTCGTCGGAAGTTTTGGAAGAATCGAACCGATGGATCTTCATCCACGAAATCTTCTAAAGGATCATCGGGTTCTAAATCCTCTAAACTCAAAAGCTTTGCAAAACCTTCTAAAGAAAAAGAAAAAGATGATTTCGAAGGGGAAATCCAATGCTATCGATGCAAAGGCTACGGCCATTTTTCAATGGATTGTCCTTCTAAGAAATCATATAAAAAGAAGGCTTTGCAAGCGAAAACTTGGGACGATTCTACTTCTAATGAATCAACCTCAAGTAAAGAGGAAAAAGAAAAAATCGTTGCTTCTCATGCCTCTCATTTTCCCTCTTCTAATAATTGTTTATCATCTTTAGTCACTGACTCTACTCCTTTGATTTTGTATGAAACATCAACAACCGGCGGAGAGTCATCAAGTGAGGGGGAGTCGGACAAGGAAGAACTCGTTGAGGCATATCAACAACTTCTTGCGGAATCTAAGAAGATGGCCAAACATATCAAGAAGTTGAGGAAGCAACGACTTGAGAATCAAGACGAGAATCATGCTTTAAAGATCAAACTTCATGATCTCGAGGAGGAACGAAAGCTTTTATTGAATAATAATAAAATCCTCCAAGAAAAGAAAAATCAATCGGAAACGGTCGTTAATTCCCATATTAACAAGATTGATTTTCTTGAAAAGCAGTTTGAGAAAATTCATGTCACCAACCAAGCATTGACCAAGCAAGTTCATCAACTTAAATCCGACATACAAAGGATTTCAACCGGTTCCAAGAAACTTGAATGTATGTCCGGATTAGGTCAAACAAGCAAGGTTGGTTTGGGATTCAAAAAGAACCAAACTGTGAATGCTTCAAGTTCCACAATGAAATTGAAAGGAAGAACTTGTCACCTATGTGGACTTGAAGGACATTTGGTGAAGGATTGCCCGAAAAAGAGAAAGAAGAATTCTTCGGCAACTTCATCTACGGAGCGAACTCAACGGAATCAAAAGACACATCAAGTCAAAAGGAGTTCACTCAACCCACCAAAGGTCCGAGCCACAACATCAATCATACAAGTGGATCATTGCGAGGTAAAGACCTAAGGTGGACCAACAGTCAAAGCGGACAACCCCCGGCCACAACGAATCAAGACAACCCAAAATCCAGCGATTTTGGATTCGGAAAGGTGATATCTTTCCTTGTCTTAAGTTCTAAATAGCTTATGACTGTATGTAATGCTTTGATTGGTTTTCCCTTCATATCTTTCTTAATCTTTGCATTACATGTTTTTCAATGCTCTTCGTTTTTATACATTGTTTTTGAACAAAAGGGTTTTTACTGATCAAGTGCATTGAATAAAAAGGGCTTCACGTTTATTCACTCCAAATTAATTTTATTTGGATTATCAACTTTACTCCATAATCATAATCTTGAAGATCTTTCATTATAGGAGTTTTTGATATTATAAGCATCAAATTTTAGAAATCATGTGTGATCTTTAGATGCTTAATCTATCTCGGTTGTGTGAATTCATTGTGATAAACGTGAAACAACCGATAGACTAAAATTTGGGATTTAATTCTTTCACGTAAGAGATTGCATTCTTACAAGGGTATTGAAATGATTTGCAAAAGATGTGGAAAGAGTTACATCCGAAAGGAGTGTGAAAACTACCACCACATGCTGAAAAGAGCTGCGACCCCGGTCGTCCGGTTTGTGTGTGAAGCTACCACATGTTATGGATGCTTGATAGTATTTTATGAGAAATTCTTTAGTTGAAGCATTTGGAGATTTATATGCAAAACTCTTATATTTTGAACAATCTCCTGGTTGGTATAAGGTGGGATAGTTGAAAGATGCTCAAAGAGCCACCCTTAGGAATTTTAGTGATTATCTCAATTTGAAAGGGTAGAATTCAAGATTGATGTCGTTTGGAAATCTCCGTATGTCATCTTTGTAAATCCGTTACATCTTGATAGACTTTGGATCTCAAGATTATTTTTGATGACTTGTGTTTGATGAATATAACATGAAAAACGGTTTATAATGTTTTACCTTTATTTTTCATGATTTTGGAGTAAATCTTCTTAATTTTGTGAAATTAATTGGATTGAATGACATCTGTGTGAATTCACTGTTTAAAGCGCTTAAATTGATTTCTTGATGGAATACAAATCGGTATTTGAAAAGATTCTAAAATCTGGATTTGTTTCAAGAAATTATTTGATTTTTGCTTTCTGGTACAGGTACGGAATCTGCATTTTTGTTATATACCAGAACTGAGCTTTTATCTCTCTTTCTCTATGAACTAATATTGTTAGTGATTTCCTTTTGTCTAGTATGTTCGCTGTTTGACAATTTGTGACAAAAAGGGGGAGAAGAGAAATGACGGAGATGAGATCATCAAGAGAGGATAAACGAAACGAAAATAGATAAATGGGGGAGAACGGAAAATGATGATCGTATCACAAAGGGGGAGAAGGAAAATGATGATCGTATCACAAAGGGGGAGAACATAGATGCTCAAGAACATGGAGAACATGGAAAACATGTTAGAGATGCTCAAGATAGGGGGAGACAGAAAAAATTGAAAGAGTAGAAAAACAAAAGAACCAAAAGGAAGACGGATCAAATGTAGGATTGTAATTTCTAACGACTAACGTTTGATTTTGTTTGGAGTTTTGTTTTGCAGGAATTACATCACTTTAAGACTCCAAGTCCTAAGTCATAGAGTATGTTCTAGGACTGTTTGGTTCAAATGTAATTTTGTATTTATTGGATCTTTCACGCAAAGAAAATCAATGTTTTGGTGATGACATTGAGTTTCGATTTATTTTGTTTAAGATGAGTGACTTGAGCGCTTTTATGTATTTTTGGGTTTTGTCACGAAATTGCCAAAGGGGGAGATTGTTACGGCATTTTGGTGTTGGCATATTTCGTGAGTCAAGTCAGTGAGTTGAGTCGGAGTCTTAAAGGGATCAAATTGTCAATCAGCAATCAAAGACCTAGAGAAGATTCAACAAGAGCTCAAGTTGACACTCAGTGTCTTGAGTCTTGAAGATTGAAGTTGAAGAATTGTGGATCAGTTACATCAATCTCAAGAAGAAAGTATTCAAGAGGATCAGGTATGTTTAACTAAATAATTGTGGTGATCCGAATACTTTCTTATAGTGTAGAAACACTTGGATGAACTTTTAATTGCATAATAATCAAAAACTGGTGTTCGGACTTGTTCAGGATCCGGATCAGAGCCAACGATCCGGATCCCGAAGGTTGTTGCTTCATACAAGACTTCGATCCGGATCCATGCAATTTCCGATCCGGATCCCGAATGTTAAGTTTTCTGATTTGTATGAACGATCCGGATCGGGCCTTGCAATCCGGATCCTGAACCCTTGGTTTTCTGGAATCGTCAATCTCGTTACGACGATCCGGATCGCAATAAATCTGATCCGGATCGCCATCCTGAAAATTTCCAGATAAGGTATGTTTTTGATTCTTATCTCTTTCCAAAGGTTTCTAAACTATAAATAGACTCTTAGGGTTTCTCAAAAACGTGGGAGCTACGGCCGATCAATTTATAAAACACTTGAGAGCAACCCTAGAGGCTAGGTTTTTATCGATCTTCTTCATAGCCTCTTTTAGGTCAATTCGACGGTTCTTTCAAGAACATATCTTTTGTCGAATTGATCTAATCTTTGCTTAGAGTTTTTTTTCTACGGTTCCTCAATGAGAATCTAAGCGAAGGATCACCATCGAAGTCAATATTCTTATCGACTGAGTTTGCGTCGTGGATTCGACGTGGCATCGTGGATTCGGTGTGCTAAAGGCGTTTCGTGGATTCGAAACGTGTGCTCGTGGATTCGATTGGCGTTCGTGGATTCGAACGTGTGCAGTGGACGAGCAAAATCGGTGGAGCGCGAGGTCCAAGAAATTGAAGGAGGGGTTAAATCCGTGGAGACGGTAATCACCTTGTTATTCTTCTTTTCTTAGGGATTGTTATTGCGTGGATATCCAACCGGTCAGCGCAAGGTCCGAAGAAGCTGAAGGAGGGGTTTGAGTCCGTGGAGTCGGTAATCACCTTGTTATTCTTCTATTCTTATTGGATTGTTATTGCGTGTTGGTCCCGTGGTTTTTCTCCTGGATTGGAGTTTCCACGTAAATCTCGGTGTGCTGTTTTTATTTTCCGCATTGGTTTTTATTTTGCACTGAGATTGAGTTTTTAAGTATTACACATATTCACCCCCCCCTCCAGTTGTTTGATAGTACCTATTTAGATCGTTATTACATATAACCCAACAAAAAGGACGCTCCAAAACTGTGCCAAAAATACCGTAAAAACAAGGGCAGGACCTACCTCGACGCGTCGCGCCGCCCAACCGACCCGTATGGAACACCTCGCGCTCTCCGCGAGGTCCACGGCGCACCGCCGCATCTCCCACAATCTCCTCCCTCAAACTCCCTCTCTGTCGGATGGAGAAGAAAGGAAAAGAGGAGAAAAAATGGGCTGCGGGGGAGAAAGAAGAAGAAGAAAAAAAAGATGAGGGAGGAAAGTGGTCCACGGTGCACCGGTCCACGGTGCACCCGCCGGTCCACAGCACCCAGCCGGGTGCACCCGGTCCAGGCACGCGGGCGCCATGCCACGTGGCCGCGCCCCCGCGCGCCACGCGGCACGCGGCAGTCACGCGCCACACGGGCGCGTGACACCCAGCGCCGCGCAGGCGCGGGACATGCCGCGCGCCACACGGGCGCGCGTCACCCTCGCCCACGCGGGCGCGAGTGGGGGCCCGCCACGTGGCGGCCCCCGCGCGTCTCCCGCGCAGGCGGGCGCATTTCCCCAGCGCGCGAAGTGCGCCTGCCGCGCCTCGGGAAGCGTGCCGCCGCGCCACCCTCGGGATCCGCGCCACGCCAACACCGATTTCCTTGCCGCGATGCCTCGAAAAACGCGCAACTCATCCGGGCTCCAAACCAAACAAGTAAATAGTCCATTCTCAACGATTTCGCGCGCTGAATCCAAAAACGATGTCCATTTCTCCAAATTCTCATCCGAAAATTTGCCGAAAGCCCCCGGATAGCCCACTTGATCCGATTTTCGCGCCGGGTCCATTCCTAAAGTCCGATTTGCCAAATTCCAACTCTAAAAATTCCCGAAGGCGACCGGAGAGGTAATCTTTTATCCAAACTTCGCCCGGAGTCCAAATTTGACATCTGCGTCGCGCGAAACCACTTCTAAACACTCGACGGGTCCTCCAATTCCCCACGGAATCTCCTTTTAAGCCCAATGTCCAACACTTGTGTCCAGATTGCGCACAATCACCACCGACACACCACAAAGGCCTCCGGAAGCTGCTGGTCAACCAGTAATCTCGTCGTGGGGATCCGGGTCCTCACATCCCCCCCACTAAAGAGAGTTTCGTCCTCGAAACTAGCTCAATTCCACCAAGAGTCACAAACACCAAGGGTAAGTACTCAACATCATCATCTCCAGCTCCTAAGTCATCACTCACTCCCCGTGATTACTCCTCAACAACAATAACAGCAACATCCAGTACGGCATAGCCCGATTGCGCAATTCCCCGATCTCACGAGCCAGAATTCGCAACGGGCGTCCCTCGTACTCCAAACACTCATAAATCTCAAAGGGTCGAGTCAATCACAGGCGAGGGGTCCAACAACATAACCTTTCGGAGCTGAGACATGAAACACAACAAGGGTTCCATCAAAAGTTGGGGGAAACAAGATAACCGCCAGTGCAACACGCACCCACACGATTAACCAATAAGGAAATGAGCCCTAACAAGGAGGGGCCCTCACTCGGTCACTCCCGAATCTTGATCATCCGAGTGAACTACTCAGCCGCGGTCTATCATCCAAAGGAACCCTCAGGGACACAACCACAAGCCATGTTTGCCCCAATAGTCCACACAGCGCCAGCTATGGAATTATCAAACTCATCCCCAGACAGCTTTCCTGCGCCTGGTATCCGCCATCACAGTGGCCCTGTCGGGGTAATCCAAAATGCTCAACAATAACCCAACGGTAATTCCACAGTCGCTACAGGAGGCATCACTAAAACTCGCAGATATCTCTCCCAACACGCGAAATACTAGCATTGGCGCTGGTAGCAATCTCATCATCCGATTGCCAAGCTTTCCTGGCACTACCCAGTCCAAGAAACTCCTCACCTCGACAATAATTGTCGATCTCGGCCAAATCCCAAGTGATATCCATATTGGCCGGATTCCACCGCCGCTCCTACGGCTCGAACAACGTGACCCAAGAAGGTATGCTTCTGGAGCTACAACTTGTACCTCAATAACTTGGCATACCACTTCATCCACACGGGCATGGTAGCACACCCACAAGTGCTCCTCGCGCTCCACATCGCTCTGGGAGTAAATCCAAATATCCCCAGAGGATCTTGTTACCAATCCAATCAAGTACAGCTGGAGTACAATTCCCTAAATCATAAGAGTGGCAGGGCATTAATCAATCCACTCGGCCTCACTGTGAGCTCGAGATGCCCTACCGTGTCCCGAACGCCATCTAGACAAGATCCTCGGCTGTCTGATTCTGAGTAGGTACTCGCATCATACAATAACTGCCTGCATGTAGCTCCATCAAAAGGTCCTAGATACCACCCGGACCTGTCTACACTCGAACTATAAAAGGACCCTCATAGTCGTGCATCAACGACGAGGCATCACCACCGTGTACCAACGGCGTGGCATCAGGTCAAACAGACCCCTCGATCCACCAGATCCTGTAACTGCGCCATCAGCTCTCTCAGCTCTACAGGCGATATCCAATGAGGTGCTGTCGAGGGTGGCGCGGTTCCCCGAACCACGGCAAACACAATCTCTATCTCCCTAACCGGCGGCATCACAAACAGCTCAGGTGAAATCACACCCGAGATCTCGTGGGCAACAGAGATATCCTTGAATCCCGGTGCCACCAAAAGCACCTCACACACTGTCGCTACAACCTGTGTGCTCTTGTAATCTCAACCATCAAGCCCCCCTCTCGTCTGCCTCGCAGAAGGTCAAAGTCCTCTCTTTCTGCAGTATAACATCCTGTGGCACTGTACCAATCCAAATCCAAGCACTGGGTCGAAACACCGAACCGCCACAATTACCAATTAGCCTACCGGTACAACTCGCGGCCTCAGCTGCATTGGACGTGATCCACAAGCCTCCTCCACATGCGCAACAAATCTGCCTTTAGTCCATGCAGGAATGCAACATGCTCTAACTCCGACTGCTGTGATGAAGTCACACCTGCGACAGTCGATCCACCACCATGGCGCCCTACAACCGGGCGGCACAGGTTCATCCACTCGATGCAAGTGGTTCTCGCTCAATCTGCCTGAAGATCTGGGCTACCCTCATAGGGAGTACGACCTCTGCCTCTGCTCACACTGAGGCGACGAATAAGGTCCTCCGCAGAGAACAAATCCACGCTACCGCTGCGTCACTCTGATATAATGCTGATGCTGCCATCGGGGTCCACCCGATCTCTGGCATCTCAGGAACCCGTCATCCTGGAATGGAAATCAAAAGTGCCTCTGCCGGCCGATTTGTCCTCCATCACCCGGCGCCAAGCGCCAATATCCTGAACTCGCCTCTAGCGGCATATCCCTATCCAAAGGAACTGCAGCGCCACGCTCCATATACAATGCCTACTCCAACGAGGCGTCAAAACCTATAATGGAGGGACTGAATAAACTGAAAGGTATCCTGGCGCAATCCACTCCCAGCCGCATATCCTATGCGCCTCGTCCCTCGAACCTGGAGCGCGCAGTTCGACAACTGCCAAAACTCTCTAGCACAGGGAGGCTCTCAATTGATCACTCCATCACCACCAACCACGACTCTGCCTCCAAATGCTCCAACTTAATCTTACGAGTCGGGGTGGTTCATCTGCCAAATCTGGCTCAATAGATCGATCACGTCCCCTCAGCTCACCAGCTGTCAACTATCCACCCTGCCTCGGTGCCTCGGCACTGAACATTGGCACAGAGGGGGCTAATCACTCCATCGGTGCCACAAAATCCCAGCCCCTGAGGATACTGCAACCGGGTGGTCTCAGAAGGAAGCACTGTCAAGCTGCCCGTTGCTCCGACAACTGTGTCACTAAAACCAGCTGCTCGCTCACTCTGCCGCTGATAAGCCTCTGACAATCCTATCATCTGGGTCCGGAGTTCTCTGACCTCAATCCGGGTGTCCGGCCCAAAACCAACCGCTCAAGCTCAACTGCTATGACAGGATACACACGGGTCAAAACCCAGCGTCGGGGAGACACCGCTCGCCACGACGAAACAACAAAACAGCACACAACAACGCTCGACCCAATCCAGCGAAAGTCTAAAGCATGTCACCTGTTCCACAGCATTATGTTGTCTGCAGCCAACATAATCACTTAGGAGAATAAACATGCCAATCACTCTTCCCGTCCCTTGGGAGAGGTATAAAACTCAATCAGGATTCTCGCTAAAAGTCACGACTCTCACGAAGTCAACCAAGGGTCAAACCATAAGCCTAGGGTTTCTAGGTCCACCACAACCTACAACCTAGGCTCTGATACCACTCTAATCTGTCACGCCCCGGGGTCGAAACTGCGACCCGGGCTCGCCAACAGATCCGCCACCTATGCCAAAGTCCGCATAGACGAAGCGTCCTACCTGCAAAACAAGTGCTACAGCTAACAGATATCAGAGCTATAAGATAAAACTGCTGTATAACTAAAATCATCCACTGTACAACTGAAAATAATACAACAATGTCCATCTCCCAAAATGATAATCATAAAATATCCTCATATACAAAGGTCGAGACTCAACCGGGAGATACCTCCGATAAATACATCAGTGTACAGGCTCTCAATACATATCATATCCTCACTACATCAGTCTCTCAAAAGAGGAAATAAAACAACTAATCTACTGAAGCTCTCCTCTGAAGGGGTACCGCTACACTCCAAACATGGGTAGGGATCTAGCTCGCGACTCCCTCGCCTCGATAAACAACCGCAGAATCAGCAACACCCGCTAAGACTCTGCAAAACAAAGAAGAGGAAGGAAAAAGAAGGGGGAAAACCCCCAGAGGGTGTGAGAACTACACCAAAGGAGGGAGTTCTCAGGGGGTACCACCGCTAGGACCGACGGTCTGCCCACCAAGTCCTCAAGAGACAAAAACTAACCAAAGCCGTAAAGACTGATAAAAAGAAGCTGGAGCCTCTCAACAGCTGTCATGCCTCGATGCTTGCTATGCCTGCCATGCCTGCTATGCCTGCCATGCCTGCCTATGCTTGCCATGCCTGCTATGCCTGCTGTGCCTGCCTACCTGCCATGCCTGCCTATGCCTGCTATGCCTGCCTATGCCTGCTATGCCTGCCTATGCCCACCATGCCTGCTCTGCCTGCCTATGCTTGCCTATGACTGTCATGCCTGCTCTGCCTGCCTATGCCTGCCATGCCTGCTCTGCCTGCCTATGCCTGCCATGCCTGCTCTGCCTGCCTATGCCTGCCATGCCTGCTCTGCCTGCCTATGCCTGCCATGCCTGCTCTGCCTGCTTATGCCTGCCCTGCCTGCCTATGCCTACTATGCCTGCCATGCCAGCTCTGCCTGCCTATGCCTGCCTATGCCTGCCTATGCCTGCCTATGCCTACTATGCCTGCCATGCCTGCCTGCCTGCCATGCCTGCCTATGCCTGCTATGCCTGCCTATGCCTGCCCTACAACGGTCAACAACTCACAATGACCTTGGGACCACCGTACCCCCAAACGGTTCCCAACAACACTAGCACTGGTCCAAACACCGCCACTAGACTCCACTCGGTCCCCCTGACACGAGCGCAACTATAAAGCAAATGTCTGTAATAAGCCCAATCTAATGCCACCAGTAGAACTGGTACTGCCTGCTATGCCTGCCAAATCGGGTATGCCAGCCTACGCATAACACCGATAGGGGATGGGAGTCTCAAGGACTCGAGGTCTGAAAATCGCACACTCCGGAGTGGCACTCGAGGGGAGCGACCCACACGAGTAAAGTGCCTCAGTAACAAGTATCATGAATCAGCAGGACTGGATCATAACTCGGATCAAAGTGGGAAACTCTGTCCACTAGAGAAATCAGATACCCAATCTGGTGCATAAATAAATGTCCGGTCAACCGCCCAATATCCGCGGTTGCCGCAAAGCCCCACAACTAATCCAACCTGTCCCAGACACCAAGTCCCGACTACACTACCCAGAACCCCTGCTCGAACCTGAGCAACACAGACCACCTGACTAACAAAGAAGGAGAAAAGGATAACATGGTTTCTCCTAAGTCAAGTTCCAAAAGTAGTGCAGCGGTAAAAGATGGCCTAACTATATGTCCATGCACGCATGCTTTGTTCTCAGAAATAATAAAAGTGGGTGAAGCATATATTAGTAAAGCATGCTAAAACATTCCTACTATGGTATACCAATCTCACCCAAGTGGGCCATTCCTTGTTTACCTCTCGCTCATATCGGTTGTACATCAAATATGCCTGTTATCAATCATAGAGGGGTGATAACCCCACATGTGCACTTACATTCACCATGATATAAAAATCTTATACAGTTACTAAATTAAGCTTACCCACCTGAAGTGCTCAATCCAAGGCAAACCTGGAGTCGGTGAAGAGCGTGGCTACTTGCGCGCACAATCAGCTGAACCCATAACCACGGTACATGTCGCGCAAACCTCGGCTCCTAGCAGTGTTCCAAAAATACTCACGAACCCTCCTGGGTACAACAAAAGGTCCAAGGTTACACTTTATGCTAAAATATCCAAGTATACACCATCTGCTGGAACCAGCCCTGAAGATGTGCAATTTTCACCTGCAGAACGGACTCAGAAAAATCCACCAAAAATTACGGACGCGATCGTCGCGTCGAGCCCTTCGAAACGAGTACCTGCACGCCAAAATCCGAGTCCCGGAGGCCGAGTTACAAATTCCACAACGCGGTGAGCGCGAAAGTCCACAACAAACACAACTGTAATACGTCGCACAGTAAAGGGGAAAGAAGTATACCTTTGGGCGAATCTCAGCAAATTCCCTGAAAACACGACGGTAATACTTGTGACGCGTAGATCCAAAGTGCGTAAAGGCACGCCTCAATCCGAGTGTAGTGATCCGGCCTTTCGGGGTATTTTTGACTTACATGTAGTCATTTAAGCCTTTAAGTGAAATAAAATTATTCAATTCTTAAAAGTTGGCCATTGTGAGGTGCTAGTATTTTTCTGCGATAGAGCGCGGAAAAAAGAAAGCCGACAGTGCGATCGGATCTGAAATCCGATATCGGGATCCCCCGGAACGGGATTCAAAGTGATACGGTGATTAGTCGTGCATCGGAAACCGTGCAAAATATCTTGCACCCGTTAGAGATAAGGTGGGTTATCTCGTAGGGGATAATTAATTAGTTAATTAATTATCCAGACGGAAAATTAATAATTCTCTTACGTACGAATTAAAAAGAAATTAATTAAAGATAAAGTACGACTATATAAGGGATCCCGATTATCGGAAAGAAAAGAAAAGAAGAAAATAAAAACCCTAATCGGTGAGAAGAGAAAAAGAAAAGAAAAGACGGAACCCTAGCCGAAAGAAAGGGAAAGGAGAAAGGGAAGGGGCCCGATCTTCCCGGACACCGAACCGAAGGCAAGAACGCGACCGGACAACCTTCCCGTCGATCTTCGGTTAGTAAAATAATTGTTTTAAATTATTTGGGATTTTTCCGTCGTCTCTTTTGTTTGAGTTCTTGGTTTCTTGTTTTCTCCGTCGTATCCGTCACCGTCGCCGACATCGTCTTCTTGATAGGGCACGGAACGGACGGCGGAGGCGCGCGGTGCCGCTAGGGCATCGCGCGGAGGAGGGTCACGGACGACACCCATGCGGACCCGCAACCGTGCGGGCACCGCGCGGGCGCCGCGCGGCTGCCGCGCGGACCCGCAACCGTGCGGGCGGCACCCGCGCGGGCCCGCAACCATGTGGGCACCGCGCGGGCGCCGCGCGGCCGCCGCGCGGTTGCCGCGCGGTTGCCGCACGGACCCGCAACCGTGCGGGCGCCGTGCGGCTGCTGCGCGGGCGGCACCCGCGCGGGCCCGCAACCATGCGGGCACCGCGCAGGCGCCGCGCGGTTGCGGCGCGGACCCGCAACCATGCGGGCGCCGCGCGGACCCGCAACCATGCGGGCGCCGCGCGGCTGCCGCGCGGGAGGCACCCGCGCGGACCCGCACCCGTGCGGGCACCGCGCGGGCGCCGCGCGGCTGCCGCGCGGGCGGCACCCGCACGGACCCGCAACCGCGCGGGCGCCGTGCGGGGCCGCACCCACGCGGGCACCGTGCGGCCGTCGCACGGGCAACGCCGCGCGAGGCACCGCGCCGCGTGGGCGTCGCCCGCGGAGACACGCCGCGCGGTTCCGAACCACGCGGGGCTCCGGCGGACGTCGACGGCGGCGCGGGAATTCCGGATCGTCAACCCGGACGGTGTTGGACTTTTCCATCGAAAAGAGTAAATTGGGTCTTGTGTTTTCGGATGTTAGTACACGTTTTTGACTATAGTTATCCTTGCGGACTTTTCTTTAGGTCCAAGTGCGCAGCGGGGGTGCGCGAAAGATTCAGGTGTTCCGATTTCTCTTCAAATAGGTGGGTACGGTTGCGATAAGTGTAACAAGTGCAGTAAGTGCATCTATCGTCATTAAAGTGCTCTTAATTTATCTAACAAAGTAGATGGACAGTTTAACCTTTCGCATAATTATGTTTTTATCTAACAATTGAAGCGGCTACGGTCGAGGTGCTCATGACACGCCGATCTCGGCAAATCCGTTTTCGGATGCTGCACGTACACAGGCGGATTGGCCTCCGCATGGGTGTACTTTTCCGGAAGAGTGGTCTCTTATGACCCGTGTTCCTCACAAAGGTGTGGGTGCCGTGAGGACCTCTTCGCGCCCGCTGAAAATAGCACACCAGCACCGCGAAGAGGTTAAAAGCATCAAAGAGGTGTTTGCGCACGAGGGGAGACTTTAGTCTCTCCGACAAATAATCTGGGGTTGGTGCCCAATTAAATTGATAAATCTGGGGTTGGGGCCCAGCTTAATATGTGCAGGGTTTTAGCGAAATGGTTCCGGTGTATTCGGTTTGCTTCTTATTCCTTATTGATAATAGACATCTACTTTGTTTGTCACTGACATTACCCACTCCGTGACAGGTGTTACGAGGTGCGTTAGCCGGGAGGGCGGTGAGACTGCGTCGCGAGGGCCGTAGTCAGAACACTTGGTTTTTATTATCTCATTTCTCTTACGCTTAATTTAGTTAATTTGCTTGTGGGTCGTAATATTCGTGGACATGGATTACTTAGCGCTGTGGATGAGGTGTACTTTTATATTCGTTTCTTTTGGTGATGTTTTCTTATGCGGCACGTTTTTATGATAAACCGAATGATTTCGAAAAGGTTTTCTCAAAACGAAGTGCCGTGTGGGCACGGGTTTTGCAACCGCTGGCTTTATCCTTTCTAAACACTAATGCCGCTTTAATATTCCACTTGATGTTGTATGTCTATTGTATGGTTGATGGTTGGTGTTTGATGTACGTTGTTGTAAATGAGACGCCGTGCATATACAAAGGAGACTCTGTCCGTGGGCAGGGAAAATTTGTGTATGTGGCAGTCTGGCACGCACCGGGGATGAGGTTTAAAATGCCTTGTTAAGAAAGAAAAAAAAATGATACACGCAATTTCCGCTTTGATAGACTCAAAAACCCCCGGGGGCGTGACACCGAGCTCGTACAACAAGTTGCACGCAAAACGATGCACACCGCCGGAGTCCGCACGCAAAACGGAGCACGGTGCCGAAACCCGCACGCAAAACGGAGTCCGCACGCAAAACGGAGCAGGGTGCCGAAACCCGCGCGCAAAACGGAGTAGTAAAAATACGGTCCCTAACACAGATAAGAATAAGGGGTCAATCCAATGTCCAAAAGGACGCTCCAAAACTGTGCCAAAAACACCGTAAAAACAAGTGCAGGACCTACCTCGACGCGTCGCGCGGCCCAACCGACCCGTTTGGAACACCTCGCGCGCTCCGCGAGGTCCACGGCGCACCGCCGCATCTCCCACAATCTCCTCCCTCAAACTCCCTCTCGCTCGGATGGAAAAGAAAGGAAAAGAGGAGAAAAAATGGGCTGCGGGGGAGAAAGAAGAAGAAGAAAAGAAAGAGGAGGGAGGAAAGTGGTCCACGGTGCATCGGTCCACGGTGCACCCGCCGGTCCACAGCACCCAGCCGGGTGCACCCGGTCCAGGCACGCGGGCGCCATGCCACGTGGCCGCGCCCCCGCGCGCCACGCGGCACGCGGCAGTCACGCGCCACACGGGCGCGTGACACCCAGCGCCGCGCAGGCGCGGGACATGCCGCGCGCCACACGGGCGCGCGTCACCCTCGCCCACGCGGGCGCGAGTGGGGGCCCGCCACGTGGCGGCCCCCGCGCGTCTCCCGCGCAGGCGGGCGCGTTTCCCCAGCGCGCGAAATGCGCCTGCCGCGCCTCGGGAAGCGTGCCGCCGCGCCACCCTCGGGATCCGCGCCACGCCAACACCGATTTCCGTGCCGCGATGCCTCGAAAAACGCGCAACTCATCCGGGCTCCAAACCAAACAAGTAAATAGTCCATTCTCAACGATTTCGTGCGCTGAATCCAAAAATGATGTCCATTTCTCCAAATTCTCATCCGAAAATTTGCCCAAAGCCCCCGGATAGCCCACTTGATCCGATTTTCGTGCCGGGTCCATTCCTAAAGTCCGATTTGCCAAATTCCAACTCTAAAAATTCCCGAAGGCGACCGGAGAGGTAATCTTTTATCCAAACTTCGCCTGGAGTCCAAATTTGACATCTGCGTCGCGCGAAACCACTTCTAAACGCTCGACGGGTCCTCCAATTCCCCACGGAATCTCCTTTTAAGCCCAATGTCCAACACTTGTGTCCAGATTGCGCACAATCACCACCGACGCACCACAAAGGCCTCCAGAAGCTGCTGGTCAACCAGTAATCTCCTCGTGGGGATCCGGGTCCTCACAGTAGGCGGGTTCATGAGCTGGCCGCACGCCTAGTGCACGCGGCGCGCGTGGGCCGGGCCGAGCTGGACGTATGCTGCATAGGACGTGTGGTGCGCGGGCCGGGCCGCGCATGGAGGCTGGGCGCGAGCCGAGTTCACGCCAGGATGCGGTGGACGCGTGGACCGGCTACACGCGTCCCTGCAGGAAGCGTGCACCGCAGGCCAGCTAGGCCGTGCGTGCGCCGGGCCGCGTAAAGGAACAACAACAAGGCTTTCATTCTTCTTCTTTTTTTTTTTCCTTTCCCTTCCCCCGGCTCTGGCGGTGATCCTACGACAATGGTAACTGTGGCGACGGCCTCGTGAACCACGCTAATGGTGGCGGCGGCCTCCCGTTTAACACAACGACGGTGGCGGTGGCTTCCCGTTTAATACAACGGCGGCGGCGGCCTCCCGTCAAATCCGACGGCGGTGGCGACCTCCTATTTTAGCCCACGGTGATGGCGGTGGCTTCACACAAAACTCCTGCTCCGACGAAAAACCCAAGAAACCCAACCGAAAGCACGGAAAACCCCACGAAAATCGAAACGATGTAAACGAAAAGCCATGAACCGACTTTTCAACGACGGGGAAGACATTGCGATGCCCGAATCCGCTCTCCAATCTCCGGTCTCCGACGGTGATGGCGCTCACGAACCCTATCTCTGATGATGACGACATTTTTTTTTCCGAGCTCTGGCGCGTACTACGAGGAAGAAGACGAACACTCTCTTTCAAAAACGGTAACCGAGGGTTTTTTTATTTCTAATATTTTAATGAGTAAAAATAAAATCGATCCCCGAATCTCCTCTTTTTATAAGAGATTTTGTAATAAAAATAACCGCTCTTATCTTTTGTAACCGTTTTTAACCATTTTCTAACTGTTTCTTCCTCAACTTGCATACTAAAATTACCGAAATGCCCTTCATGCATTGGCCCGGATTTTAAAGCACCAAATACCATTAATGGGTATTTTAAAAACCTTTTCTACCTATTATGTAGTAGCCCCGATCCCCGTGCAGCTTTCCCCATGACTTGTGTTTGGCGTATATAATATGAAAAACGGTTTATAATGTTTTATCTTTGTTTTTCATGATTTCGGAGTAAATCTTTTTAATTTTGGTAAAATTAAATTGATTGAATGACATCTGTGTGATCTCACAATTTTCAAGCACTTAAATTGTTTCTTGATTGTACACAAATCGGTATTTCAAAGATTTCAAAATTTGGATTTGTTTTAAGAATTTTTGTGATTTTTGCTCTTGAGTACCGGTACGCAATCTGCGTTTTTGTTATATACCGGAACTGAGCTTTTATCTCTCTTTCTCTATGAACTAATGCTGTTAGTGATTTTCTTTTTGTCTAGTATGTTCACTGTTTGACAATTTGTGACAAAAAGGGAGAGAAGAGAAATGATGGAGATGAGATGATCGAGATAGAGGGAGATGATTCGAGATAGGGGGAGATGATGAAAAAGGAGCCGAAAAACAAAAAGAACCAAAAGGATGAATCAAATGTAGGATTTATATTTAATTTCTATCGACTAACTTTTGATTTTGTTTGGAGTTTTGTTTTGCAGGATTTACATCACTTTAAGACTCCAAGTCCTAAGTCATAGAGTTTGTTCTAGGACTGGTTCAAATGTATTTTTATTTATTGGATCTTTCACGCAAATAAAGTCAATGTTTTGGTGATGACATTGAGTTTCGATTTTTTGTTTTAAGATGAGTATCTTGAGCGTTTTATGTATTTTTGGGTTTTGTCACGAAATTGCCAAAGGGGGAGATTGTTACGGCTTTTTGTTTTGGCATATTTCGTGAGTTGAGTCAGAGTCTTGAAGTGATCAAATTGCTAATCAGCAATCGAAGATTCAGAGAAGATTCAACAAGAGCTCAAGTTGACACTCAGTGTTTTGAGTCTTGAAGATTGAAGTTGAAGAATTGTGGATTATATACATCAATCTCAAGGAAAATGGATTCGGAATGATCAGGTACATTTAACTAAATAATTTTGGTGATCCGAATACATTTGTGTAGTTTAGAAACACTTGGATAAGTTTTCATTGCTTAAAAATCAAAAACTGGACAAGTTGGATGTTTAGGATCCGGATCAGACCATTCCAGTCTGGATCCCGAACATAGTTTAGTTCATGCGGAAATCCAGTCCGGACATCCCCTGTTTCATTCCGGACCCCGAACTATGTGTTTGATGAAATCGCATGAACAGTCCGGATCAGGAAATTCCAGTCCGGACCGTCGTGCGGGAAAAATTCTGTTAAGTCAGTTTTTGATGCTTATCTCTTTCCAAAGGTTTCTAACCTATAAATAGACCCTAATTTCATCTTTTAGGGTATCCGAAAAAGGGATCAATCCACATATAGAGAAGAAAGGAAAACACGATTAATTAATGTTTCTTCGTCTATATTGATCAATTTGATTCTAGGGTTTCCAAACTCCTAATTCTTGTAGAATCAAATTGATGAATACTTAGATGGTATTTTCTGATCTATCCTTGATCTAAGTATTCGGCGGATTGTCATCACCAAGAAAAACAACGATCGGCATCGTGGATTCGATGTGTTGAAGGCGTTTCGTGGATTCGAAACGTGTTGCTCGTGGATTCGAGTGGCGTTCGTGGATTCGAATGTGTGCAGTGGACGTGCAGTCGGTGAGGGCAAGATCCGAAGAAGTTGAAAGAGGGGTTGGAGTTCGTGGAGTCGGTAATCACCTTGTTATTCTTCTATTCTTAGTGGATTGTTATTGCGTGTTGGTCCCGTGGTTTTTCTCCTGGATTGGAGTTTCCACGTAAATCTCGGTGTGTTATTTTTATTTTCCGCATTGGTTTTTATTTTGCACTGAGATTGTGATTTTTGTTATTACACCTATTCACCCCCCCTCTAGTTGTTTGATAGTACCTATTTAGATCCTTGTGGATCCTTTAAAAACCAACACAAAACTCGTAAGGTTTTGGTGCGCAAAGGTGAACTCTTCCCTTGTCTTGTCATTCACATATCACTACATGCTTATGACAATTCGTCTTGGTATCTGGATAGTGGTTGCTCACGTCACATGACTGGTGATAAAAACTATTTTCAAATGTTTGAGAAAACCTCCGGGGGACTTGTAGTTTTCGGAGATGATCGATCTTCAAAAATAGTTGGAAAATGAACAATTGCTATTCCAGATGGCCCGGTTTTGAACAATATCTTATTTGTTGAAGGCCTTAAGACTAACCTCATAAGCATTAGTCAATTGTGTGATAATGGTTTTTTAGTTAATTTTTCTTCTATTGAATGGATTGTAACTGACGAAAACCATTCATTCTTTTTGAAAGGGGGTTAGATCACAAAATAACTGCTATGTAGTTCCTAATAAATTTTCTGAACATTGTAACCTAGTGTCACTTGATAATGAAACACTTTGGTATAAAAGACTTGGTCACATAAACTTTAAGGAACTATCTAGGATATCTAACAAAGACATAGTTAGAGGTGTTCCTAAATTGAGTTTTAAAGAAAACCTTGTGTGTGGTGGTTGTCAAAAGGTAAAACAAATTAGATCCACTCGCAAGAATTTGAACCATGTAGGAACAAAACACCCATTAGAATTATTGCATATGGATTTAATGGGGCCAACTCGTCAAGCTAGTTTGGGTGGAAAATGGTATATTTTTCTTTTGGTTGATGATTTCTCTAGATATTCATGGGTATCATTTTTAAAAGAGAAAGCGGATACTTTCGATTCTTTTCATGAGATTTGTCATCGTATTATGATTGAGAAGAATGAAAAGATCGTTCGTGTTCGGAGTGATAGAGGTAGAGAATTCATCAATTCTAAATTCATTGATTTTTGCACTTCAAACGGCATAAAACATGAATTCTCTGCACCTTATAGTCGAGCGCAAAAATAGAATTGTACAAGAGATGGCGCGTGTTATGCTTCAAAACCGAAAACTTTCGTTACACTTTTGGGCCGAAGCAGTTAACACCGCTATTTATGTGATCAATACAATATATTTGCACCCGGGTACTTTGAATACCCCCTATATATGAACTTTGGTTCTGTAGAAAACCGAATATAAAATATTTTCGTATCTTTGGGAGTCGTTGTTACATTTTACGCGATCGAGAAAATCTTGGAAAATTTGACTCTCGAAGTGATAAAGGAATTTTTATGGGTTATTATACAAACAGTAGAGCATATCGGGTATTTAACCTTGAATCTAAAACAATGATAGAATCTTTCAATGTTAAAGTAGATGAAGCTTTTCATTTTTCTTTTGATAAATCTACTCCTGATATGTCTATTGATGATGAATCTCCTACTAATGATATTGCATCTTAATTTGCATGATAATTATTCTGAAAATTTTTATGCATCTCATGGTTCTCCTAGTTCATCCAATATGCAAGAATCATCGCAAATACCCCCGAGTACTCCATTACCTCAAACGCTTCGAATCTCCAAGGACCACCCGGAATCGAACATCATTGGAGATCCTCAAGGAGTTCGAACTCGGAGACAATTGGTTTGTGGAGTTGCATGTTATATCTCCATGATCGAACCAAAGAATGTTGACGAAGCTCTTCAAGATGACTATTGGATTGAAGCAATACAAGAAGAGCTCAATCAGTTTGAAAGAACAAAGTCTGCGAATTAACCAAGTCCCCGAAGCAACAAAACATAATCGGTACTAAATGGATTTTCAAGAACAAGAAAAATGAAGATGGTATCGTTATTCGGAACAAGGCACGTCCAGTTACTCAGGGCTATTCACAAGTCGAAGGTGTAGACTTTGATGAGACTTTCACCCCGGTTGCTCGTCTTGAGTCCATTCGTATACTTTTCACAATTGATTGTCATTTTAAAATTAAACTTTTTCAAATGGACGTTATTTTTAAATAGTTTTTTAAATGAGGAAGTTTATGTAGCTCAACCAAAAGGATTTATTGATCATAAACTACCTAACCATATTTTTCGATTGAAAAAGGCTCTTTACGGATTAAAACAAGCACCGCGAGTATGGTACGAAAGATTGACAAAGCACCTTTTGGAAAAGGGCTATACTCGAGGAGGAGAAGATCGGACACTCTTTGTGAAGCATTTTCAGGACAACTTCATTGTGGCACAAATATATGTGGATGACATCATGTTTGGTGTTACAAGAAACAACGATGCTTTGAAATTCGCTGAGACGATGGAAAGCGAATTTGAGATGTCCATGATAGGCGAGCCTACGTATTTTCTTGGATTGCAAGTTAAGCAAAGTGAAGATGGCATTCATTTATGTCAATCCAAGTATGCGAAGGAGTTGGTTAAGAAATTCGGATTGGATAACTCTAAAAACTTTCCGTCTCCTATAGGAACTAGCAATAAGGGATTAGGAAGTGAATCTCACGGAGAAAGTGTAGACGAGAAGCTTTATCGATCATGATTGGAAGTCTACTCTACCTTACGGCTAGTCGCCCAGATATTTCTTTTAGTGTTGGGATTTGCGCGAGATATCAATTAGCACCGAAGGAAATTCATCTGAAAGCGGTGAAAAGGATCATCCGGTACGTCAAAGGTACGATAAATTTCAAAATTTGGTATCCTATGGGCACATCTCTCGATATTATAGGATATTCGGATGTCGATTGGGCTGGATCAGTGGATGATCGAAGGAGCACGAGTGGTGCATATTTTTACCTTGGCCATTATCTTGTAGCATGGCATAGTAAAAACCAAAACTGCATTGCTCTCTGTACTGCCGAGGCGTTATACATTTCAGCGGGAAGTTGTTCGACTCAATTGTTTTGGATGAGAAGTGTGTTGAACGACTTTCGCATTCCTGCGACTTCGGTAACAATTCTTTGTGACAACACTAGTGCCATAAATATTTTCAAAAACCCTGTGTTGTACTCAAGAACAAAACACATTGAACTTGGATATCATTTTCTTAGAGAGCTAGTTGAATCAAACACTTTACAAATTTCCTATGTTTCAACTGAAGATCAATTAGCCGATATTTTGACAAAACCTTTGGATCAAAAACGTTTTATTTATTTGCGAAAAGCAATTGGTATGCTTTCTTTGAAATAACATTTTTGAACCATTGCTTAGGTTAGGTTTTGTTTTGTGTTTTGTGTTCTTTTTGTTTATAATATACAACATTAACTGAGCATTAATATAATTGACTTTAATTGCATCTTTTTATATTTTGAGAAATTTATTATGGTTTGGATATCATAACTCTCTTGATGCATTGATCATTTATATCATTTATTTCATCTTTATTTCATCTTTATTTGATCAAAGTCAATTCCTTACTCAATGATCTTTTGGTATAGTGTTTATCTTATTTGATAATTGAGTTAAGTATGAACATGAGATCAATAGTTGGTTTAATACTTAATATTTTACATAATTGATAGCCAATTGAGGGGGAGTATTATTTAAAGTTTCATGCTCAAAAGATGTGGAAAGAGTTACATCCCTTAGTGGAGTGTGAAAACTACCACCACATGGAGGAAAGTGCTACCACCTCGGTCGTCCGAGTACTGTGTGCAGCTACCAAATGTTTTACCAAGCATGGTGTTACTGTTTATTTAATAAAATGCTTATTGGAATACTTGATTATGTCGAATTCCAAGGTTGGTATAACGTGGGATTTCAAATTGAAAGATGCTCAAACAGCCACTCCCTAGACATATTGTTACGGAATTTGAGTTGGCGTATTTCGTGAAATCGGTTAAGTCTTGAAGATTGAAGATGAAAAAGTTGGATCGTATACCTCAATCTCAAGTAAGAAGAATTCAAAAGGATCAGGTACGTTTAATTAAATAAGTTTGATGATCCGAATACTTCTTATAGTGAAGAAACACTTGGATGAATTTTTTATTGCATAAAAATAAAAAACTGGACATTCCATATGTTCAGAGTCCGGATCGGGCTTTACAGTCCAGACCCCGAACATAGGTTAGTTCGTGCATAATTCCAGTCCGGACCCTGGGAATTTCAGTCCGGACCCCGAACGTGGAATTTGCAAGAAAAGCATGAACACTCCGGACCGTGGATTTCAGTCCGGACCCCGAATGTCGTCTTTTCTGGAAATTGTCTGTTTCGCTGAGACAGTCCGGACCGCCAACTCCAGTCCGGACTGTCGTCCTGTAAAATTCCAGAAATGGTTAGTTTTTTATTCTTATCTTCTTCCACAAGTTTTCTAACCTATAAATAGACCCTTTAATTCATCTTTTAAGGGGACGACGCTAAGTGGAAGGAATCCAATCAATCCATAAATATTCCACATATGGAGAAGAAAGGAAATACTTGATTTAATTCTATGTTTCTTCATCTATATTATTAATTTGATTCTAGGTTTTCCAAACTCAGATTTTGAGTAGAATCAAATTAATGAATACTTAGATGGTATTTCCGATCTATTTCTAATCTAAGTATTCGGCGGATCATCACCACCCAAAAACAACGATTTATCCCAAATCGGCGCGTGGACTCGCGTGGCCTTGTGGATTCAAGGTGCTACCGCTCTCGTGGATTCGGAGCGAGGTGCGTTCGTGGATTCGAGACGTGCTACTGGGTGAAGACCGTGGATTCGGTCGGACGTCGTGGACTCGACGTTGGACACCGTGGATTCGGCATTGGACGCTAATCGTGGATTCGAGCAGCGTTGCGGAGCGAGCGGAGAAGATCTACTAGGAGCGTATGGAAAAGGTTGAGTCGTAAGTGTGTACGGTAAATCACCTTGTACGTGTGTTAATTCTAGTGGATTTCACCGTGTTATCGGTCCCGTGGTTTTTTACTCCGGATTGGAGTTTTCCACGTAAAAATCTCTGCGTGTTATTTATTTTTTCGCATTGGGTTTTATATCGCAAAGATTTTTGAGTGTTTATTGTTTACACCTATTCACCCCCCTCTAGGTGTTTTTTCCCCTATTTAGATCCAATTTATACATAACCCAACACATATTGACTAGATAACATTATCTAATTTATTTGGGATTTAAAACATCTATCGATCTTTGTGTTTTATTTTCTTTCCTTAATTCATGATTTGATAAACACATTACTCATAAGATCGTGATTGATGTTTAGAACTTGCTCAACTTTAGAGGATATAACTTTTATAAATTTTTGTTTTATTATTCGAGTATTAATGATAGATTTAGCATAATCTATTTCTTTTTATGTGAAATGATACTTTTTTTGTTTAAAGTTGATATGCAAGAATGCTTACATACTTTTTCTGGATTTTCTAAAAATTTTACAAATTTTTCTAGAGAAAAAGTTGCAGGCAGTCCGGACTGGATTGACTCAGTCCGGATCCCGAACGCTGGGATTTCTCTGCGGGTAGCCGATCCGGACTGGACTCGAACCCGTTCCGGACTGCCACCAGGTTTTAATAGAAACGAAAGGTTTTTCGAATTCTATTCTCTCTAAACTTTTGTTTCTAGCTTCCTAAAGTTTCTCTCTCTAGAATCAAAGGCATTTGGATCCATTGCAACTCGTTTTGACTCGATCCAAGTAAGTTCTTATGATCAAAACTTTTGTTTTCACTATTTTTGCTTATGTTTATCAAAACGTGAGGGATTTCATGGTACAATCTCAATTTTTCACGATTTTTGATCAAATTTCTTTTGAAATAAGAACTTTGGACATCTTAGATTTGTTTCTATGCCTTGTATTCATTTGATTAACGGATTTTTGGGCTTCGATTTCTAAAAATTCGGTTTTGAGGCAAATTTTAAAAATTTTCGAAAATCATGGGATTGATCTATTTTTAAAATTCTTTTTGCAAATCTATCTTGATTCCTAGTCTCTATATATGATAAAGATTGTTTGGGTATGAATTTTCAAAATTTTAAAATTAAATAATTTTTTCCATATTTTTGAGTTCTTGCTTACAGGTTGATCTTTGAAAATTTTTCAAATGGCATTTGCTTGGTTGATTGTGTTCATCACAGCAATGGTCAGCACGCGAGCAACTAACAGAAAGGAGACGGCTAGAGCAAGTCAGGAAGAAACAAAGAATGTCCTTCAAGATTATTCAGAATCTGATAAAGAAGATAGGGAAGAATTTTGCAGGGAAGCCCAACAGATTGCTGATGACGAAGATAGGTTCGTGTTAAAGAACAAAGAACCTATGAAATCTTGTTCAACGTTAAAGAAGTATGCTAGATGGAAGAACACAAGGGGTAGTGGAATTCATATTAATGAGCCTCTTGCCGGTGTACAATCACTACTTAGAGAATCTGCATGGATTGAAGGTAGATATGCACCATCTGCATCCTCACTACCTACTTCAACCCTGAGGAAAGACACGACAGAGGATGATACATCCTTGTCTTCTATTAGTCAAGAGCACAAAAGACTGTCTACCGAACAAGAAAGAATCTTAATTGACTTTCAGCATATTACTGCTGGTCAACGAAAGATTAAAAAGAAATGTTCGAGAATCTCAAGGCTGCTCAAAGGAATTTTGGACAAATTCGGTTGTAGCAACTCGGAAGGAAACGACTCCGACTGATCTTTTTCTTTGTTCTAATGATTTCTTTTGCAGGTTTTTAGTTTTTGTTCTTAATATTTGTGAACTTTGCACTCCCTTCTTTTTCATTTTGGCTGAATTTTTGTGACAAAAAGGGGGAGAGACAAATAGAAACTTTGAGCAAAGTTTGAACTTGAAACCTTGAACATTGAACTTTGAAGGTAAGTTGAAGGTAAGTTGAAAACTTGTACATGCCACTACTAACTATTTGACTAACTATTTGGGCATGTAATATTGCTAACAAGTTGCTTGATAACTGACATAACTTTGAACTTGTTAATTGTTGTGATATGACATTTGAACGCTTAATGATTAGATGATATGTGAATCTTTGACTGTCGACTTTCTTACATATCTAATAAATAATGTCATAAGCAGTATAAAGTCTATCTCTCTGATTGCTCATTGAATGTTTAAATTCTTGAGGTATCTAACGATTTCTTTTGTCAAGAATTATTTCTTTTGCAGAGAGTACAAGCGTCTAAGTCTAGAGTTTGTATTAGGAGTTAATCTCTTGTATTGATTTTATTTGGATCATTCATGTAAATTTTTGTTGTATGGTGATAGCAACAAAAATATCTTATTGAATTTTTATGTGGATTTTTGTTTTGTCACGAAACCGCCAAAGGGGGAGATTGTTAAGGATTTTGTGTTGGCGTATTTCGTGAAGTGTTTTGAGTCTTGAAGATTGAAGTTGAAGAATTGTAGATCACATACATCAATCTCAAGAAGAATGAATTCAAAAGGCTCAGGTACTTTTAACTAAATAATTTTGGTGTTCCGAATACATTCTTGTAGTTTAGAAACACTTGGAATATTCTTTATTGCATAAAAATAAAAAACTGGACAATTTGAGTGTTCAGGATCCGGATCAGGACCATCCAGCCCGGACCCCGAACAGAGTTGAGTTCATGCGTAACTCCAGTCCGGAACAGTCCCTAGTCAGTCCGGACCCCGAACCTTGTGTTTGCTGAAATCGCATGAACAGTCTGGATCAGGAAATTCCAGTCCGGACCCCGAACTGTATTTTCAGGAAATTTGCTAAAAATTGACAACAGTCCGGATCAGCCAAATCCAGTCAGGACCGCCGTGCGGGAAAAAGTTTGTTAAGTCAGTTTTTGATGCTTATCTCTTTTCAAAGGTTTCTAACCTATAAATAGACCCTAATTTCACATCTAGGGTAAACAGAAAAAATATAAAAAATTCACTTATATAGAGAAGAAAGGAAAACACGATTAATTTCATGTTTCTTCGTCTATATTGTTCAATTTAATTCTAGAGTTTCCAAACTCTTATTTTTTGTAGAATCAAATTGAAAAATACTTAGATGGTTTTTTCTTATCTATCTTTGATCTAAGTATTCGGCGGATTATCATCACCAAGAAAACAACGATTTCCTAAAATCGGCGCGTGGATTCGTATGGCCTTGTGGATTCAAGGTGCTACCGCTTTCGTGGATTCTACGCGAGGTACGTTCGTGTGATCGATACGTGCTACATTGGTGAAGACCGTGTATTCGGTTGGACGGCGTGGATTCGATGTTGGACGCAAATCGTGGATTCGAGGTGCGTTGTGGAGCGAGCGGAGAAAATCTACTCGGAGCGTATGGAAAAGGTTGAGTCGTAGGGTTACGGTAAATCACCTTGTACGTGTTTAATCTTAGTGGATTTCGCCGTGTTATCGGTCCCATGGTTTTTTACTCCTGTGATGGAGTTTTCCACGTAAAATCTTGCGTACTTTATGTATTTTTCGCATTGGGTTATTTTTTTTTTACACAACGATTTGGTGTGTTTATTGTTTACACCTATTCACCCCCCTCTAGGTAGTTTTTCCCCTATTCAGATCCATTTGGTGTGTTCGGGACACGTGTCAAGCCTAGGATGTTCTTCAAGTTACACATGAGGGAACTAACCTTGTGAAGATTCAAAAACTGCAAATGCTTACGAGCAAGTTTGACTCTATTTTCATGGCAGAAAATGAATCTTTCACAGACTATTACACACGATTGCAAGACATCGTAAACTCATGTGCTAACTTGGGAGAGAAGATTCCAGAATTTAAAGTTGTAAGAAAGATATTAAGACTCTTCCTAAACGATTTCGCCCAAAGGTCGCAGCCATTGAAACAATTAAACACCCGGACGAAATGCGTGTAGAAGAATTAGTTGGTTCACTTCAAACTTGTGAAATGACTTTTCCTACTAACTATTCTTCTGGAAAGGCATCCTCTTCTAAGTCTTCAGGTTTAGCATTGAAAACAACAAAAGAAGAAGACGCGGATTCATCCTCCTCAGACGATGACGAGAACCTATCTATGGAGGATTTTGAGAAGCAGCTTGCTCTCTTGACACGAAGATTTCGCCGAAACTTTCGAAGGGGTAACTCAAGTAAAACTCCATCCTTCGTAAAGTCGAAGAAAGGCAAAGGTTCTTCAAACTTCAAATCATGAAAGCAAGAGGGCTTTTCTAAGGATAAGAAAAGCTCAGAGGGACAAATCCAGTGCTTCAGGTGCCGAGGCTACGGTCACATTTCAACGGAGTGTCCCAATAAAAATCCGTCAAAGAAGAAAGCGATGAAAGCCGTCACTTGGGATGACACCTCATCGTCAAATGAGTCATCATCAAGTGATGAAGAAGATAACGCAATGGCATACCACGCGTCCACATCTTCACCCTTCATGTGCTTAATGGCTAGTACATCCGAGTCATTGTCCAACTCCACTGTTGAAAAGACTGCAACGGACGATGAATCGAATAATTCTGAAGGTGAAGATTTTGCTCTTGCCTACCATAAGCTTTTGAGGGATTCAAAGAAACTGGCAAAGCAAAACAAGAGTTTGAGAGGGAGATTGCAGGATGTTGAAGAAGAAGCAAAAAAGGCATCTTCTCTCTCAAACGCTCTTGAAGTGGAAAGGGATAATCTGATTAAAATAAATGTTTCCCTTCAAGAGTCCAATGAGCAATTCGAGAAGAATTATGTAGATATGGTGAACAAAGCGAATTACTTCTTGAAGCTCTACGGCGAGGCTCGACAGGAAAAATTGGAAATGACGGAGACCATTTTCCAACTCAAGGATGATTTACAGCAGTTTTCTTCTGGAAGGAGTAAGTTGGATAAGCTTCTTGGTTTCGGTCAAACAAATCGGTTCGGCCTCGGATACACTCAAACTGGAGACATTCCTAGTTCGAGTGGGACAGTCTTTGTGCCCCAGTCGGTATCACCTCCTCCGACACCGGAATTGACGACAAACGACGACAACAAACCTACTTCCCCCTCTTCAGGATCGTCAAGCACCAAGGTATGTTTTCGTTGTGGTATTGCAGGGCACATAAGGAGAAATTGCAAGATGGGAGCCAAACGCTCAACTCACGCACTTCTTGCAATGACTACCAAAAAGGTGATTCCTCGGAAATCAAATGCAAATTATTCAAAGGAAAAGAGCCTCGGTAGTTCATCAAACATAAATTTTAAGGAACTTGCTAGAATTTCAAACAAAGACGTAACCAAGGGGGTTCCAAAACTTTCACTTAAACAAAACATTGTGTGTGGTGGTTGCCAAAAGGGAAAACAATCCAGGACTGCACACAAGAACTTGAACCACGTTGGTACTAAACGGCCCTTAGAATTATTGCATATGGATCTTATGGGGCCAACACGTCAACCATCTTTGGGAGGTAAATGGTATATTTTCTTATTGGTTGATGATTTCTCTAGATACTCATGGGTAGCATTTTTAAAAGAGAAAGCTGATACTTTTGATTCTTTTTACGAGATTTGCCATCGTATTATGATTGAAAAGAATGAAAAGATCATTCGTGTTAGAAGTGATAGAGGTGGAGAATTCATGAATTCTAAATTCATTGATTTTTGCACTTCCAACGGCATTAAACATGAATTCTCAGCACCCTATACACCTCAACAGAATGGTGTAGTCGAGCGCAAAAACAGGGTTGTTCAAGAGATGGCACGTGTTATGCTTCAAAGCCGGAATTTATCACTATATTTTTGGGCTGAAGCAGTGAACACCGCCGTCTATGTAATTAATCGATGTATTTGCGCCCGGGAACCTTAAATACACCATATGAACTATGGTTCTGTAGAAAACCAAACATCAAATATTTTCGTATCTTTGGGAGTCGGTGTTACATTTTACGTGACCGCGAAAATCTTGGTAAATTTGACTCTCGAAGTGACGAAGGGATTTTCTTGGGTTATTCTACAAACAGTAGAGCATATCGGGTATTTAACTTGGAATCTAAAACGATTGTAGAATCTATAAATGTTAAAGTAGATGAAGCTTTTCACTCTGCATCTGAAAAATCTACCCCTGATGTCTCTATTGATGATGATACTCATGTAAATGCATCTTCTCTTGATAATACTTCCAATATTAATGATGCATCTAATGGCTCTTCTAGTTTATCTGACATGCAGGATTCATCACATGTTTCCCCGAGGACTCCGTTACCTCAAACGTTAAAAATCTCCAAGGATCATCCAGAAACGAACATTATTGGAGACCCTCATGAAGGAGTCAGGACTCGGAGACAGTTGGTTTGTGGATTCGCTTGTTACGTTTCCTTAATCGAACCAAAGAATGTCAATGAAGCTCTTCAGGATGACTACTGGATTGAAGCAATGCAGGAAGAGCTCCATTAGTTCGAACGAAACAAAGTCTGGGAATTAACGAAGCCTCCGATGCAACACAATGTGATTGGTACTAAATGGATTTTCAAGAATAAGAAAAATGAGGATGGTACCATCATCAGGAACAAAGCACGTCTAGTTGCTCAAGGCTACTCTCAAATAGAAGGTATAGACTTTGATGAAACTTTCGCCCCTGTAGCTAGACTCGAGTCCATTCGTATCTTATTCGCTATTGCTTGTCACTTTAAAATAAAACTCTTTCAAATGGACGTTAAGAGCACATTTTTAAATGGGTACTTAAACGAGAAAGTTTATGTGGCTCAACCGAAAGGTTTTGTAGACCATAAACAACCTAATCATGTTTTTCGTTTGAAAAAGGCTCTTTACGGTTTAAAACAAGCACCGCGAGCATGGTACGAAAGGTTGACAAAGCACCTTTTGGAAAAGGGCTATACTCGAGGGGGAGCAGACCGGACTCTCTTTGTGAAGTATTATCAGGATAACTTCATTGTTGCACAAATCTATGTCGATGACATTGTATTTGGAGCTACAAAGGATAATGATGCTTCTAAATTCGCAGAAACCATGGAAAGCGAATTTGAGATGTCTATGATGGGCGAACTGAAATACTTTCTTGGATTGCAAGTGAAACAAAATGATGAAGGCATCCATCTGTGTCAATCCAAGTATGCAAAGGAGTTGGTAAAGAAATTCGGATTAGAAGATTCTAAAGATTTTCCGACTCCTATGGGAACTAGCAATAAGGTATTAGGAAGTGAATCTCTTAGTGATAGTGTAGACGAGAAACTTTATCGAAGTATGATTGGAAGTCTACTCTACCTCACGGCTAGTCGCCCGGACATATCCTTTAGTGTTGGGATCTGCGCGAGATATCAGTCAGCACCAAAGGAGGATCACCTGAAAGCGGTGAAACGGATCATCCGGTACGTCAAAGGAACTGTAAACTTCGGAATTTGGTATCCTATGGGAACAAGTCTTGACATTATAGGATATTCAGATGCCGATTGGGCAGGATCAGTGGATGATCGGAAAAGTACGAGTGGTGCATGTTTTTATCTTGGCCATTGTCTTGTTGCATGGCATAGTAAAAAACAGAACTACATTGCACTCTCGACTGCCGAAGCGGAATATATCTCAGCGGGTAGTTGTTCAACCCAACTTATTTGGATGAAAAGCGTGTTGAGCGACTTCCGAATTTCAGCAACTTCGGTAACAATTTTATGTGACAACACTAGTGCTATAAATATTTCAAAAAACCCTGTGTTGCACTCAAGAACAAAACACATTGAACTTAGATATCATTTTCTTAGAGAGCTAGTTGAATCAAATATTCTTCAACTTTCCTACATTCCAACTGAGGATCAATTAGCTGACTTTTTAACAAAACCTTTGGATCAAAAACGTTTTATTCATTTGTGTAAGGCAATTGGAATGCTTTCCTTGAAATAATTTATTTTTGAAACCAATCCTTAGGTTAGGTTTTGTTTTTGTGTTTTTGTTCTTTACCTATGCTTGTACATAGAACATTAATTGAGCATTAGTTATATTGACTTTAACTGCATCCTTTTATATGTTTAGAAATTTATTATGCTTTAGATATCATAATATTTCAGTTGATGCAATGATCATTTATATCAATTAAGTCATTTCTTAAAGTGATCAAAGTCAATTTCTCTCTCAATGATCTCTTGGTATAGTTTTTATCTTATTTGACTATTTAGTCGAGTATGAAATCGAAATCAATGTTTGGTTGAATACTTTATATGTTAAATAATTGATAGCCAATTGAGGGGGAGTCAAAGAAAAAGTATCATGCTCAAAAGATGTGGAAAGAGTTACATCCCAATGAGGAGTGTGAAAACTACCACCACATGGAGGAAAGAGCTACCACCTCGGTCGTCCGAGTACTGTGTGCAGCTACCACATGTATACCAAGCATGGTTTTTCAAGATAGTTAAATAAAATGCATGTTGAAATACTTGACTTTGTCAAATTTCAAGGTTGGTATAAGGTGGGATTTTAATGAAAGATGCTCAAAGAGCCACTCTCTTCAACAAATTGTCTAGATACATTATCCAATATATTTGGGATTTCAAACATCTATTGATCTTGTTATTTCATTTTCTTTACCAAATTGATGATTTGATAAAGGCATTACGCATAAGATCATGTTAGATGTGATTGAAATTGTTCAACTTTAAGGGATTTAATTTTTATAAATTTTCATTTCATTATTTGGATATTGTTGATAGATTTTGCATAATCTATTTCTTTTAGTATGAAATGATGATTTTATTTAAAGTTGATACACAAAAGTGCTTACAATCTTTTTCTGGATTTTCTGGAATTTTTTCTGAATTTTTCTGAAGAAAAAGTTTGGAGCCGGTCCGGACTGGACAAGCTGATCCGGACCCCGAACGCAGGAAAATCCTGTGGGTAGACGATCCGGACTGGATTCCTCAGGCAGTCCGGACCGCGGCTGGGGTTTTATTAAGAACAAAAGGGATTTGATTTCTTTTACTACAATCTTTTGTTCAAAAGTCTCCAGAGCTTCTCTCTCTAGAATTCAAGTATTTTGGAGCCTTCCCAACTCGTTTTCTCCAAATCCAAGTGAGTTTTCTTGATCAAAATCTCGGTTTTTCACAGGTTTTCTATATTTTTCTCAAAACGTGATGCAAATCTCATATCTTTTTCGTTTGTGATTTGTTTTTGATCAAACTTCTTTTGAAATAAGAACTCTGGGTAGATTAGTTTTGATTATATGCTAGTTTTTCTCTTGATTAACAGATTTTTAGGCTTCGATTTCTAAAAATTCGGTTTTAGGGCATACAATAGGAATTTTCGAAAATCATGGAATTGATCTTTTTTTAAAATTCTTTTTGCAAAACTAATTTGATTCCTAGTCTCTCTACATGATAATGATTGTTTAGGTACAATTTTTCAAATTTTTGAAAATAAATAATTTTTGTCGTGCTCTTGAGTTGTTGTTCACAGGACTTGTCTCTCCCAACGGACAGTAGAAATGGTAATCACTTGGATCATATTTCTTCTTTCTGCCATGGTTCACGCGAAAGCAACGACCAAGCCTAAGAGGGCTAAGAAGGCAAAGAAAACTCGAGATGACTCCGAGACGGAATCAGAAACTGAATCAATCGACTGGGATGAGTTGTTGGTTGAAGCGACAGTTCCTACTGCTTTCAAAGGGAAAGCACTTGCTGAAACCTCTAAAGCAAAGGCGCAGGATATTGCTGATGAGGAAGACGAATTGTATGTCAAGAACAAAAAGCTCAAGAAGTCCAAACACTACACTAGACAGGAAAATGTCAAGGGAAGTCAAATCACTGAATCCCTCTCTAGAGCACACTCGGTACCTAGAGAATCCCCATGGGCTGAAGGCCAGCATGCATCATCTGCCTCTACAGCTCGTCCAGCGACCTCAAGGAGAAACGCTCTAGAAGCTACCGTATTGGCCTCCATTCATCAGGACCAAAGAAGACTTTCTGCTGACCAAGAGAAATTGGCATTAGGTCTCCGGCAAATGGCCGCCGAACAAAAACAGCTGAAGAAGAAATGTTCCAAAATATCACGAATGCTGAAAGGGATTTTGAACAAGATAGACGATACCAGTTCAGACAGTTCTGATTTGGCTTGATCTTTTGATTTATGCTCTAACTTTTATCTTTTCTTTCGCAAGTTTTTACATTTAGTTTTAGTTCTCAAACTTTTGGATATTGAACTTGTTCACTTTTCTCTCCTTCTTTTGTAATTTTGGCTAAGTTTTGTGACAAAAAGGGGGAGAGAGTTTAGGAGAACTTTGAACAATGCACAAACTTTGAACAATGCACAATGCTTTGAACAATGCACATTGCTTGCTCTGTGATTGACCATGACCATACTTGTGTGAGAACAATGCTGAAACTAAGGTAAGTATAACTTTCAACTTTGGATTTATATGTGTTTTGATGCATGCCTCCGCTAACTATTCGACTAACTATTTGGGCATGTAATATAACTAACAAGTTGCTTGCTGACTAACCTTTCTGTGACATTTGGATGTGTATTGCTTGGAAGATATGTCGATTTTTGATTGTGATTTTCATACATATCTGAATTTGCAAATGTCATGATGAGTATAAACTCTATCTCTGTGTTTGGTTTTGATTGTTGAAAATTCTTGAGGTTACTAACGATCTTTTGTGTCAAGAATGATTTCTTTTGCAGAGATTACAGATGTCTAAGTCTAGAGTCTGTTTTAGGAGTTTAACTCATGTATTTATCTTTATTTGGATCTTCAATGTAAATTTTTGTTGTATGGTGATATCAACAAAAATATCTTTTTGAATTTTCTTGAGTGGATTTGTGTTTTGTCACGAAACCGCCAAAGGGGGAGATTGTTACGGAATTTGAGTTGGCGTATTTCGTGAAATCGGTTAAGTCTTGAAGATTGAAGATGAAAAAGTTGGATCGTATACCTCAATCTCAAGTAAGAAGAATTCAAAAGGATCAGGTACGTTTAATTAAATAAGTTTGATGATCCGAATACTTCTTATAGTGTAGAAACACTTGGATGAATTTTTTATTGCATAAAAATAAAAAACTGGACATTCCATATGTTCAGAGTCCGGATCGGGCTTTACAGTCCGGACCCCGAACATAGGTTAGTTCGTGCATAATTCCAGTCCGGACCCTGGGAATTTCAGTCCGGACCCCGAACGTGGAATTTGCAAGAAAAGCATGAACAGTCCGGACCGTGGATTTCAGTCCGGACCCCGAATGTCGTCTTTTCTGGAAATTGTCTGTTTCGCTGAGACAGTCCGGACCGCCAACTCCAGTCCAGACTGTCGTCCTGTAAAATTCTAGAAATGGTTAGTTTTTTATTCTTATCTTCTTCCACAAGTTTTCTAACCTATAAATAGACCCTTTAATTCATCTTTTAAGGGGACGACGCTAAGTGGAAGGAATCCAATCAATCCATAAATATTCCACATATGGAGAAGAAAGGAAATACTTGATTTAATTCTATGTTTCTTCATCTATATTATTAATTTGATTCTAGGTTTTCCAAACTCAGATTTTGAGTAGAATCAAATTAATGAATACTTAGATGGTATTTCCGATCTATTTCTAATCTAAGTATTCGGCGGATCATCACCACCCAAAAACAACGATTTATCCCAAATCGGCGCGTGGACTCGCGTGGCCTTGTGGATTCAAGGTGCTACCGCTCTCGTGGATTCGGAGCGAGGTACGTTCGTGGATTCGAGACGTGCTACTGGGTGGAGACCGTGGATTCGGTCGGACGTCGTGGACTCGACGTTGGACGCCGTGGATTCGGCGTTGGATGCTAATCGTGGATTCGAGCAACGTTGCGGAGCGAGCGGAGAAGATCTACTAGGAGCGTATGGAAAAGGTTGAGTCGTAAGTGTGTACGGTAAATCACCTTGTACGTGTGTTAATTCTAGTGGATTTCACCGTGTTATCGGTCCCGTGGTTTTTTACTCCGGATTGGAGTTTTCCACGTAAAAATCTCTGCGTGTTATTTATTTTTCCGCATTGGGTTTTATATCACAAAGATTTTTGAGTGTTTATTGTTTACACCTATTCACCCCCCTCTAGGTATTTTTTCCCCTATTTAAATCCAATTTATACATAACCCAACACATATTGACTAGATAACATTATCTAATTTGTTTGGGATTTCAAACATCTATCGATCTTTGTGTTTTATTTTCTTTCCTTAATTCATGATTTGATAAACACATTACTCATAAGATCGTGATTGATGTTTAGAACTTGCTCAACTTTAGAGGATATAACTTTTATAAATTTTCGTTTTATTATTCGAGTATTAATGATAGATTTAGCATAATCTATTTCTTTTTATGTGAAACGATACTTTTTTTGTTTAAAGTTGATATGCAAGAATGCTTACATACTTTTTCTGGATTTTCTAAAAATTTTTCAAATTTTTCTGGAGAAAAAGTTGCAGGCAGTCCGGACTGGATTGACTCAGTCCGGATCCCGAACGCTGGGATTTGTCTGCGGGTAGCCAATCCGGACTAGACTCGAACCCGTTCCGGACTGCCACCAGGTTTTAATAGAAACGAAAGGTTTTTCGAATTCTATTCTCTCTAAACTTTTGTTTCTAGCTTCCTAAAGTTTCTCTCTCTAGAATCAAAGGCATTTGGATCTATTGCAACTCGTTTTGACTCGATCCAAGTAAGTCCTTATGATCAAAACTTTTGTTTTCACTATTTTTGCTTATGTTTATCAAAACGTGAGGGATTTCATGGTACAATCTCAATTTTTCACGATTTTTGATCAAATTTCTTTTGAAATAAGAACTCTGGACATCTTAGATTTGTTTCTATGCCTTGTATTCATTTGATTAACGGATTTTTGGGCTTCGATTTCTAAAAATTCGGTTTTGAGGCAAATTTTAAAAATTTTCGAAAATCATGGGATTGATCTATTTTTAAAATTCTTTTTGCAAATCTACCTTGATTCCTAGTCTCTATATATGATAAAGATTGTTTGGGTATGAATTTTGCAAAATTTTGAAATTAAATAATTTTTTCCATATTTTTGAGTTCTTGCTCACAGGTTGATCTTTGAAAATTTTTCAAATGGCATTTGCTTGGTTGATTGTGTTCATCACAGCAATGGTCAGCACCCGAGCAACTAACAGAAAGGAGACGACTAGAGCAAGTCAGGAAGAAACAAAGAATGTCCTTCAAGATTATTCAGAATTTGATAAAGAAGATTGGGAACAATTTTGCAGGGAAGCACAACAGATTGCTGATGACGAAGATAGGTTCATGTTAAAGAACAAAGAACCTATGAAATCTTGTTCAACGTTAAAGAAGTATGCTAGATGGAAGAACACAAGGGGTAGTGGAATTCATATTAATGAGCCTCTTGCCGGTGTACAATCACTACCTAGAGAATCTGCATGGATTGAAGGTAGATATGCACCATCTGCATCCTCACTACCTACTTCAACCCTGAGGAAAGACACGACAGAGGATGATACATCCTTGTCTTCCATTAGTCAAGAGCACAAAAGATTGTCCACCGAACAAGAAAGAATCTTAATTGACTTTCAGCATATCACTGCTGGTCAACGAAAGATTAAAAAGAAATGTTCGAGAATCTCAAGGCTGCTCAAAGGAATTTTGGACCAATTCGGTTGTAGCAGCTCGGAAGGAAACGACTCGACTGATCTTTTTCTTTGTTCTAATGATTTCTTTTGCAGGTTTTTAGTTTTTGTTCTTAATATTTGTGAACTTTGCACTCCCTTCTTTTTCATTTTGGCTGAATTTCTGTGACAAAAAGGGGGAGAGACAAATAGAAACTTTGAGCAAAGTTTGAACTTGAAACCTTGAACATTGAACTTTGAAGGTAAGTTGAAGGTAAGTTGAAAACTTGTACATGCCACTACTAACTATTTGACTAACTATTTGGGCATGTAATATTGCTAACAAGTTGCTTGATAACTGACATAACTTTGAACTTGTTAATTGTTGTGATATGACATTTGAATGCTTAATGATTAGATAATATGTGAATCTTTGACTGTCGACTTTCTTACATATCTGATAAATAATGTCATAAGGAGTATAAACTCTATCTCTCTGATTGCTCATTGAATGTTTAAATTCTTGAGGTATCTAACGATTTCTTTTGTCAAGAATTATTTCTTTTGCAGAGAGTACAAGCGTCTAAGTCTAGAGTTTGTATTAGGAGTTAATCTCTTGTATTGATTTTATTTGGATCATTCATGTAAATTTTTGTTGTATGGTGATAGCAACAAAAATATCTTATTGAATTTTTATGTGGATTTTTGTTTTGTCACGAAACCGCCAAAGGGGTAGATTGTTAAGGATTTTGTGTTGGCGTATTTCGTGAAGTGTTTTGAGTCTTGAAGATTGAAGTTGAAGAATTGTAGATCACATACATCAATCTCAAGAAGAATGAATTCAAAAGGCTCAGGTACGTTTAACTAAATAATTTTGGTGTTCCGAATACATTCTTGTAGTTTAGAAACACTTGGAATATTCTTTATTGCATAAAAATAAAAAACTGGACAATTTGAGTGTTCAGGATCCGGATCAGGACCATCCAGCCCGGACCCCGAACAGAGTTGAGTTCATGCGTAACTCCAGTCCGGAACAGTCCCTAGTCAGTCCGGACCCCGAACCTTGTGTTTGCTGAAATCGCATGAACAGTCCCGATCAGGAAATTCCAGTCCGGACCCCAAACTGTATTTTTAGGAAATTTGCTAAAAATTGACGACAGTCCGGATCAGCCAAATCCAGTCAGGACCGCCGTGCGGGAAAAAGTTTGTTAAGTCAGTTTTTGATGCTTATCTCTTTTCAAAGGTTTCTAACCTATAAATAGACCCTAATTTCACATCTAGGGTAAACAGAAAAAATATAAAAAATTCACTTATATAGAGAAGAAAGGAAAACACGATTAATTTCATGTTTCTTCGTCTATATTGTTCAATTTAATTCTAGAGTTTCCAAACTCTTATTTCCTGTAGAATCAAATTGAAAAATACTTAGATGGTTTTTTCTTATCTATCTTTGATCTAAGTATTCGGCGGATTATCATCACCAAGAAAACAATGGTTTCCTAAAATCGGCGCGTGGATTCGTATGGCCTTGTGGATTCAAGGTGCTACCGCTTTCGTGGATTCTAAGCGAGGTACGTTCGTGTGATCGATACGTGCTACATTGGTGAAGACCGTGTATTCGGTTGGACGGCGTGGATTCGATGTTGGACGCAAATCGTGGATTCGAGGTGCGTTGTGGAGCGAGCGAAGAAAATCTACTCGGAGTGTATGGAAAAGGTTGAGTCGTAGGGTTACGGTAAATCACCTTGTACGTGTTTAATCTTAGTGGATTTCGCCGTGTTATCGGTCCCGTGGTTTTTTACTCCTGTGATGGAGTTTTCCATGTAAAATCTTGCGTACTTTATGTATTTTTCGCATTGGATTATTTTTTTTTTACACAACGATTTGGTGTGTTTATTGTTTACACGTGTCAAGCCTAGGATGATTCGGGCGCTCCTCGCGGGCTGTTCGTCAGAGGATTCGGGCGCCCGAATTTAGGCCGAGCGCCCGAATCCTGGGACATTTTGGGTATTATCCGAATTCTTGGGCTGGGCCTATAAATAGGCCCAGTATAGCTTTGTTTTCTCCTTTTCTGGGTGTTTTCTCACAGAGGGTTCTACAGGAAACTTCTCCCCCCTTGAGTTCTGCATATTTTGGAGGATTTCTGGGATTTTAGGAGGCCACTACACCTACTTATACGGTGATTTGGCGCGCTACTACGCTTCTTCTCCGCCAATCTTTCCCGTCGTGTTTTGGTGCGCGGACTCCCCTGGGCTACTCCGATTGCATTTTTGGGTGATTCTTGCGCAGTTATTTCCATGATAGGTAGGGCTACGACTTTTATATTTTCAGCTTCTTCTCATTCAGAGTTTTTCTTGGGTTTTTCGGGCCATCTTGTGACCCTATTTTCTGCGGCAGAATTTTTGATAGCATCGAAGTTTTTCTGGGATTTCTCTGCACTCGAGTGTCGGAACGAGGAGTGCAAGTACCTGTTTTGTATCTACACGTCGCAAGAAACATCATCGTGATTTTTTTGAAATTTTTTGAGGTTATTCCGAAGGTGAAAATCCTATTTTTTCTCGGTGGATTACTGTAGAGATGTGTTCTTGGGAGTTTCGCGCTTACTGCGATGTTTAATTTGTATCTTGGCCTACAGTTGTCGGAACGGGAGCTGCGAGTACTCGATCTTCATCTACTCGTCGTGACGATCGCAACAATCATTTTTCTGGAATTTTCTGAGTTCATCTTGTAGGTGAAAATTTACCTTTTTCTGGACTGTTGTGCGGACAGCGGCTATGGGTAAAATTACGAGATTAATTGTGCACCGTTTTAGGTATTTTCGTAGTTTTCGCGGTGAGTCGTGGTTGTCCCCGAGAGAGGGCGAGCTTGGATTTGTGTGCTTCGCATTCGAGGTGGGTGATCATTGTGGACCTCTTATTTTGACTTACTCACTAGGCATATTAGAGTAACCCTTGAGCTAGAATGTTGTTTAGCACATTGTGGATGAACTTGCATGCTTATATGAGTTCAATGAATACCATGTTAGTAACTAACCTTCATATGAGATTGATTATTTGAGATTGGAATATCATGCTTTAGTGAATGCAAGAACACTGTTAACTGTATTCCTTTATCATCATGAGGACCCTTGCATGCTTGTACGATCATCTAGATAGGCCACCTTTTTCTGCTACACTATCATGCTGGGAAATTGACTTAGGAGAAACCATGATTGCTATTTCTTTCTCCTTTTATTTTTAGACTCAGGGTAATAGTAGCTTGGGTTCGAGCAGGGTTGTAGGGTAGTGTAGCCAAGATTATCGAGTTGGGTTTGTGGGGTATTGCGGCGACCGCGGACATTGGGCGGTTGACCGGATGTTTACTTGTGCATCAGATTGGGGATTGGGGTTTCTCTAGTGGATGAATTTTTCCACTTTGATCATAGTCGTGATCCAGTCCTGCTATATCGTGATACTTGTGACAGAGATACTTTACATGTGTGGGTCGCTCCCCTCGAGTGCCACTGCGGAGTAGGCGTTTGACACAGCGGCCAGTGAATACTGGACAATGAGATCCGGTCAGTGAGTGTCGATCGGTTAGCAGATACTTGAGACAGTTTAGCAGGCAGTGCCAGTGTTTACTGGTCCATTGATTGGGTTTATTCAGGAAGATACTTTTGCTGATGCATTCATATAGTTACTCATTCTTGCACCGCATTTAGAGGCATAGTAGTGGTAGCTTCATTTTATCAGCTGTTCTGTTTATAGCTTACCACCTCTCTTTCCCTTTTGCCTCTGGTAGACGTAGTGGGCTCGTCAGAGTTTGAGGCTTAATCCACTAGGGAAGGCTATTGGTTTTATGGTAGTTCTCACCCCCAGTTTCCTTTTTCCTTTTTCTCCATTTGTTTTGCAGAGTCCTCTGCGGGAGTTGCTGGACCGTCAGCGGCAGATCGAGGTAAGAGGATTGCGGACTAGATATATCATCTACCCCGACTGCGAGTTTAGTTGTACTTTTGGTTGTACCCCTATCTTCTCAGATAGTTGTACTTGTACTTTTATTTTGGGTCTGACTTTAGCCAGCTTGTTGTATTTTATTTGGTGAGCTGGGAGAGACACTTATACTTTATTTACATATGTACTTTACTTTATTTCCAGCTTCAGGTCTGAGAGGTATTAGTTTTAGTTTAGCTCTGTTTTTATGCTCTTTTATTATATTTTTTATATCTGAGCAGGTTACCAGCGCTTCGTGTACACAGAAAATTCCGTGTGCACGGCGGATCTGTAGACGGGCCCAGGTTCTGGTTTACACTTAGGGCGTGACAGATTAGGTTGGTATGAGAGCATTGGGATAGGTCAGTTGGGACATAGAAAATCGTAGGCATTTGGCAGACCCTAGGATTATAGGGCGAGAGTGGCGCGATATTTTGCGAAAGTCGGTGATTTGGTTATTCGACTCTTCCTGTGAGAGAAGATGGATCGACACATCCTATTTCTGTTAGACAATTACGTTGGCTGCAGACAACATAAAGTTACAGAAATAGGGGGATGTCTTTGACTTTCGCTAGATTTGGGTCGAGTGTGGTTTTGTTACTGACTGGTGGTTTCTTGTGGCAGGATGCCTCCCCGATGTCAGATCCCTACCCGGGGTACCCCTGCACCCTGGGATGAGCCGGAGCAGTCTAGACCATCTGAGCTTAGTGATTTGAGGGCCTTGGTGGCCCAGTTGGCTGAGAGCACTCGCCGGCAAGAGCAGAGGATTGATCAGTTACTTGCCTAGAGAGAGGTACCGCCCCTGCACCACCAGTTGTACCTCTTGTGCCGACAGCGCCATCGTCGAGTAGCGGGGCTCTGGGAGCGATCTAGCCATTGACCCCGGCGGAGGAGTAGGATATTGCTGACAAGCTCGCCAAGTTTTGTCAGCACGGACCGCCTAGATTATCGGGGCGGAACACACAGCCGTGGGAGGCTATTGGTTTTATAGTAGTTCTCACCCCCAGTTTCCTTTTTCCTTTTTCTCCATTTGTTTTGCAGAGTCCTCTACGGGAGTTGCTGGACCGTCAGCGGCAGATCGAGGTAAGAGGATTGCGGATTAGATAGATCATCTACCCCGACTGCGAGTTTAGTTGTACCTTTGGTTGTACCCCTATCTTCTCAGACAGTTGTACTTGTACTTTTATTTTGGGTCTGACTTTAGCCAGCTTGTTGTATTTTATTTGGTGAGCTGGGAGAGACACTTGTACTTTATTTACATATGTACTTTACTTTATTTCCAGCTTCAGGTCTGCGAGGTATTAGTTTTAGTTTAGCTCTGTTTTTATGCTATTTTATTATATCTTTTATATCTGAGCAGGTTACCAGCGCTTCGTGTACACGGGAAATTCCGTCTGCACGGCGGATCTGTAGACGGGCCCAGGTTCTGGTTTACACTTGGGGCGTGACAGATTAGGTTGGTATGAGAGCTTCGGGATAGGTCAATTGGGACATAGAAAATCCTAGGCATTTGGCAGACCATAGGATGATAGGGCGAGAGTGGCGCGATATTTTGCGAAAGTCGGTGATTTGGTTATTCGACTCTTCCAGTGAGAGAAGATGGATCGACACATCCTATCTCTGTTAGACAATTATGTTGGCTGCAGACAACATAAAGTTACAGAAATAGGGGGATGTCTTTGACTTTCGCTAGATTGGGTCGAGTGTAGTTTTGTTACTGACTGGTGGTTTCTTGTGGCAGGATGCCTCCCCGATGTCAGATCCCTACCAGGGGTACCCCTGCACCCTCGGATGAGCCGGAGCAGTCTAGACCATATGAGCTTAGTGATTTGAGGGCCTTGGTGGCCCAGTTGGCTGAGAGCACTCACCGGCAAGAGCAGAGGATCGATCAGTTACTTGCCTTGAGAGAGGCACCGCCCCCGACTGTTTTTGAGGCCCCCGTACCACCAGTTGTACCTCTTGTGCCGACAGTGCCATCGTCGAGTAGCGGGGCTCAGGGAGCGACCTAGCCATTGACCCCGGCGGAGGAGCAAGATATTGTTGACAAGCTCGCCAAGTTTTGTCAGCACGGACCGCCTAGATTATCGGGGCGGAACACAAAGCCGAGGCAGGCTATTGGTTTTATAGTAGTTCTCACCCACAGTTTCCTTTTTCCTTTTTCTCCATTTGTTTTGCAGAGTCCTCTACGGGAGTTGTGTCATGCCCCGGAGGTTCTAAAGGAGCGGAAAACGTACCCATTTTTTTTTCTTAAATAATTACATGAACCTTGCCTCCGGCGCGTATCAGACCCGCCGCATATACAAATTCGCTCCCCCAGCGGGCGGAGTCTCCTTTGTATATGCACGGCGTCACCAACAAGTCCACTACTTTAACCATTCCAATCATGACATGCAACGAGGAGAGGATATAGTACATCAAACCATCACAGCTATCTTATACAGTCTATAGCATAAACCCATGGGTTTTGAAAATTGGTGCCCACACGACACCCATTTTTCTAAATCATTTTCGCAAACTATTTATGTGGCCATTAACTTGAAACGATAAATCCATGGGTTTTAAAATCGGTGCCCACACGGCACTTGCTTTGAAAACTCCTTTGAAACCGGTTTGTATTTGAAAACAAGCCGCAATTACACATCCTATCATTCACCAGTTAGTTACAAGAGTCCTCATCCCAACATCCATCAGAAGTCACTGTATATGAATCACAGTTAAACTAACCATAGTCATGCAATAACCAAAAGTAATTAAGATGAAGTATCGTTTTACTAGCCCTCTTAGCTAGTGTCCACTAACTGATGCCTCACCGTCGTCCCGAAATCCACTCCTACTCGAACCTGTCACAGTGTGGGTTGTCAGTGACTGATAAAGTAGAGAACAAGCTAGTAAACGCAATAAATAGAAAGAACACACCGCGTCACCGGAGCATTTACATTTCCCCTCCCCCTCATGTATCGCTAAATCCCTGTTGACAGTCCCGTTGGGCACCTACCCCAGCTTTTAGAATATTTTGGGCACCAACCCCAATACCGTACTCTTCTTCTTGGTGCCTCCAACCCCTCGACTGCCCAAGTAGCAGCCGCCTCCCCTTGAGGGGTCCCCAATAAACTCCCCTTGTGGGGTACACGGGTAAATGACTTACCATGTTTCCGAAAAAATACACCCTCTGCAGTGGCCAAACTGCCGGTGTGCGTGTAAGCAATATGAGTATTTTTAATGCCTTGCGACCTCAGCCGCTATAACCAGAAAAGTATAACGCACCTGCGACCGCGGCCGCTTGATTGAAATAGTAAAAGGGATTCACATGCTAGGGGGTTAGTCAAATTATAACCATATCTACTTTATCAAAACGAGTATTCGAAAATGACACCACACCGGTAATAACCAACACCTACCCACCTTGATTACGCGAAACGTGTATTTCGAAGATCGAACCTCGCTCTCTGTTGACGCCCGGACCTAGAAGTAGTCCCCAAAAGAGCCATGGTCAGAACAGAAAGATAATAGCGAATAAACCGAGCCCAACAACTCAAAACACTAAGGACAACTTGACCCGGCGGTGGTGCCCGTGCGCGTCGAGCGACGCGGCCGCCCCCGCGGTGTCGCGGGTCGTACGGCCGCGCGGGTACTAGCCCCGCGCGGCGTTTGCCGTGACCGCGCGGGCCCTAGCTCCGCGCGGTGCAAGCCGCGGCCGCACGGGCACCAACCCCGCGCGGCACCTTCCGCGATCACGCGGACCTCGGCCTCGCACGGTGCAAACCGCGGCCGCGCGGGCACAGACCCCGCGCGGCATTAACCGCGGCCGCACGGGCTTGCGCCCCGCGCGGCACGCGCTGCCGCCGCCGCCGCGCGGCACCTGCCCGCGCGGCTTGCAGCCGCCACCGAGTGGGCATAAGCCTCGCGCGGCGCGCGCTGCTGCCACCGCCGCGCGGCATGCAGCTGCGGCCGTGCGGGCATAAGCCTCGCGCGGCGCTCGCTGCTGCCACCGCCGCGCGGCACCTGCCCGCGCGGCATGCAGCCACGGCCGCGCGGGCATGAGCCCCACGCGGCGCGTGCTGCCGCTGCCGCGAGGCACCTGCCCGCGCGGCACACAGCAGCGGACGCGCGAGCATAAGCCTCACGTGGCGGGCGCTGCCGCCACCGCGCGGGCGCCCGCACGCGCGGCATGCAGCCGCGGCCGCGCGGGCATGAGCCCCGCGCGGCGCGTGCTGCCGCGGCCGCGCGGGAGCCCACCCGCGCAGCATGCGGCCGCGGCCGCGCGGGCATGAGCCCCGCGCGGCGCGTGCTGCCGCCGCCGTGCGGGCATGAGCCCCGCGGCGCGTGCTGCCGCCGCCGCGCGGGCGCCCGCCCGCGCGGAATGCGGCCGCGGTCGCGCGGGCATGAGCCCCGCGCGGCGCGTGCTGCCGCCGCTGCGCGGGCGGCCGCCCGCGCGGCATGCGGCCGCGGCCGCGCGGGCATGAGCCCCGCGCGGCGCTTGCTGCAGCCGCCTGGCGGGCGCCTCTCCCGCGCGGCGCGTGCTGCCGCCGCCGCGCGGGCGCCCGCCCGCGCGGCATGCGGCCGAGGCTGCGCGGGCATGATCCCCACGCAGCGCGTGCTGCCGCCGCCGCGCGGGCGCCCGCCCGCGCGGCATGCGGCCGCGGTTGCGCGGGCATGAGCCCCGTGCGGCGCATCAGCACGCGCCGCGTGGGGCTCATGCCCGCGTGGCATGCAGCCGCGGCCCCGCGGGCCTGAGCCCCGCGCGGCGCGTGCTGCTGCCGCCGCGCGGGCGCCCCCCCGCGCTGCACTTGTCGCGGCCGCACGGGCACCGGCCCCGCGTGGTGCTTACCTTATCCTCGGCCTCGCGGGACCTTGGTCCCGCGCGGCACTTGTTGCGACCGTGCGGGCTCCGTCCAGGCACGGCGCGCATCCCGGTCGCGGCGGTGATGCCCTAGGGCTCCGCGGCGACGACGCCTAGGGTAGCGATGACTCCTCCTAAGACTCCGTGAAAGAGAACGAAACCCCAAAAACCGAGCGAAATACACAAACATAAATCTAGGTTACCTCTAATCGCCGGAGACGGTAATCCGATCACGCTCCCGGCTTCGTCAAGATCGTCGGGGGGGGGGGGGTCTAGGTCCCTCCGTCTTCACCTTCTTTCCCACCGTTCCTTTCCGATTAGGGTTTTGCCTTTTCTTTTCTTTTCTTTTGCTCTTTCTTTCTCTCGGTTAGGGTTTCACCTTTTGTTTCTTTCGGTTAGGGTTTCACTTTTTTTTTCTTTTCGGAGAAGTCACAAATTAAATCTTCTTGTATGGCAAAATCCACATCGGGTATTAAAATCCTAATTAATTAACTCCTCAATTAATTAATTCCTCAGATAAGATCCTTCGGAATAATTCCTTTGAGATAATTCCTCAATTAATTAATTCCTCAATTATTTAATTCCTCAATTAATATTCTTTGGAATAATTCTTTAAAGATAAGTCCTCTTTATTTTTTCCTCGAAAAGCGTGCCAAATCACTTATGCGGATTTCGATCCACTACCTGGCCATTGCGATCACTTTCCACCCCTTTCCGGGAGTTCCGTAACTCGGAATCCGGATCCGATCGCGCTGCCGTCCTCCGCTTTCCGTGCTCTACCGCAGAAAAATACCCGCACCTCCGAATTATCGACTTTAGTAAACCCGTTACATTAGTTACATAAAACGGAAACTTTATTAGCAGGAGGTATACAGCGTTACAAAAGTCTATGATATTACACCACTCACCTCTTAAAAGAAGTTTCGTCCTCGAAACTTGAACTCACTCCTCGCTAAATAACTCAGGGTAACACTCTTTCATTTTCGTCTCAAGTTCCCACGTCGCCTCGCGCTCCTCGTGGTTACTCCATTGCACCTTTACGTAGGGGATTGTCCGGTTTCGCAGATTCTTCTCTTCCCTTGCCAAGATCCGCACCGGCGTTTCTTCGAAGCTCAGGTCCTCCCGTAGTTCAATGGCCGAGGCGTCGAGGACGTGCGACGGATCAGATAAGTACTTTCGGAGCATCGAAACGTGGAAAACGTTATGCACCTGTTCACGATTTGGCGGTAAGGCCAACCGATATGCCACCGGGCCCACGCGCTCCAAGATCTCGAACGATCCCACCTACCGTGGGCTCAACTTCCCTCGTATGCCGAACCGTCTTGTCCCCTTAGACGGTGACACGCGTAACAACACATGATTACCCTACCAAAAATTCCAATTCCCATCGCCTCTGGTCCGCGTAACCTTTCTGCCGACTCTGGGTGGTCAACAACCGCTGCCTGATAAGGCGCACCCTTGCTTCTGTTTCCTCTACGAGGTCTAGCCCCAAGAGCTTCCGCTCTCCTAAGTCGTCCTAGCAAATGGGCGATCGACACCGGCGTCCGTACAAGGCTTCGTACGGGGCCATCTGAATACTAGCCTGATAGCTATTATTGTAAGCAAATTCCACGAGGGGTAGGTAACGCGACCACCCCTCCCCCAGGCTTAGCACACAAGCTCGAAGCATATCTTCGAGAATCTGGATCACTCGTTCTGATTGCCCGTCCGTCTGCGGGTGAACTGCCGTGCTAAACTGCAGCTTGGTCCCCAATGCCTACTGCAGACTCCGCCAAAAGTTTGACACGAAGCGTGTGTCCCTGTCCGAGGTTATGGATGATGGTACTCCATGCAACCTCACCACCTCGTCGATATAGGTCTGCGCCAGCCGATCTCTACTCCACGTCGTGTGAATCGGTATAAAGTGGGCCGATTTCGTCAGACGGTCCACAATGACCCATATCGCGTCGTGTTCTTGTTGCGATCGCGGAAAACCGGTCACAAAATCCATGGTGATCCGTTCCCATTTCCACTCCGGTATGGGCAACGGTTGTAGTTTTGCTGCCGGTCGCTGGTGTTCCGCCTTCACCTAGTGGCACACCAAACATCGTGCCACGAACTGCGCCACACGGTTCTTTAATTTAGGCCACCAAAAGGTCTGTCTCAGGTCTCTGTACATTTTTGTACCTCCGGGATGCGCAGTGTAGGGGGCGTTATGCGCTTCTGCCAGAATTTCTTTCCTCAATTCCGGTACTTCAGGTACGCAGACTCGTCCCCGGTACCTCAACACGTCGTCAACGCCAATCACAAAATCCCTACCTGGTTCCGAGGATAACCTGTCCCGCACTAGCTGTAATTGTGGGTCCGTCGCTTGGCCTTCCGCGACCCTCCCTATCGGCGTAGGCTTTATTTCCAAGGACATAAATTTCGCAATCGCTCTTGCTGGCACCACCTCCAGTCTCAGTTGCGAGAATTGGGCAATTAGCCGATCCTGTTGGGTAAGGGTGCACAGTGTTGTCTCCCCCGCCTGTCCCTTCCGGCTCAAGGCGTCAGCCACCACGTTCGCCTTCCCGGGGTGGTAATGGATGGACAAATCGTAGTCCTTCAGTAGTTCCAGCCACCTCCGTTGCCGCAAGTTCAACTCCTTTTGCGTAAACAAATATTTGAGGCTCTGGTGGTCGGAGTACACCTTACAGTGTGCCCCGTAGAGGTAGTGCCTCCAGAGCTTCAATGCAAACACGACTGCCGCGAGCTCCAAGTCGTGTGTAGGATAGTTCTGCTCATAATCCTTGAGCTGTCTTGACGCGTATGCGATGACTTTCCCTTATTGCATCAACACACTTCCCAGTCCACTTCGAGACGCGTCACAGTAGATCTTGTAATCCTCACCGGGCTGTGGCAACGTGAGTACCGGTACCCGCGTGAGTCTGTCCTTAAGCTCCTCGAAGCTCTTCTGGCACAGATCCGTCCAGACGAACTTCTCCCCTTTCCGGGTTAGTCGAGTAAGGGGAGTGGCTATCTTTGAAAAGCCTTCCACAAAGCGTCGGTAGTATCCTGCTAGCCCAAGGAAGCTTCGGATTTCTGTCACCGTGGTCGGGCGAGCCCAGTTGGTCACCGATTCTATTTTTCTCGGGTCCACCGCTATTCCCGACACTGAGACTATGTGTCCCAGCAAGTGTACCTCACGGAGCCAGAACTCACCCCTTTTGAGTTTGGCATACACTTTCTGGTACCGGAGGGTCTGGAGGATCACTGGGCAGTGTTCCTCGTGCTCTTTGTCTGTGCGAGCGTAGATCGGGATGTCATCTATAAAGACCACTACAAACTGGTCTAAGAAAGGTTCCATGATCCTGTTCATCACCTTCATGAACACCGCTGGAGCGACAATGAGTCCAAACGGTATAACCGTAAACTCGTAATGACCATACCGAGTTCGAAGGACTGTTTCGGTATGTCATCTCTCCGGACTCTAACCTGGCGATAGCCGGACAGCAGATCAATCTTTAAAGACGCCGTCGCTCCTGGTAGTTGGTCGAATAGGTTCTCCATCCGAGGCGAGGGTATTGTCCTTTACTATGACCTTATCCATTCCCCGATTGTCGATGTACAATCGTAGACTCCCGTCCTTCTTCCGTATGAATAGAACGGGTGTGCCCCAAGACGGCACGCTCGATCTCTCACAATCGACTAGCACCTTTTACTCGGTAGGCCCAACCTTTCCGAGTATCCCTTCGAATTCTCTTAGCAGTGACGCCACTAAGTCCTAAATGTCGGATCGTTGGCGCTAACCATTAACCCCGAAAGCTCGAGCTTTTAGAGATATGCAACCAATACACTAAAAGCGTACAGACACAGCGCCACGGATCTCGACCGGACTCAACCCACCTGGACGTTGGGTCTTTTGTTGGGTCTCTTGCCATTATGTATGTTGTGGACCGCAGCCCCACTCGACTTATTGGGCTCACCCCACTCAATTTATTGAGCCTATTGTCTCGAAGCAAGAAGTTGGACCTATTTGACCCATAAATAAATGGCCAACACCAAAGATAACTAAGTCTTCGCATCCTTATTGGGCAGGAATGTACAAAGTATTTGCTTCTAAGGTTTCTCCTGGGGTCAAGACCAACATTACTCTTCGTAAGGGTCTTTCCTGCTACTACTTCCCTCGGGTAGTGCGTCCTTTGTCGTGTCGTCGCATAAGACCTCTCACCCGTGTCGCGACTCCGAAGAATTGTTCCCGGGTTCGGGGCAGTTAAAGCGGAACTGTCCCAGTTTGCATTTTAGAAGCAATGGTCGTGCTTCCTGAAATGGATAATTTCCCCCGGGGTGCTCCTCTGTAGATGATGTAAGGCCGGTCCCTGCTAGAAAATCCCACTCCGAAGAAGGGTTGGGGTCGTTTCTTGTCCTTGTTGTACTCCGAGTCCTCTCGTCGGGCGCGCGTCACCGCGAATCCGCGCCCCACTATGGTGGCCCCATCCACCACTCTCTGGAAGGTGTGAAGATCCTCTGCTTGCACAACTTCGAAAATATTATTCCGCAATCCGTCTACGAAGAAGCGGGCTTGTGAGCTTCATCCCATATGACAAAGGGAACATAATTGGCCAGCCTTACGAATTCTTGTTGATACTCCTTGGCGGATCGGTTCCCCTGTCTGATGAGCTTCAGGTTCCTTGCGACGTCTTCGGATACTGGGGTGGTCGACTCCCGTTGGGAAAGTCATTCCCGGGTTATGGCTGAGGTCGCTCTCGGCCCCCGGCAGGCTCATGATCCTTCTGCCGGGTGCGTGGAACGGCCACTTCCCGCCCCCACCACCGTAGTCCTGTCGATCACTTCTTGGTAAGCGGGTAAACCCACCGTCGGTATTACCCGAATAGCGTCGCTATGTAGACCATCCTTGTGAAGGCGAGCCGTGTGGGGTTCCGTCTTTCCTAACAAAAAGGAAAAGCGCTCAGCCATGTCACGTAACCGTTGTTGGAGTAGCCGATTCTCCACTGTTGCCGGAACCGTCGTATCCTCTTCTGCACCATCGATTGAAGAGCAGTTTCGGGCCATTAACCGTGCATACAAAGAAACCAAGTTAGTTCTAGACTTAATTGGTATAGCCCCTTCACCTACGAACACTGGGAGTCTATCCCTTTTTTTCCCTGCGCTCACGCTCGTACGTGACACACCTATACTTTGGTTATCAACTTAGTTAGTCACTTGTGTCATTACATTCTGTGGATATTGGTCATGATCACCTTGGTTAAAGTTGTTTTTCTCTGATACCATAAAATCTATCACGCCCCGGAGGTTCTAAAGGAGCGGAAAACGTACCCATTTTTTTTTCTTAAATAATTACATGAACCTTGCCTCCGGCGCGTATCAGACCCGCCGCATATACAAATTCGCTCCCCCAGCGGGCGGAGTCTCATTTGTATATGCACGGCGTCACCAACAAGTCCACTACTTTAACCATTCCAATCATGACATGCAACGAGGAGAGGATATAGCACATCAAACCATCACCGCTATCTTATACAGTCTATAGCATAAACCCATGGGTTTTGAAAATCGGTGCCCACACGACACCCAGTTTTCTAAATCGTTTTCGCAAACTCTTTATGTGGCAATTAACTTGAAAGGATAAATCCATGGGTTTTAAAATCGGTGCCCACACGGCACTTGCTTTGAAAACTCCTTTGAAACCGGTTTGTATTTGAAAACAAGCCGCAATTACACATCCTATCATTCACCAGTTAGTTACAAGAGAGTCCTCATCGCAACATCCATCAGAAGTCACAGTATATGAATCACAGTTAAACTAACCATAGTCATGCAATAACCAAAAGTAATTAAGATAAAGTATCGTTTTACTAGCCATCTTAGCTAGTGTCCTCTAACTGATGCCTCACCGTCGTCCCGAAATCCACCCCTACTCGAACCTGTCATAGTGTGGGTTGTTAGTGACTGATAAAGTAGAGAACAAGCTAGTAAACGCAATAAATAGAAAGAACACACTGCGTCACCGGAGCATTTACTTTTCCCCTCCCCCTCATGTATCGCTAAATCCCTGTTGACAGTCCCGTTGGGCACCTACCCCAGCTTTCAGAATATTTTGGGCACCAACCCCAATACCGTACTCATCTTCTTGGTGCCTCCAACCCCTCGACTGCCCAAGTAGCAGCCGCCTCCCCTTGAGGGGTCCCCACTAACCTCCCCTTGTGGGGTACACGGGTAAATGACTTACCATCTTTCCGAAAAAATACACCCTCTGCAGTGGCCAAACTGCCGGTGTGCGTGTAAGCAATATGAGTATTTTTAATGCCTTGCGACCTCAGCCGCTATAACCAGAAAAGTATAACGCACCTGCGACCGCGGCCGCTTGATTGAAATAGTAAAAGGGATTCACATGCTAGGGGGTTAGTCAAATTATAACCATATCTACTTTATCAAAACGAGCATTCGGAAACGACACCAGACAGGTAATAACCAACACCTACCCACCTTGATTAGGCGAAACGTGTACTCCGAAGATCGAACCTCGCTCTCTGTTGACGCCCGGACCTAGAAGTAGTCCCCAAAAGAGTCGTGGTCAGAACAGAAAGATAATAGCGAATAAACCGAGCCCAACAACTCAAAACACTAAGGACAACTTGACCCGGCGGTGGCGCCCGTGCGCGTCGAGCGACGCAGCCGCCCCCGCGGTGTCGCGGGTCGTACGGCCGCGCGGGCACCAGCCCCGCGCGGCGTTTGCCGTGACCGCGCGGGCCCTAGTTCCGCGCGGTGCAAGCCGCAGCCGCACGGGCACCAACCCCGCGCGGCATCTTCAGCGATCACGCGGACCTCGGCCTCGAACGGTGCAAACCGCGGCCGCGCGGGCACCGGCCCCGCGCGGCACCTGCCGCGGCCGCGCGGGCTTTCGCCCCGCGCGGCACGCGCTGCCGCCGCCGCCGCGCGGCACCTGCCCGCGCGGCATGCAGCCACTGCCGCGCGGGCATAAGCGTCGCGCGGCGCACGCTGCTGCCACCGCCGCACGGCACCTACTTGCGCGGCATGCAGCCGCAGCCGTGTCACGCCCCGGGGGTTTTATTTTAGCAGAAACGATACTTCAAAGTACGCGCAAAGTGCGTACTAATTTTTTTGTTTAGAAACCTCCTTCCCCGGCGCTTGCCCAGACCAGCCACATATACAGATTTACTCGGAAATCGGGCAGAGTCTCCTCTGTATATGCACGGCGTCGCGGCTGTTACAATAGTCGATCCTAAGCAATCATTTTCCCATTTAATCACAACAGTTCGAAGTAGTACGGTGCATGAAGGCTAAACAATACCCGAGGCCAATCAAGTTGAAAGGATAAACTCACAGTTTTGAAAGCAGGTCCACACGACCCAAGGTTTTGAAGACAGTCTGAAAAGATGCCATAAATCCACAGGGTTTGGAAAACAGGTCCACACGACCCAGATTTTGAAAGATAGTTTTCGAAGTTCTTTTCTTTTCTAGTCATGTTGCTTTGAAAACGGCCAAACGGGAACAATAAAGGAAACAGTAGTGCATAAGCAGAAAGAAAGTACTCAACATCCACACGACCCCACAAGGGTATCGAGAACCACACAATAACCTACAGTTCTGAATGAAATGCAGAGAAAGTAAATGCTACAGCATACTAGGGCTCCCTCAGCCCGACTGCTACCACTTCGGCCTCACCGTCGCCTACCGCTACCCCCTGGAGGTACCTGTCACAGAGTGGGTAGTCAGCGACACTATCATAAGAGTAGTACTAAAACAGTAAAGTAATGCCAAGTCACCAAAGTAAGACTAGCCGGAATAACCGCTCTACTCGTAACGGTAACTCGCAACCACCTGTACCACCTGTAACACCTGTAACACCTGTAACCCCGGTAACACCTGTAACACCTGACCGCGTCGGGCACCGGACCCGGCGGTCTCACACCTGACTACATCGGGATCCAATCCCGGCAGTCTCACACCTGACCACTTCGGGATCCAATCCCGGTGGTCCCACCGCTCGCACCTCGCTGCCTCAAACCCCCCACCTATAGGGGCCCCCCACTACGTCACCTCGTGGGGTAACACGGGTCAAAGACCGCCTTTCCGGAAAAGAGCACCCTTTGCGGTGGCCAAACCGCGGGTGCGCGTGTCGCAACTCGAGCATAAGTAACCATGTAACCAAGTAACCATGTCACGGGGTAAGGTAGTACATCATAGAAACCATCAGTGTTAGTACCGATTAATAATCAAAAGTCCCTTTTGGATTACCAACACAATACTCAGCCTCGACCGTAAACCCACCTTGTTGTCACGCTCCTGACTGATGTAAGGTTCTCTCGCGTCTCGGGTGCCCGCCCGGACCTACACGAATCTCGGTTGTCGGAGGGAAAGGCGATCCGATCCTGCGTGTTCGGCTACAAGGAATGTGAGGACGTCTCCTTCTCCTTCCTTGGTCTCGCCTCTTGGATCCTCCGCGCAATCGGTGAGGAAGCAGAAGGGTTCGGTTTGGGAAACTGAAAGGTTGGGGAAATGGGGTCTCGTACGCAGGGGACTTGTGGGGCGTGGGGAATTGTGGGAAGATACGGGTAGTTAAGGGGAGTGTGGTGGTTTAAGGGGAGTGGGTAGTTAAAGGGAGTTACGGGTAGTTAAGGGGAGTGGGTAGTTAGAGGGAGTGGGTAGTTATGGGAGTTACGGGTAGTTAAGGGGAGTGGGTAGTTAGAGGGAGTGGGTAGTTATGGGAGTTACGGGTAGTTAAGGGGAGTGGGGAGTTGCGGTTAGTTTAAGGGGAGTTACACGACGGGGGAAAATAACGGGAACGGTTAAGTTGGTAAAAGGGAAAGAACCCAGTTCAAGTTAAAACGGGTCCAAATCAGGTGCGAACTAGAGTCCGGTCTGTCTGAAAAACCGCGTTATCCACCTGAACCGTTAGTTACCTTCCGGAATTTATTCCGGGAGATTCCGGCGTCGGAATTCAAAACCGTTTTCGCCGCCACTCTCCGTTTCGCGAGCCCTATTAACTAAAAATACCCGCGGGCCCCGACGGTCTGTCCGGAAACAAGGAATTATTCGATCATCCTCCAGTCCCCCGAAACGAAATGCGGAAATAACGAAACCAAAAGTAGACCCTTAAAATATTTTAAACCAGCGGCTACTACACCACTCACCTCTTAAAACGAGTTTCGTCCTCGAAACTCAATCTTGGTTCGCGGTAAAGAGATAAGGGTAGCCCTCTCTCATCTTCGATTCTAGTTCCCACGTCGCTTCCAGCTCCTCGTGGTTGCTCCAGTGCACCTTCACATAGGGGATGTCTCGGTTTTGAAGCGTCTTACTTTCTCTTGCTAGTATTCGCACAGGGGTTTCCTCGAAACTTAGGTCCTCCTTTAGTTCGAGTGTCGAGACGTCCAGCACGTGCGACGGGTCGGGGAGGTATTTCTTGAGCATCGAAACGTGGAACACGTCATGAATCCGGTTGAGGTTCGGTGGTAGGGCAAGGCGGTAAGCCACTGGGCCGATCCGTTCCAGGATCTCGAATGGCCCCACGAACCGCGGGCTTAGCTTTCCTTTTAACCCGAATCGCTTGATTCCCTTGGATGGCGAGACCCGCAAAAACACGTGCTCTCCCACCTGGAACTCTAAATCGCGGCGTCTTCGATCCGCGTAGCTCTTTTGTCGACTTTGGGCGGTTAGTAAGCGCTGTCTGATGAGGCGCACCTTCTCTTCTGTTTCTTCCACCAAGTCGGGTCCCAAGAACTTCCGTTCTCCCAAGTCGTCCCAACAGATCGGGGATCGACAGCGTCTCCCGTATAAGGCTTCGTAGGGTGCCATCAATATGCTGGCCTGGTGGCTATTGTTGTAAGCGAATTCTACGAGTGGTAGGTAACGCTCCCAACCGACTCCCCAATCGAGTACACAGGCCCGAAGCAGGTCTTCTAGCGTCTGTATCACTCGCTCCGACTGCCCGTCTGTCTGGGGGTGGAAGGCTGTGCTGAAGTGCAATTTAGTCCCCAAGGCTTGTTGCAGGCTCTGCCAAAATTTTGAGACGAAACGCGTGTCTCTGTCTGATGTGATCGATGCCGGTACTCCATGCAGTCTCACAATCTCGCTGAGATAGACCTGAGCCAACCGTTCCCTGGTCCAAGTTGTGTGAATCGGCAGGAAGTGCGCTGACTTCGTTAGCCGGTCCACCACAACCCATATTGTGTCATGTCCTTGCTGTGAACGCGGGAACCCGGTGACAAAGTCCATGGTGATATGATCCCACTTCCACTCCGGTACCGGTAAGGGTTGTAATTTTCCCGCCGGTCGTTGATGTTCCGCCTTTATTTGTTGACACACCAGGCAATGAGCTACAAATTGGGTTACATCCCTCTTCATCTTGGGCCACCAGAAGGTCTGCTTGAGGTCCCTGTAAATCTTTGTGCCTCCTGGATGTGCTGCATAAGGGGCGCTGTGTGCCTCGGACAAAATTTCTTTCTTCAATTCCGGGGTATCTGGCACACAAATTCGCCCGCGGAATCGTAGGGTGTCATCGCCTTCCAATGAAAAGTCCCCCTCCTGATCCGTTGAGATCTTGTCTCTTACGAGCTGTAAGTGCGAGTCCGCCTGCTGCCCCTCTCGAATCTTTTCTAGTAGTGTTGGCTTGACCACCAAAGTTAGAAGTTGCGCAACCGTGCCCGCTGGCACTACTTCCAACCCTAGTCGAGAAAATTCTGCGATCAAGTTGCTCTGCTCAGTTATCGCACCTACCGATCCTCCCTCCAGTCGCTCCTTCCTGCTCAGAGCGTCCGCTACCACGTTTGCTTTCCCGGGGTGGTATTGGATCGTTAGGTCGTAATCCTTCAGTAATTCAAGCCACCGTCTCTGCCGCAGGTTTAGTTCCTTTTGTGTGAACAGGTATTTAAGACTCTGGTGATCTGAGAAGATGTTACAATGGACACCAAAGAGATAGTGTCTCCATAACTTCAGGACGAAGACCACCGCAGCCAGCTCTAAGTCGTGTGTTGGGTAGTTTCTTTCGTAGTCCTTTAGTTGCCTAGATGCATAGGCTATCACCTTCCCCTGCTGCATTAACACACCCCCAAGGCCGATTCTTGAAGCGTCGCAGTACACCTCATAGTCCTCACCGGGTGTTGGTAGTACAAGAATCGGTGCCTCGGTTAGCCTTCTTTTGAGTTCTTCAAAACTTTCCTGGCATTTGGCCGTCCATACAAACTTTTCTCCTTTCTTGGTCAACCGGTTTAGAGGGGTCGCAATCTTCGAGAAACCCTCGACAAAGCGTCTATAATACCCCGCCAGCCCCAAGAAACTGCGGATCTCCGTCACCGTTGTGGGCGGCTGCCAGTCTATCACCGATTCCACCTTCTTGGGGTCTACGGCGATTCCCTTTGCCGAGATCACATGCCCCAGGAATCCTACTTCGCGTAGCCAGAACTCACACTTTTTGAGCTTAGCGAACAGCTTCTGCTCCCTGAGGGTTTGGAGAATCGTTCGTAAGTGATCCTCGTGCTCCTCGTCGGTGGATGAGTAGATTAGTATATCATCGATGAAGACCACCACGAACCGATCTAAGAATGGTCTGAAGACCCGGTTCATCATGTCCATAAAGACTGCGGGGGCGTTCGTAAGTCCGAACGGCATGACCATAAACTCGTAATGGCCATACCGGGTCCGGAAAGCGGTCTTCGGAATGTCCTCGTTCCGAACCCGAAGCTGGTGGTAGCCAGACTGTAGATCAATTTTTGAAAAGACCGTCGCTCCTCGTAGTTGGTCGAAGAGGTCGTCGATTCTGGGCAGGGGGTACTTATTTTTCACCGTGACCTTGTTTATTCCTCTGTAGTCGATACAGAGTCGCAGGCTCCCATCCTTCTTCCGTACGAAAAGCACTGGTGCGCCCCAGGGTGACACACTCGGCCTGACAAACCCTTTGTCCAAGAGGTCTTCCAGTTGCGCCTTTAACTCTTTCAACTCCGCGAAGGCCATTCGGTAGGGTGCCTTTGTTATAGGTTGCGTACCTGGCAAGAGTTCAATAGGGAACACCACCTCCCTTTCAGGGGGTATCCCAGGCAGCTCCGTCGGAAAGACATCGGGAAAGTCCTTCACCACCGGGATGTCTGAAGGTGTCGTCGAGGGTCGGGTAACCAGATCTACCGATGCCAAATAGGCTACACACCCACCCTCTATCAGACTCCTGGCTCGAGTCGCGGAGATGACTGCCGGGAAGGAGATGCTCTTGCACGCTAGGTATGCATTCTTAGGGAAACTAGGTTCTTGTAGTTGTACCATCCGCTTATCGCAGTCGATAAGCACTTGGTACCTTGAGAGACAGTCCATGCCCAAAACAACGTCGTACTCCTTCAAGGGAATTACTATTAAATCCCAAGGGCAGAATAGCCGCCCTAGCTTAATCGGGCAAGTGGTTACCAAACTAGTCGCCTCTAGCGTCCCACCCGCGGTCTGGACCGTCAACCGACTTTGGAGAGGTGTTTCCTCGAGGTCATGCGAAAACACGTACTCGCGAGAAATGAACGAGTGTGTTGCTCCAGTATCAAAGAGGGTCCTAGAACGTGAATTTAAAATGGAAGTTATACCTGCGAGTACGTGCTCCGGCGGGTCCGATTCTTGACGGGTCATGGAATAAATTCGCCCGCCCGGTTGAGGCCGCCTATCCTCTTCGCGCCGCGTAACCGGGGGCCTAGAGGTCGACCCCATAGGAGCTTTCCCCCGCCCCAAAAGTTGTGGTGAAGGCGTGGAAGCGGCAGAGGAGGCTGATCCCACGTTAAGGGGGCAGTTGCGGCGGAAGTGCCCCTGCTTGCCGCAACGGAAGCAATGGTCGGCTCTCTGGGAGCAACCCCACACTCCATGCGCTCCCCCGCAGATCACACAAGGCCCGTCTCTTGGCCTCGGCTCTCCCGTAGGTGCGCTCCGTGCTCCCGACTGTGCCCTCCACCGTTTGGGGATTCGGCTCCCAGCAGATGACCCCCCCCCCGTAGCTCTGCTGTTGCCGCTTTCTATCTTCATGCTGTGCCGGGGCCTCCCTCCTAGCGCGGGTAACAGCAAACCCACGCTCTACGATAGTGGCCCGGTCGACCACTTTCTGGAACGTATGCAAATCAGCGGCTTGAACCACCTGGAAAATATCACTTCGTAACCCATCCACGAATAGTTGCGCCTTGTGGGGTTCATCCCTTATAACGAAAGGGACGCAATTTGCCAGGCGCACAAATTCGCGCTGATACTCCATAACTGTCTTGCTCCCTTGCTGAATATGGTTCAAGTCGTCCTCCAGTTTCTTCTTGACGCTATTTGTGAAGAAGGCCCCAAACAATTCCTGCTTGAACGTCGTCCACGATAGTAGCACGGTGCCCTGGGTGGGATCAGGACGCACCGTCTTCCACCATAGACGAGCGTTCCCCTCCAAAAAGTGAACTGCCAGAGGAACGCGTTCGGGGTCTTCAATGAGTAGGTCCTCAAACAATTTTTCCATCGATCCCACCCACTTTTCGACTACCCAGGGATCAGTCGTCTCCCCCTCGAACGTGGGTGGGTCGAACTTCATGAAATCCGCCAGATTGGCTCGCACTCGCTCTCGTTCCGCCCGCGTAACCGTCCCTTCCCTGGTGACGGCGGCGGTCGCGGGGGTGCTCCCGCCGAGAGCCCCCGGCGCCAGCCCCACGGACGCTGATGCAGGTGCTGCCATCGGCGCCGTGGTTTCGGTATGTGCTAGTCCGGCCGTTGCCGCCGGTAGAGGGGTTACCCCTACCCCAGCACCTGTCGCTTGCGGTACTGCGGCCGGTGCAATTGGTTCTGGTGGAGGGGCGGGAGCGACCGGTTGCTGCTGCGTCAGTTGACGCACACGATCCGTAAGGGTCGCCATCTCCCCCGCCATCTCCCTCAATTGTTGCCGCAGGAGCTGGCTTTCTGCAGCTGCTGACGTCGTCGCATCTGTCCCTACCTCCTCGGCCGACGCTCTGGTCCGTACCATTGTCTGTACAGACATACCAACCAAAGCTCAGTACTCATCTCTGCTAGAAGAATCATCGTCAAATCGTGAGAGAAAAGAAACATTATCTACAAATCCCCTCCCCGATCTCTCACGTCTTAACCCTTAAACCCTGCACATTTCATTTATTCGTAGTTAAGTGTGATATCTCGGTGGATGTTGGGCCGTCACTGTTGTGATTAAAGCAAAGTCTCTAATACCATCTTAATCTGTCACGCCCCGGGGGTTTTATTTTAGCGGAAACGATACTTCAAAGTACGCGCAAAGTGCGTACTAATTTTTTTTTTTAGAAACCTCCTTCCCCGGCGCGTGCCCAGACCCGCCACATATACAGATTTACTCGGAAATCGGGCAGAGTCTCCTCTGTATATGCACGGCGTCGCGGCTGTTACAATAGTCGATCCTAAGCAATCATTTTCCCATTTAATCACAACAGTTCGAAGTAGTACGGTGCATGAAGGCTAAACAATACCCGTGGCCAATCAAGTTGAAAGGATAAACTCACAGTTTTGAAAGCAGGTCCACACGACCCAAGGTTTTGAAGACAGTCTGAAAAGATGCCATAAATCCACAGGGTTTGGAAAACAGGTCCACACGACCCAGATTTTGAAAGATAGTTTTCGAAGTTCTTTTCTTTTCTAGTCATGTTGCTTTGAAAACGGCCAAACGGGAACAATAAAGGAAACAGTAGTGCATAAGCAGAAAGAAAGTACTCAACATCCACACGACCCCACAAGGGTATCGAGAACCACACAATAACCTACAGTTCTGAATGAAATGCAGAGAAAGTAAATGCTACAGCATACTAGGGCTCCCTCAGCCCGACTGCTACCACTTCGGCCTCACCGTCGCCTACCGCTACCCCCTGGAGGTACCTGTCACAGAGTGGGTAGTCAGCGACACTATCATAAGAGTAGTACTAAAACAGTAAAGTAATGCCAAGTCACCAAAGTAAGACTAGCCGGAATAACCGCTCTACTCGTAACGGTAACTCGCAACCACCTGTACCACCTGTAACACCTGTAACACCTGTAACCCCGGTAACACCTGTAACACCTGACCGCGTCGGGCAGCGGACCCGGCGGTCTCACACCTGACTACATCGGGATCCAATCCCGGCAGTCTCACACCTGACCACTTCGGGATCCAATCCCGGTGGTCCCACCGCTCGCACCTCGCTGCCTCAAACCCCCCACCTATAGGGGCCCCCCACTACGTCACCTCGTGGGGTAACACGGGTCAAAGACCGCCTTTCCGGAAAAGAGCACCCTTTGCGGTGGCCAAACCGCGGGTGCGCGTGTCGCAACTCGAGCATAAGTAACCATGTAACCAAGTAACCATGTCACGGGGTAAGGTAGTACATCATAGAAACCATCAGTGTTAGTACCGATTAATAATCAAAAGTCCCTTTTGGATTACCAACACAATACTCAGCCTCGACCGTAAACCCACCTTGTTGTCGCGCTCCTGACTGATGTAAGGTTCTCTCGCGTCTCGGGTGCCCGCCCGGACCTACACGAATCTCGGTTGTCGGAGGGAAAGGCGATCCGATCCTGCGTGTTCGGCTACAAGGAATGTGAGGACGTCTCCTTCTCCTTCCTTGGTCTCGCCTCTTGGATCCTCCGCGCAATCGGTGAGGAAGCAGAAGGGTTCGGTTTGGGAAACTGAAAGGTTGGGGAAATGGGGTCTCGTACGCAGGGGACTTGTGGGGCGTGGGGAATTGTGGGAAGATACGGGTAGTTAAGGGGAGTGTGGTGGTTTAAGGGGAGTGGGTAGTTAAGGGAGTTACGGGTAGTTAAGGGGAGTGGGTAGTTAGAGGGAGTGGGTAGTTATGGGAGTTACGGGTAGTTAAGGGGAGTGGGTAGTTAGAGGGAGTGGGTAGTTATGGGAGTTACGGGTAGTTAAGGGGAGTGGGGAGTTGCGGTTAGTTTAAGGGGAGTTACACGACGGGGGAAAATAACGGGAACGGTTAAGTTGGTAAAAGGGAAAGAACCCAGTTCAAGTTAAAACGGGTCCAAATCAGGTGCGAACTAGAGTCCGGTCTGTCTGAAAAACCGCGTTATCCACCTGAACCGTTAGTTACCTTCCGGAATTTATTCCGGGAGATTCCGGCGTCGGAATTCAAAACCGTTTTCGCTGCCACTCTCCGTTTCGCGAGCCCTATTAACTAAAAATACCCGCGGGCCCCGACGGTCTGTCCGGAAACAAGGAATTATTCGATCATCCTCCAGTCCCCCGAAACGAATTGCGGAAATAACGAAACCAAAAGTAGACCCTTAAAATATTTTAAACCAGCGGCTACTACACCACTCACCTCTTAAAACGAGTTTCGTCCTCGAAACTCAATATTGGTTCGCGGTAAAGAGATAAGGGTAGCCCTCTCTCATCTTCGATTCTAGTTCCCACGTCGCTTCCAGCTCCTCGTGGTTGCTCCAGTGCACCTTCACATAGGGGATGTCTCGGTTTCGAAGCGTCTTACTTTCTCTTGCTAGTATTCGCACAGGGGTTTCCTCGAAACTTAGGTCCTCCTTTAGTTCGAGTGTCGAGACGTCCAGCACGTGCGACGGGTCGGGGAGGTATTTCTTGAGCATCGAAACGTGGAACACGTCATGAATCCGGTTGAGGTTCGGTGGTAGGGCAAGGCGGTAAGCCACTGGGCCGATCCGTTCCAGGATCTCGAATGGCCCCACGAACCGCGGGCTTAGCTTTCCTTTTAACCCGAATCGCTTGATTCCCTTGGATGGCGAGACCCGCAAAAACACGTGCTCTCCCACCTGGAACTCTAAATCGCGGCGTCTTCGATCCGCGTAGCTCTTTTGTCGACTTTGGGCGGTTAGTAAGCGCTGTCTGATGAGGCGCACCTTCTCTTCTGTTTCTTCCACCAAGTCGGGTCCCAAGAACTTCCGTTCTCCCAAGTCGTCTCAACAGATCGGGGATCGACAGCGTCTCCCGTATAAGGCTTCGTAGGGTGCCATCAATATGCTGGCCCGGTGGCTATTGTTGTAAGCGAATTCTACGAGTGGTAGGTAACGCTCCCAACCGACTCCCCAATCGAGTACACAGGCCCGAAGCAGGTCTTCTAGCGTCTGTATCACTCGCTCCGACTGCCCGTCTGTCTGGGGGTGGAAGGCTGTGCTGAAGTGCAATTTAGTCCCCAAGGCTTGTTGCAGGCTCTGCCAAAATTTTGAGACGAAACACGTGTCTCTGTCTGATGTGATCGATGCCGGTACTCCATGCAGTCTCACAATCTCGCTGAGATAGACCTGAGCCAACCGTTCCCTGGTCCAAGTTGTGTGAATCGGCAGGAAGTGCGCTGACTTCGTTAGCCGGTCCACCACAACCCATATTGTGTCATGTCCTTGCTGTGAACGCGGGAACCCGGTGACAAAGTCCATGGTGATATGATCCCACTTCCACTCCGGTACCGGTAAGGGTTGTAATTTTCCCGCCGGTCGTTGATGTTCCGCCTTTATTTGTTGACACACCAGGCAATGAGCTACAAATTGGGTTACATCCCTCTTCATCTTGGGCCACCAGAAGGTCTGCTTGAGGTCCCTGTAAATCTTTGTGCCTCCTGGATGTGCTGCATAAGGGGCGCTGTGTGCCTCGGACAGAATTTCTTTCTTCAATTCCGGGGTATCTGGCACACAAATTCGCCCGCGGAATCGTAGGGTGTCATCGCCTTCCAATGAAAAGTCCCCCTCCTGATCCGGTGAGATCTTGTCTCTTACGAGCTGTAAGTGCGAGTCCGCCTGCTGCCCCTCTCGAATCTTTTCTAGTAGTGTTGGCTTGACCACCAAAGTTAGAAGTTGCGCAACCGTGCCTGCTGGCACTACTTCCAACCCTAGTCGGAAATTCAACCGATGGAGAGTTGCTCTGCTCAGGTCATCGAAAACACGTACGCGAGAAATGAACGAGTGTGTTGCTCCAGTATCAAAGAGGGTCCTAGAACGTTTGCTTTCCCGGGTGGTACCTGGATCGTTAGGTCGTAATTCTTCAGTCATGGAATAAATTCGCCCGCCCAGGTTGAGGCCGCCTATCCTCTTGCGCCGCGTAACCGGGGGCCTAGAGGTGACCTGAGAAGATTTACCCCGACCCCAAGAGTAGTGGTCCAAACTTCAGGGCGAAGAGGCTGCATCCCAGTTAATCGTGAGTGCGGCGGAAGTGCCCCTGCTTGCCGCAACGGAAGCAATGGTCGGCTCTCTGGGAGCAACCCCACACTCCATGCGCTCCCCCGCAGATCACACAAGGCCCGTCTCTTGGCCTCGGCTCTCCCGTAGGTGCGCTCCGTGCTCCCGACTGTGCCCTCCACCGTTTGGGGATTCGGCTCCCAGCAGATGACCCCCCCCGTAGCTCTGCTGTTGCCGCTTTCTATCTTCATGCTGTGCCGGGGCCTCCCTCCTAGCGCGGGTAACAGCAAACCCACGCTCTACGATAGTGGCCCGGTCGACCACTTTCTGGAACGTATGCAAATCAGCGGCTTGAACCACCTGGAAAATATCACTTCGTAACCCATCCACAAATAGTTGCGCCTTGTGGGGTTCATCCCTTATAACGAAAGGGACGCAATTTGCCAGGCGCACAAATTCGCGCTGATACTCCATAACTGTCTTGCACCCTTGCTGAATATGGTTCAAGTCGTCCTCCAGTTTCTTCTTGACGCTATTTGTGAAGAAGGCCCCAAACAATTCCTGCTTGAACGTCGTCCACGATAGTAGCACGGTGCCCTGGGTGGGATCAGGACGCACCGTCTTCCACCATAGACGAGCGTTCCCCTCCAAAAAGTGAACTGCCAGAGGAACGCGTTCGGGGTCTTCAATGAGTAGGTCCTCAAACAATTTTTCCATCGATCCCACCCACTTTTCGACTACCCAGGGATCAGTCGTCTCCCCCTCGAACGTGGGTGGGTCGAACTTCATGAAATCCGCCAGATTGGCTCGCACTCGCTTCTCGTTCCGCCCGCGTAACCGTCCCTTCCCTGGTGACGGCGGCGGTCGCGGGGGTGCTCCCGCCGAGAGCCCCCGGCGCCAGCCCCACGGACGCTGATGCAGGTGCTGCCATCGGCGCCGTGGTTTCGGTATGTGCTAGTCCGGCCGTTGCCGCCGGTAGAGGGGTTACCCCTACCCCAGCACCTGTCGCTTGCGGTACTGCGGCCGGTTGCAATTGGTTCTGGTGGAGGGGCGGGAGCGACCGGTTGCTGCTGCGTCAGTTGACGCACACGATCCGTAAGGGTCGCCATCTCCCCCGCCATCTCCCTCAATTGTTGCCGCAGGAGCTGGCTTTCTGCAGCTGCTGACGTCGTCGCATCTGTCCCTACCTCCTCGGCCGACGCTCTGGTCCGTACCATTGTCTGTACAGACATACCAACCAAAGCTCAGTACTCATCTCTGCTAGAAGAATCATCGTCAAATCGTGAGAGAAAAGAAACATTATCTACAAATCCCCTCCCCGATCTCTCACGTCTTAACCCTTAAACCCTGCACATTTCATTTATTCGTAGTTAAGTGTGATATCTCGGTGGATGTTGGGCCGTCACTGTTGTGATTAAAGCAAAGTCTCTAATACCATCTTAATCTGTCACGCCCCGGGGGTTTTATTTTAGCGGAAACGATACTTCAAAGTACGCGCAAAGTGCGTACTAATTTTTTTTTTTAGAAACCTCCTTCCCCGGCGCGTGCCCAGACCCGCCACATATACAGATTTACTCGGAAATCGGGCAGAGTCTCCTCTGTATATGCACGGCGTCGCGGCTGTTACAATAGTCGATCCTAAGCAATCATTTTCCCATTTAATCACAACAGTTCGAAGTAGTACGGTGCATGAAGGCTAAACAATACCCGTGGCCAATCAAGTTGAAAGGATAAACTCACAGTTTTGAAAGCAGGTCCACACGACCCAAGGTTTTGAAGACAGTCTGAAAAGATGCCATAAATCCACAGGGTTTGGAAAACAGGTCCACACGACCCAGATTTTGAAAGATAGTTTTCGAAGTTCTTTTCTTTTCTAGTCATGTTGCTTTGAAAACGGCCAAACGGGAACAATAAAGGAAACAGTAGTGCATAAGCAGAAAGAAAGTACTCAACATCCACACGACCCCACAAGGGTATCGAGAACCACACAATAACCTACAGTTCTGAATGAAATGCAGAGAAAGTAAATGCTACAGCATACTAGGGCTCCCTCAGCCCGACTGCTACCACTTCGGCCTCACCGTCGCCTACCGCTACCCCCTGGAGGTACCTGTCACAGAGTGGGTAGTCAGCAACACTATCATAAGAGTAGTACTAAAACAGTAAAGTAATGCCAAGTCACCAAAGTAAGACTAGCCGGAATAACCGCTCTACTCGTAACGGTAACTCGCAACCACCTGTACCACCTGTAACACCTGTAACACCTGTAACCCCGGTAACACCTGTAACACCTGACCGCGTCGGGCAGCGGACCCGGCGGTCTCACACCTGACTACATCGGGATCCAATCCCGGCAGTCTCACACCTGACCACTTCGGGATCCAATCCCGGTGGTCCCACCGCTCGCACCTCGCTGCCTCAAACCCCCCACCTATAGGGGCCCCCCACTACGTCACCTCGTGGGGTAACACGGGTCAAAGACCGCCTTTCCGGAAAAGAGCACCCTTTGCGGTGGCCAAACCGCGGGTGCGCGTGTCGCAACTCGAGCATAAGTAACCATGTAACCAAGTAACCATGTCACGGGGTAAGGTAGTACATCATAGAAACCATCAGTGTTAGTACCGATTAATAATCAAAAGTCCCTTTTGGATTACCAACACAATACTCAGCCTCGACCGTAAACCCACCTTGTTGTCGCGCTCCTGACTGATGTAAGGTTCTCTCGCGTCTCGGGTGCCCGCCCGGACCTACACGAATCTCGGTTGTCGGAGGGAAAGGCGATCCGATCCTGCGTGTTCGGCTACAAGGAATGTGAGGACGTCTCCTTCTCCTTCCTTGGTCTCGCCTCTTGGATCCTCCGCGCAATCGGTGAGGAAGCAGAAGGGTTCGGTTTGGGAAACTGAAAGGTTGGGGAAATGGGGTCTCGTACGCAGGGGACTTGTGGGGCGTGGGGAATTGTGGGAAGATACGGGTAGTTAAGGGGAGTGTGGTGGTTTAAGGGGAGTGGGTAGTTAAAGGGAGTTACGGGTAGTTAAGGGGAGTGGGTAGTTAGAGGGAGTGGGTAGTTATGGGAGTTACGGGTAGTCAAGGGGAGTGGGTAGTTAGAGGGAGTGGGTAGTTATGGGAGTTACGGGTAGTTAAGGGGAGTGGGGAGTTGCGGTTAGTTTAAGGGGAGTTACACGACGGGGGAAAATAACGGGAACGGTTAAGTTGGTAAAAGGGAAAGAACCCAGTTCAAGTTAAAACGGGTCCAAATCAGGTGCGAACTAGAGTCCGGTCTGTCTGAAAAACCGCGTTATCCACCTGAACCGTTAGTTACCTTCCGGAATTTATTCCGGGAGATTCCGGCGTCGGAATTCAAAACCGTTTTCGCCGCCACTCTCCGTTTCGCGAGCCCTATTAACTAAAAATACCCGCGGGCCCCGACGGTCTGTCCGGAAACAAGGAATTATTCGATCATCCTCCAGTCCCCCAAAACGAAATGCGGAAATAACGAAACCAAAAGTAGACCCTTAAAATATTTTAAACCAGCGGCTACTACAAGCCGCGCGGGCATAAGCCTCGCGCGGCGCGCGCTGCTGCCACCGCCGCGCGACACCTGCCCGGACGGCATGCAGCCACGGCCGTGCGGGCATGATCCCCGCGCGGCGCGTGCTGCCGCTGCCGCCGCCGCGCGGGCGCCCGCCCGCGCGGCACGCAGCCGCGGCCCCGCGAGCATGAGCCCCGCGCGGCGCGCGCTGCTTCCGTCGCACGGCATGCGGCCGCGGCCGCGCGGGCATGAGCCCCGCGCAACGCGTGCTGCTGCCGCCGCGCGGGCGCCCGCCCGCTCGGCATGCGGCCGCGGCCGCGCGGGCATGAGCCCCGCGCTGCGCGTGCTGCTGCCGCCGCGCGGGCGCCCGCCCACGCGGCATGCGGCCGCGGCCGCGCGGGCATGAGCCCCGCGCGGTGCGTGCATGAGCCCCATGCGGCGCGTGCTGCGGCCGCCGCGCGGGCGCCTGCCAGCGCGGCATGCAGCCGCGGCCCCGCGGGCCTGAGCCCCGCGCGGCGCATGCTGCCGCCGCCGCGCAGCACTTGTCGCGGCCGCGCGTGCACCGGCCCCGCGCGGCGCTTACCCTATCCTCGGCCTTGCGGGACCTTGGTCCCGCGCGGCACTTGTTGCGACCGTGCAGGCACCGTCCCGGCACGGCGCGCATCCCGGTCACGGCGGTGATGCCCTAGGGCTCCGCGGCGACGACGCCTAGGGTAGCGACGACTCCTCCTAAGACTCCGTGAAAGAGAACGAAACCCGAAAAACCGAGCGAAATACACAAACATAAATCTAGGTTACCTCTAATCGCCGGAGACGGTAATCCGATCACGCTCCCGGCTTCGTCAAGCTCGTCGGGGGGGGTCTAGGTCCCTCCGTCTTCACCTTCTTTCCTACCGTTCCTTTCCGATTAGGGTTTCGCCTTCTGTTTTCTTTTCTTTTGCTCTTTCTTTCTCTCGGTTAGGGTTTCACCTTTTCTTTCTTTCGGTTAGGATTTCATTTTTTCTTTCTTTTCGGAGAAGTCACAAATTAAATCTTCTTGTACGGCAAAATCCACATCGGGTATTAAAATCCTAATTAATTAACTCCTCAATTAATTAATTCCTTAGATAAGATCCTTCGGAATAATTCCTTAGAGATAATTCCTCAATTAATTCATTCCTCAATTTATTAATTCCTCAATTAATATTCTTCGGAATAATTCTTTAAAGATAAGTCCTCTTTTTTTTTCCTCGGAAAGCGTGCCAAATCACTTATGCTGATTTCGATGCACTACCTGGCCATTGCGATCACTTTCCACCCCTTTCCGGGAGTTCCGTAACTCGGAATCCGGATCCGATCGCGCTGCCGTCCTCCGCTTTCCGAGCTCTACCGCAGAAAAATACCCGCACCTCCGAATTATCGACTTTAGTAAACCCGTTACATTAGTTACATAAAATGGAAACTTTATTAGCAGGAGGTATACAGCGTTACAAAAGTCTATGATATTACAAGTTGCTGGACCGTCAGCGGCAGAGCGAGGTAAGAGGATTGCGGACTAGATAGATCATCTACCCCGACTGCGAGTTTAGTTGTACTTTTGGTTGTACCCCTATCTTCTCAGACAGTTGTACTTGTACTTTTATTTTGGGTCTGACTTTAGCCAGCTTGTTGTATTTTATTTGGTGAGCTGGGAAAGACACTTGTACTTTATTTACATATGTACTTTACTTTATTTCCAGCTTCAGGTCTGAGAGGTATTAGTTTTCTGTTTAGCTCTATTTTTATGCTCTTTTATTATATCTTTTATATTTGAGCAGGTTACCAACGCTTCGTGTACACGGGAAATTCCGTCTGCACGGCGGATCCGTAGACGGGCCCAGGTTCTGGTTTACACTTGGGGCGTGACAGATTAGGTTGGTATAAGAGCTTCAGGATAGGTCAGTTGGGACATAGAAAATCCTAGGCATTTGGTAGACCCTAGGATGATAGGGCGAGAGTGGCGCGATATTTTGCGAAAGTCGGTGATTTGGTTATTCGACTCTTCCAGTGAGAGAAGATGGATCGACACATCCTATTTCTGTTAGACAATTATGTTGGCTGCAGACAATATAAAGTTACAGAAATAAGGGGATGTCTTTGACTTTCGCTAGATTGGGTCGAGTGTGGTTTTCTTACTGACTGGTGGTTTCTTGTTGCATGATGCCTCCTCGATGTCAGATCCCAACCCGTGGTACCCCTACACCCTCGGATGAGCCGGAGCAGTCTAGACCATCTGAGCTTAGTGATTTGAGGGCCTTGGTGGCCCAGTTGGCTGAGAGCACTCGCCGGCAAGAGCAGAGGATCGATCAGTTACTTGCCTAGAGAGAGGCACCGCCCCCGACTGTTTTTGAGGCCTCCGCACCACCAGTTGTACCTCTTGTGCCGACGGCGTCATCGTCGAGTAGCGGGGTTCAGGGAGTGATCTAGCCATTGACCCCGGTGGAGGAGCAGGATATTGCTGACAAGCTCGCCAAGTTTTGTCAGCGCGGACCGCCTAGATTATCGGGGCGGAACACACAGCCGTGGGAGGTCGGGTCATGGTTAGCAGCGATGGAGAAGCTATTCAGGGATTTCTTCATCGAATCGAGGTACAGGGTTCATATGGTGGTACACTGCCTAGACGGAGATGCAGATGCTTGGTGGTGTCGGGTGGAGTCACTGGAGTTTCAGATCACCCGACAGCTACCCTGGTCCGAGTTCCGGCGTATGCTCTTGGAGACCTACTTTTCGACCAGCGTGAAGTAGAAATTGGAGGATGACTTGAAGAATCTTCAACAGGGTGACCGGTCAGTCCAGGCTTATTATCGGGAGTTCATGCAGTTGCTTAACTGCGTGCCATTTGTCGCTCGTGATGGTCCCCATCAGGTGGAGTTATTCGAGACAAGTCTCCGCACCGAGATATATACCTTGGTGCATGCTCAGAGGCTTCAGATTCTCGAGAAGGCTGCAGAGCATGCCCAGTGGGTGGAGAGAGGTGACACCGTGCCTGCCAGGCGAGGCGGTATGGTCGTGTAGAGTTCCGACAGGAAGCGACCAGCACCAGATGACGGGGGACAGGCAAGTTCGTGGAGACCGCCACAACCGCCGCGGCCTCAGTTTTCTGGCCGTGGGCGTTTAGAGCGGCGAGGGCCTGGTGGATCCCAGAGGCCACTGCAGCATCAACAGCAGTAGAGGTCGCAACCGAGGCAGCAGAGGTCTCAGCGGCAGTCTCAGAGGCAGCAGCAGCAACAGTCGAGGCAGCTTCGTTCTTCCGACAGGTGCATATTCTGTGGAGGTCAGCATCTTGCCGGCACTTGTGACAGGCGGTGGGGACGTTGTTATGCCTATGGGCAGGCCTGGCACATGCGAGCTACATGCCCTCTTTTGACATCAGCGGTACCTTCTTCCGCATCGGCTCCTATCGTATATCAGCAGCGGTCATCAGCTCAGCGGCCTTATGCTCCAACGAGCAGGTCACCTTCCTCCCACCCCATTGACTACCAGCTTCCAGCTCAGAGTGGACGGGTCTATGCCTCACAGGTGGAGGACTCTTCACCAGCCGACCATGTGGTGGCAGGTATTACTTTACTTTCCGGCATTAGAGTGCGCACTTTATTTGATACTGGAGCATCACATTCTTTTGTTAGTAGATCTTTTGCATCGTTACATGGGTTAGAGGTAGGACGGTTACCACGTGCATGAGAGGTTTAGATTCCCGATCATACTTTTCACGTGGAGGAGTGTTGTTGGTCCTGCTTAGTGAAGATTGAGTCCTGGATTATGCCAGCGGACCTGATGGTCTTGAGACAGCTGCGGGACTTTGATGTGGTTCTGGGGATGGATTGGCTGGCTCAGTATTTCGCGACTATTGATTGTGCCGCGAGGACGGTCACCTTTAGCGAGCCAGGCTAGGAGGTGTTTGTGTACCAGGGATGCCAAAGTTCTTTCTTCGCCTCTATAGTTTCGACTTCGCGAGCGAGGCAGATGATCTGCAGTGGATATGTAGCCTTTTTGGCTAGTACGGTTGAGGGGCCTACGGCGGCTCCGGGACTCGGGGATATCCCTATTGTTCGCGAGTTCCCGGATGTGTTTCCACCGGAGTTGACTAGCATGCCGCCGGATAGGGAGATTGAGTTTTTGATTGACGTAGTGCCAGGAACTACTCCAATCTCTAAGGCTCCTAACTGAATGGCACCGGCTGAGCTGCGAGAATTGAAGGCGCAACTTCAGGACTTGATGGAAGGGTTTTGTTAGACCAAGTGTATCGCCATGGGGAGCGCCGGTGCTATTCGTGAAGAAGAAGGATGGTTCACTTCGCCTCTATGTGGATTACCAGGAATTGAATAAAGTGACCATCAAGAACAAGTACCCTTTGCCGCGCATTGATGATTTGTTAGACCAGCTGCAAGGGTCTTGTGTCTTCTCGAAGATTGATCTGCAATCAGGTTACCACCAATTGAAGGTGAAGGCCGAGGATATCCCGAAGACGGCGTTCAGGACACGGTACGGGCATTATGAGTTCACCGTCATGCCTTTTGGATTGACTAATGCCCCTGCCGCCTTTATGGATTTGATGAACAGGATTTTTTGACCGTATCTGGATCGATTCGTTGTGGTGTTCATTGATGATATCATGGTTTACTCCCGATGCGATGCTGAGCATGAGGAGCACTTGAGGATTGTGCTGCAACTTCTACGAGAGAAGAAGTTGTACGCCAAGTTAGCGAAGTGCGAGTTTTGGCTTCAGGCGGTAGTTTTCTTGGGCCATGTTATTTCCGCCGTAGGTGTGGCAGTGGACCCGGCGAAGATTGAGGCAGTCCGTGATTGGCCCCGACCGATGACTGTTTCTGAGGTGCGCAGCTTCATGGGCTTAGCAGGATATTACTGTCAGTTCGTGGAGGGCTTTGCGAAGCTCTCTACACCCCTCACTTGTTTGACTCGCAAAGGAATTAAGTTTATTTGGAGTGAGGACTGCCAGAGGAGCTTTGAGGAATTGAATGGCAGATTGATGTCAGCTCCTATCCATTCCCTTCATGTTATGGGGAAAGGATATGTGATTTACAGTGATGCATCGCATAGTGGACTTGATTGCGTACTGATGTAGGAGGGTAGGGTAATTTCTTACGCATCTCGACAGCTTAAGGATTATGAGAAGAATTATCCTACCCATGATTTAGAGCTTGCTGTTGTGGTATTTGTATTGAAGTTGTGGCGCCAGTACCTGTATGGGGAGCACTACGAGATTTACACCGACCATAAGAGCCTAATGTATCTGTTTACACAGAAAGAGCTGAACCTGAGACAGCGCAGATGGTTGAAGCTGTTAAAGGATTATGATGTTGATATACTATACCATCCTGGCAAGGCCAATGTGGTTGCAGATACCCTGAGTAGGAGAGCGGTGCAGAGTTTGTCTATGCTGATTACTGATCAGGCGCCACTACTTGAGGAGATGAGGCGGTTCGAGCTAGAGGTTGTGTCCCCTGGGGTCTCTGCTAGACTGACGTCTTTAGTCATGTAGCCCACTCTGCTGGATAGGATCAGAGAGAGACAGAGTGAGGACCCCCACTTGACCAGGATTAGAGATCAGATTTCGAGCGATCAGTCTGGGGACTTTACAGTTGATGCCTCGGGAGAACTGTGGTACAGGGACCGAGCGTGTGTGCCAGTGGACTCCGAGATCAGAGAGCAGATTTTGAGAGAGGCCCATTATACACCTTATACCCTTCATCCTGGTGGAACTAAGATGTATAAGGACCTCAAGGCACATTTCTGGTGAAACGGTATGAAGAGGGATATTGGGAGGTTTGTGGCTCAGTGTTTAACTTGCCAGCAGGTAAAAGCTGAGCACCGGGTGCCAGCTGGCAAGTTACAGAGTCTTCCAATCCCTGAGTGGAAATGGTATCACATCACGATGGATTTTGTGGTTGGGTTATCGAGGGCCCAGGGAGGAGCAGATGCCATTTGGTTGGTTGTTGATCGACTCACTAAGTCCGCTCACTTTTTGCTGATGTAGACTACATGGTCACTTGAGCAGTTGGCTCAGCTGTATTTGGGTGAGGTGGTGAGGTTACATGGAGGGCCCGCCTCTATTGTATCAGATCGAGACCCGAGGTTTGCTTCACATTTTTGGAGGAGTTTACAGACTACCTTGGGGACTCAGCTTAGATTCAGTACAGCTTTTCACCCACAGACTGATGGGTAGTCAGAGCGCACTATACAGATCCTGGAGGACATGCTGAGGGCTTGTGCATTGGATTTTGGCGGGGGATGGATTTGACATTTATCATTGGCAGAGTTTGCGTACAACAATAGCTTTCAAGCGAGCATTCAGATGGCTCCGTTTGAAGCATTGTATGGACGCAAATGTCGATCACCTCTTTACTGGAGTGATGTGGGTGAGAGACGGACATTGGGGCCAGAGTTATTGCTTGAGGCAGAGGAGAAGATCAGAGTAATCAGGCAGCACCTTTAGACCGCCCAGAGCAGACAGAGGAGCTATGCTGATGTACGGCGACGAGACTTAGAGTTTCAGGTTGGAGACCATGTATTTTTGAAAGTCTCGCCGTCCAAGGGGATCTGGAGATTTGGCATCCGTGGGAAGCTTAGCTCCCGTTATATTGGAGCGTATCGGGCTAGTTGCCTAAGGCTTGCACTTCCCCCCAGGTTAGCCGGTGTACATGATGTGTTCCACGTCTCTACTCTGAGGAGGTATGTTTACGACCCGTCACACGTCATCGACTTTACCCCACTGGAGATCAGCGAGGATTTGAGTTACGAGGAACGCCCACTGCGGATTCTGGATCGAGAGGTGAGAGAATTACGTAGTCGGGCCATCCCTTATGTGAAGATCTTGTGGAGTAACCATGGCGAGCGCGAGGCTACATGGAAGCTTGAGTCGACGATGATGGACACCTACCCCTACCTGTTCGAGGTCCTGGCTTGAGGTATGACTTTTGTTTCGAGGATGAAACTTCTTTTAGTAGGGGAGGATGTAGTGATACAGTTCCCCATGTAGCTTTTCCCCGTGAATCCACAGTGTAAAACACCTATTATTGGTGTGTCGGGCCCGTAACACATCAAATGGATGTGTTAGATGGACTTAGTGAGGTTTCTAGATCAAGACTGTATTTTGGCTGCTTTTGCTGAATTTTAGAAGTGGTTTCGGGCTGAACGGAGGTCGGATTTGGATTTAGCGCGGAAAAATACTTGAAAATGGCTATTCGCTTATATTTTTCTGAGTCCGGATGCCCAAAAATGGACTCCCGGAAGTTTTCAGTGGATTTTAGTGCATGGGGGAGGCCGCAGACCGGCAGAGTGCCACGTGGCGGCCTGTTATTGGCCGGTTCACGGAGCGCGGTCCATAGAGAGGTGTGGGGTGGCGCATGGACCAGGCGGGGGACACGTGGCGCTCTCGGATTGGCCGGCGCACGTTGCGCCGTCCACAGAACCCCGCGCGGGTGCATAGACCGGGCGCAGGGACACGTAGCCGCTCGTCATTGGTGGGCTCACGTAGGCGCGGTCCACGGCGACGCACGTGGACGCCTCGGGGTGCATGCGTGGCAGGGGAGCAGGTGGCGCGACGTGGCGCTGCATGGCGCCGGTCGGGCGGGGGGCCACGTGGCGCCATGCGATTCGCGGGCGCCAACCGCCCCGCTGACCGATGGAGGGCCACGCGTCACCACTTGGCTGGGCTTGCACATGCTGTCCCGTGTTCGGGGCACGTGTCAAGCCCAGAATGATTCGGGCTCTCCTCGCGGGCCGTTCTTTAGAGGATTCGGGCGCCCGAATTTTGGCCGAGCGCCCGAATCCTAGGACATTTAGGGTATTATCCGAATTCTTGGGCTGCGCCTATAAATAGGCCCAGTATAGCTTTGTTTTCTCCTTTACTGGGCATTTTCTCACAGAGGGTTCTACAGCGACTTGGGGAGGATTTCTGGGCTGCATCTTATGGAGGATTTCTTGGATTTTAGGAGGCCACTACACTGACTTATACGGTGATTCGGCGCGCTACTACGCTTCTTCTCTGGCGATCTTTCCCGTCGCGTTTCGGTGCGTGGACTCCCCTGGGCTACTCCGATAAATTTTTTGGGCGATTCTTGTGCCGTTGTTTCCTTGACAGGTAGGGCTATGACTTTTGTATTTTCAGCTTCTCCTCATTTCGAATTTTTCTTGGGTTTTTCGGGCCATCTTGTCACCCCATTTTCTGCTGCGAAGTTTTTGACAGCATCAAAATTTTTCTGGGATTGCTCTGCGCTCGAGTGTCGGAACGAGGAGTGCAAGTACTCGTTTTGTATCTACACGTCGCAAGGAACATCATCGTGATTTTTTTAGACTTTTTTAAGGTTATCCCGAAGGTGAAAATCCTACTGTTTCTAGGCGGATTACTATAGAGATGTGTTCTTGGGAGTTTCGCGCTTACCGCGATGTTTAATTTGTATCTTGGCCTACAGGTGTCGAAACGGGACGTGCGAGTACTCAATCTTCATCTACTCGTCGTGACGATAGCAACGATATTTTTTCTGGAATTTTCAAAGTTCATCTCGCAGGTGAAAATTTACCTTTTTCTGGACTGTTGTGCGGACAACGGCTATGGGTAAAATTACGATATTAATTCTGCACCGTTTTGGGTATTTTCGCAGTTTTCGCGGTGAGTCGTGGTTGTCCCCGAGAGAGGGCGAGCTTACATTCGTGCTTCGCATTCGAGGTGGGTGATCGTTGTGGACCTCTTATTTTGAGTTACTCACTAGGCATATTAGAGTAACCCTTGAGCTAGAATGTTGTTTAGCACATTGTGGATGAATTTGCATGCTTATATGAGTTCAATGAATACCATGTTAGTAACTAACCTTCATATGAGATTGATTATTAGAGATTGGAATATCATGCTTTAATGAATGCAAGAACACTGTTAACTGTATTCCTTTATCATCATGAGGACCCTTGCATGCTTGTATGGTCATCTAGATAGGCCACATTTTTCTGTTACGCTATCATGCTGGGAAATTGACTTAGGAGAAACCATGATTGCTATTTCTTTCTCCTTTTATTTTTAGACTCAGGGTAATAGTAGCTCGGGTTCAAGCGGGGTTGTAGGGTAGTGTAGCCGAGATTATCGAGTTGGATTTGTGGGGTATTGCGGCGACCGCGGACATTGGGCGGTTGACCGGATGTTTACTTGTGCATCAGATTGGGGATTGGGGTTTCTCTAGTGGATGGATTTTTCCACTTTGATCATAGTCGTAATCCAGTCCTGCTATATCGTGATACTTGTGACAGAGATACTTTACTCGTGTGGGTCGCTCCCCTCGAGTGCCACTTCAGAGTAGGCGTTTGACACAGCGGCCAGTGATTACCAGACATTGAGATCTGGTCAGTGAGTGCCAATCTGTTAGTAGATACTTGAAACAGTTTAGCAGGCAGTGCCAATGTTTACTGGTCCTTTGATTGGGTTTATTCAGGCAGATACTTTTGCTGATGCATTCATATAGTTACTCCTTCTAGCACCGCATTTAGAGGCATAGTAGTAGTAGCTTCATTTTATCAGCAGTTCTGTTTATAGCTTACCACCTCTCTTTCCCTTTTGCCTCTGGTAGACCTAATGGGCACGTCAGAGTTTGAGGCTTAACCCACTAGGGGAGGCTACTGGTTTTATAGTAATTGTCACCCCCAATTTCCTTTTTCCTTTTTCTACCTTTGATTTGCAGAGTCCTCTGCGGGAGTTGCTGGACCGTCAGCGACAGATCGAGGTAAGAGGATTGAGGACTAGATAGATCATCTACCCTGACTGCGAGTTTAGTTGTACTTTTGTTTGTACCCCTGTCTTCTCAGACAGTTGTACTTGTACTTTTATTTTGGGTCTGGTTTTAGCCAGCTTGTTTTATTTTATTTGGTAAGCTGGGAGAGACACTTGTACTTTATTTACATATGTACTTTACTTTATTTCCAGCTTCAGGTCTGAGAGGTATTAGTTTTAGTTCAGTTCTGTTTTTATGCTCTTTTATTATATCTTTTATATCTGAGCAGGTTACCAGCGTTCATGTACACGGGAAATTCCGTGTGCACGGCGGATCTGTAGACGGGCCCGGGTTCTGTTTTACACCCGGGGCGTGACATGCCGCTCCGGAGCTAGGCCTGTTACTTTGCTATCGCGACTTGTCGACGCAGTCCTTCTGGCTGCACCCTTTTTGGGCAGTCATGGACGCCCTACGTAAGTCCAGTCCTCCGTGGATGTAATGGCAGTAGGTGGGCGCAGGTTTGACTGGACCCTATGTGGCAGTCAGTATAGATTGGGTGATTGTATTTTTGAGAGCTAGTAGATGCATCATGTTCCATCTGTACCACCCATTGAGCATTTAGATAGAGGCATAGTAGCTGTAGATTTATTTCCAGCCCTTTTCTTTTCAGTACTGCATTTGTTACTTTATGCCTCTAGTAGACTTAGTGGGCAGACCGTCGGGCTTGTTGGCGGTACCCACTGAGAACTCCGTGACGGTGTAGTTCTCACACCCATAGTTGGTGAATTTTCCAGGGACCTCTACTCCAGTTCCTACTGCTCCTGTTGCTGATCCTTCTAACCGAGGTAAGGGAGTCACGAGCTCGATCCCTACCTGTCTTCTGCGAGAGAGTAGATGTACCCCTTTTGGTGATGTATTAATATTGCCAGTGATTCTGGGATGTATCTTGTACTTTTTACTTTTGAGAGTTTATTTTGGAGAGACTTATGTATGGTGAGGACCTGGCATGTACTATTTGGAGTTGTATATATTTATTTCTATAGTTTACTTTTTCGCTGTGATATCTATATAGTGTAGTATGATCTTTTGCAGGTTAGTCGCTTCGTCTATACGGGGCTTCCCGTATGGGAGGCGGATCTGTTGGCGGGCCCGGGTCGCAGTTTCGACGCCGGAGCGTGACACATTAAATTTGAAAAACCATACCGGGAGGTTTATTCGTCAGATTTTCGAGCCGATCACACCGCCGTTCTCCGTTTAACGAGCTCAACAACATGAAAACCAACAACGGTAAAATCGATAAAAGCAAAAAATAAGCAAAATAACACACACTCCGAAAATGACTAAAAGAGAAAAACTGTGAGCACTAGAAGATCCCTCCTCAACTTAATTATTTGATCTCGGCGCACTCGAGGATCAATACTAGAGCCGATCATAGCCTTGATTCAATCAACTCCTTGACTAGGTCAACCGACGCGGATTACTCGATTTTGCCCCGATAATATTTTTGGCATGCCCAGTGGGACACTTAGGTAAAAGTCCTAAATTCCAATGGCTGACGATAATTCGATGAGCCTCTAGAATAGAGTCATTCCCAAATCTTCGGAGAACGACCAAACGAGTAGTGCAGAAAATGTAAGTGACCATGAGTCAGAGCTGCTATCGGGGAGTGAATATAGCGGGCAGTCGACCCAACAGGAGCTGAGCTTGGCTCATTTCTCGGACAAGTGACTCGAGTACTTCAAAATCTTGACTAGAATAGCAAGCAAAGCACTGCCTGTTTAGTTGCGGTGCTGGCTGCAATCACGACCTCCAATGAAAGTATAGCGCATGTTGGGCAGTTATAAGCCCAAAGCGAGCAAGCATACGGAGGACCACAAGGACATCCGAGGATGAATTAGTTTGGGGGACAACATGTCCTTCAGGCGAGCCCACAAATACAACAGAATCTCGTTGTTGCGGCAATCCCGCCGGTTGTGCTAAAGATGGCACCGTTACGAGCGGCCTATAGGCCAGTGAGTATAAACCCCGGCCCTCAGCCAGAGGTTGCTTGGGGCTTACATCCTCCTTCTCTACCATCCTATCAAACTCAAAATATAGGCATAAGGGCTTGGCGCAGGGCTCCAACACAGGATTGTCACGCCCCGAGACCGCCTATTTGGTCAGTTCGGGTAGGGCTCCAACACAGGATTGTCACGCCCCGAGACCGCCTATTTGGTCAGTTCGGGTATGCTAATAGACCCACCAATCGAGCATGACCTCTCTATATCCGAAAGGAACGAAATAAACATCTCAAACAATACAATAAGTATAATGAGATACAATATCAGAGTAAAACTACTACTGAATAAAACTGATAATGAGATACAATATCAGTTGTTTTTAAACATAAAAACAACTGAATAAAACTGAAATGAAATACAAGAATGAACATTTGCCATATAACAATTAGTTACAATTTTCGTTTATTTATCCTCACAAAATGCAATGTTCACTCTAATTACAAAAATGGGTAAAAATACCCCTAGACCCTTTAGATCTCTATACTACTTGGCTTTTGCCCCTGTCGTGCGCCTCACCGGTTATATCTGGATCTACAAAAAGTGGAAACCAATGGGATGTGAGAATTACGAATAGTTCCTAGTAGGTTCATCCCACCGAGAAACATGTTCTACACCTCTTGGTCCAATGGAAACAATAGTAGCACGATAATAAGGAAAGTTGTAAATACTATGCTAGTATGCAGGTATGAAATCTCTACACTACTAGACCATGCTCAATGCCATGATGCTACCATGCCATTCCACACTAGGCCGCTATAACATAACTCGGTCGCTATGCCGCTATAAGGGTTTTACTTGATCCAACCACATTCAGTCACTGTCCTTTTCTTTTACTTTTAACCTTTCGAAAGTATCTCGTTCGATGGGCCCGTGCTCTAGGAGTCATACTCCCAATTGGCGAGTCTCAAATTTGAAGGCGTCATTTGAAATATATTTAATCTTTAACTTTTCAGAAGTATCTCGTCCGATGGGCCCATGCCCTGGGGGCCGCTATGTGCGCTCACACCCAAATGACGAGCCTAAAACCCGAAGCTGCATTTGCATTACTTTTTACCTTTTTAACCATTCGGAAGTACCTCGCCTAGTGGGCCCGTGCCCTAGGAGTCAGCATCAACGCAAACCTCCCAAATTACCAGTCCCAAATCCGAAGGTGCAATTTTCATTCTCTTTTACTTTCCTTTTTTACCCTAGGTTATTAACTCTAGGATAGCTAGGATGCCCCAAGGACACCAATTTAGGTAAGAGTTCTCTCGTTTTCTCAATTTTGTACATTCACCCTAAGTTCTTTACTCTAGGATCACTAATTGTCACCAAGAACACAAAGACACCAATCATGCCACTCTAACCTTAGAGTTCCATGACTCTTTGTTGAAATTCTACATTTCCATCTTAGATTTTCCCCTAAGTTAAATTCCCACTCGATTTAACCTTGATTTTCTCCTAAGTTTATGCCACACATGTTTAACTTATCTCTAAATTTTATTTACACATACCACTTTGGACTAAACCCTATATTGCCCAATACTTATGTATTCTCTACACATCTACTTTTACTAATATACTTCTAGATTAGAGAAAGCAATGAAAAAGAGTTAAAATCACCCTTTTCAGCGAAATCCCCCACCTCGATGCTCTCTTGCCCGGAAGGTGGCTTGGTCACTTGTACCAACAAGGAAATTACTAAAAACGGGATAAGAACCCATAAGAGACCATTTTATCTATTTTAAACCCATAAAAGCTCAAATTTTGAAACCCTAAAATTGTCCACATACTTTTCTTGAGCTCTCAAGCAAAAGAGATGGGGAAATGGTAACTTTCTTCTCCCAAAGCTTTCTTCAAGGTCTTCTCCACCCTTTTGTTGTTGTTTTGGAGATCAAACCCAAGCCATAGGGCCTCCCAGCAGCTGGTTCTTTTCATCCCCCTTCTACTGTTGCTACTGCTTCTTCTCTAGAATGAACACACAGAGAGAGAGATGTGGAGAGAATGAGAGAGATGAGGAAGGAAGAGAGTGTGAGAGAGGGTTTTTCTCAGGGGGGTGGTTAGCTATGACAGAGGGTGTGAAATGACCCAAATGCCTCCACAAAAATCCACTATTTTTCTCAAACCGATGTCAGTCTCCATGCGTTTCGGGTGCCAGCGACCTTGTCTGGGTGTCCGAAACGTCGGAGCCATTGTTCCTCCGGCCGGTCTGGGGCACCCTCATTATGCGCCCGCCACTGTTCATCTGGGCGCCCACAGGACTCCCGGCCGTCCGAAAACTTGGGCACACCAAAAACTTGCTCTCGGGTGGAGAGTCCGAAAGTACGGACAGGGCGTCCGCGCTTGCACCCGCTACTGTGCTCCGAGCGCCCATAGGACATTTCCATACTGAGCTGTTTTCGCCTGTTTTGGACTCAACTTTGATTTGAATGTGATTTGCTTCGAACCAAACTTGCTCTAACCCATTTCGATTATATTTTTAAATGTGTTCAAGATGACTTATCAGCACTTTTCCACTTTAGCGAAAGTTGTGCACTACAAGGACAATTTTGGAATCCTACAACAAACATCCAGTTTCTTGTTGGTCTGAAATGGGATACAGGTCCATGTGTCTGTCCTAACAATGGCCAACAATGAGATTTATGCTCAAATAGAGAAAGCAATCAGGAACACCTATGGTATTGGAGTATGGCCAACTATGCGGCCAGTGTTTCGATCTCCGTATCCTGCCAATATAGATACGTAGCACCTCTATTCGGCAAATTGGAAAATATAAAAATTTGACAAATTTTTTAGGGAAGGAACCAAGAACATAGTAGAACATGTTGCTCGATTGACGACCCAATATAGAGAGGCAATTGACCCCTTTCTAAAATTAAGGTTGTTTAGTACATCGTTTATCAAGGCAGCGTTCACCTGGTACACTAGCATACCTTCCAATTCCATCCATAATTGGGATGAACTGGAACGCAATTTTCGTAATCAATTTTTCATATTGGGGCCAAAATTGTTTGTGGTTGATCTAGCTCTGTTGTCACGCTCCGAGACCACCAATTTGGTCGGTTCGGACACGCCAACAAACCCGCCAATTGTATGATGACCCGGATCTCCACAGAGCTTTTCCAGGGTGTCTGGCAACTTCTGGAGGCCTTTGCTTTGTGTTAGAGGTGTTTGTGCGCAAATCGGACCTCATGTTTGGACCCAGCGCGAAATTTGGATTAAGACTACTTATCTGGATGCCTTCGACAAATTTTAGAAGCGGAATTGGGTCGAAGGGACGTTGGATTTGGACTCAGCGCGCGAAAACGATGAAAATAGACTATTTACTTTTTTTTTCGGAGCCCAAATGCCCAAGCACGGATTTCGAGGCAAGAGGGTACTGTTCCGGCGGTCGGGGCAGCGCCGGCGGCGTCGGGTAGGCAGCGGAGCACGGCGCCGGGCAGCGGCTGCGGGCAGAGGCGTGGGCCGCTCGGTCCACGGGCGTGGCATGCACCGGGGGTTGGCCACGTGGCGGCTCCCGGTTGGCCGGCTCGCAAGGCGCGGTCTACGGTAGTGCGCGGGGAGCTGTGGACCAGGGCGGGGCCATGTGGCGGCCGATGGTTGGCCGGTTCACATGCGCTCGGTCCAAGCGAGGAGCGGAGTAGGCGCGGTGTAGTGTCGGTGGTGTGCCACGTGGCGTCTTCCCATTGGCGCGGTGTGACACGTGGCAGCTTTGGATTGGATGGTGTACTGGGCGAGGTCCACGGAGCGGGTGCGGCTGGTACCTCGGGATGCGTGCGCGGCGTTGGCGCCGGCAGCGCGACATGTCCACACGTGGGCGCGCTGACTGAGGCGTTGACGCGGGCGGGGGCAGCACGGGGGCGTGGCCACGTGTCGATAGCGGGTTGGCCGAACTCGCTGTTTGCTGTATGGGGACACGTGGCGCAACAGGGTGGATTCAGGCGCTAATGGTTCGGGGTACATTTTGGAGGTACTGTAGCCTCCCGAATGTTTTCAGGCGCCCGAATGTGGGGACCCATTCGGCATTATTTGAATTGTTCTGTTTGGGCTATAAATAGCCCCCTTTGGCTGCTCTTTTGGCCCTTTTCCCGAGTGCTGCTGGTGGTGAGGCCTCAAGCTAAGTTGCTCTACCTTGTGTTCTTCATCTTGTGGCGAATTCCCGGATTTTTTGGAGGCCGCGGCATCGGCATTTTCTGTGACGCGGCGCACTTCGACGCTCCTTTATTTGTTGCTCTTTGCCTCGCCTTTCAGTGCGCGAGGCCCCCTGAGCTACCCCGATAGACTTTTGAGCTAATTTTTGCAGTAGCGCGTTTACGAGAGGTACGTCTTCAATTTCCATGTTGATCACTTTGCCTCATTTTTGGTTTTTGGCATGGTTCCCGAGTTATCTTTTGACCCCTTGTACCGCTGCGAGGTATTGGACAGCGGTGGAGTATTATTGGGATTTCTCGGCCTACGGGCATCGGAACGAGACGTATGAGGACTCGATCGACATCTACACTTCGAGAGGAACACACTCGTATTTTTATCGGAATTTTTGGAGGACTCTTCAAAGGTGATATTTAAGCTTCTTTGGGACTGATTTTCCGCAGAATGGAGATTGTGGATAGTTTGGCTTACCACGATGTTTTATTTGTATCTTGGCCTACAGGTGTCGGAATAAGATGTATAAGTACTCGATTTGTATCTTCTCGTCACGAGGATCGCAGTCGTGATTTTTCTAGATTTTTCAGAGGACTGCACATAGGTGAAAAATCCCCTTCTTTGTACTAGTTGGTAAAAACAGCAAGTGCTGTTTGGGTTGTTTAATGGTGTTGACTGATTGTTGGTTGGGATGTTGGTTGGAGCAGAGGCTTGTGCGACCGTGTACAGAGGGTGCGGTTCCAGCGGGCATTATGTAAATGTTACCCTATGTGATTATTAGCATGCCATGTTAGCACATAGTCTTTTATGAGATTTGATTATGCGATGGGGCAGGATTATGTATCTATGTGAGAATATCGCCTGAGATGATTCTTATGAATCACGAATTATAGACAGGGGTAGTTGATTAGTGATTTTGGCATGTTGGTTATACCATATGGAGCTACTACTTGTTATATTATCTTTTATCTTTCTCGAGGACAAATGCATGCTTGTATGGACATTTAGATAGGCCATCTTTTATCGCTATACTATCATGTTGGGACTTGACATAGGAGAAACCATGTTTGCTTCTTCTCTCCTTATTCGTGAGTCATGTGGTTCATGTTGCTCGGGTTCGAGCAGGGGTTTGGGATAGTGTAGCCGGGATCTTGGTGTCAGGGACAGGTTGTAGATGTTTGTGGATGGCGGGGTATTGCGGCGACCGCGGATATTGGGCGGTTGACCGGATATGTACTTGTGCATCAGATTGGGTATCAGATTTCTCTAGTGGATGGAGTTTCCCACTTTTTGAGTACTATTGCATCTGATTGAGGACCGGGGTTTTCTTTAGTGGATGGGTTTTCCCACTTTGATCAGAGTCGTGATCCAGTCCTACTATATCGTGATACTTATGACAGAGATACTTTACTCGTGTGGGTCTCTCCCCTTGAGTGTCACTCCGGAGTAGGCGATTTAGACAGTGGCCAGTGAGTACCGAACAGATGAGTGCCGGTCAGTGAGTGTCGATCTATTAGCAGAGACTTGAGACAGTTTGAGCAGGCAGTGCCAGTTTTTACTGGTCCATTGATTGGGTTTATTCAGGCAGATACTTTTATTGTTGCACTCATGCCTGAGGGCTGAGTGGAGTCTGGTAGCTGGGATTAGACTAGTGCTAGTGTTGTTGGGAGCCATTTGGGTTGACGGTAGTCCTGGGTCGTTGTGAGTACTTCGACCGTTGTGCGAGATGTTGAGGATCTCGAGTCTTTCCGTTCTGAGAGAGAGCGTGGATTTCGACTATAGCCTGCATGTGCCACTGTTCGTTAGCGAGTTAGTCCGATTGGACACCCTACGTTGATACACTAGGGGGGCGCAGGCTTGACTGGACCAGATGTGGCAGTCAGCTTGATTGGGTCGATTAAGCACCTCGTGTGCGAGTGGTTGCATATCTTTCATCGGTTTTCCCCATTTGAGCATATAGATGGAGGCATGGTAGCTGTAGAGTATCTCCGGCTTTTCTTGTTCAGTTTTCACTGCATTGTTATCTTATGCCTCTAGTAGACTTAGTGGGAAGACCGTCGGGCTTGGTGGCGGTACCCACTGAGAACTACGTGTTGGTGTAGTTCTCACACCCATTGGGGGTGATCCCCCCCCCCTCCTCTTTTCTTTCCTCTCCTTTGTTTTGCAGAGTCTTAGCGGGTGTTGCTGATTCTGCGGTTGCTGTTCGAGGCAAGGGAGTCGCGAGCTAGATCCCTACCCGTCTGTGGAGAGTAGCGGTACCCCCACATTGGAGATTTGTAGTACAGTCAGTAGATTATTTTTTTTTCACTTTTAAGAGATCATTGTATTGTGAGGATTTGACTTGTATTGAGAGCCTATACACTGATGTATTATTTTCGGTTTACCTCCCTGTTGAGTTTTGGGTTATTGTATTTGAGGATATTGTATGATTATCACTTATGGGAGTTGGATATTGTATCATTATTTCCAGTTGTACAGATGGTTGGTTTTGAGTTTTATAGCAGTTTTATTTTATAGCTCTGATATCTGTTTAGCTGTAGTCCATTTTCTTGCTGGTTGGATGCTTCGCCTTTGCGGGGTTTTGTATAGGCGGCGGATCTGTTGGCTAGCCCGGGTCGCAGTTTCGACCCTGGGGCGTGACAAATTGGGCTTGACCTCTCTATACGCAATATGAGCGGTAAGCATCTCAAACAATACATCATGCATGAAGAGATACATGAATATCAGAGTGAAGCTAAACTAAACATTAAACTTTAAATATAAACACTTTATAAAGTTGAAACTGTAAAGTACTGAAATGAATATTTAGTACATTGTTAATTCCAATTTTTCTTTTCATCTCACAAAATACAATGTTCACTCTACCAAAATGGTACCACACTAGACCTTCTAGGTATGCTACTCTATGGGCCCTTACCTCTATCGTGTGCCTCACTGACGGCACCTGGATATACGAAAATGTGAAAATCACAGTGTGAGAATTACGAATAGTTCCCAATGGGTTCATCCACCAAGAAACATTCTCTACACCACTTGGTCCAATGAAAGCATTAGTTGCAAGATAATAATTGAAAGCGGTAAATTCTACACTAACATGCAAGTATAATACTTCTACACTAGTAGTCCATACACATCTACCATTATACTACCAAGCTATGCCCCACTAGGCTACTATGCCAACCCGGTCACTATGTTGCTACACAAGGGTTACAACTAACCCAACCGCACCCTGTGGGTTATGGGATAACGGATTTAAATAGGGAAAAAACCACCTGGAGGGAGGGTGAATAAGTGTAAACAATAAAACTCGGAAATCTTTGCGTAAAAATAACCCAATGCAGAAAATAAATAAAGTACGGAAGATTTTACGTGGAAAACTCCGTTACAGGAGTAAAAAAACACGGGACCGAAAACACGGTAAAATCCACTAAGATTAAACATGTACAAGGTGATATACCGTAACACTACGACTCAACCTTTTCCATACGCTCCGAGTAGATCTTCTCCGCTCGCTACGCAACGCTCCTCAACTCCACGATTTGCGTCCAACGCCGAATCCACGACGTGTTGGGTTATGTTAAAATATGGATCTAAATAGGGGAAAAACCACCTAGAGGGGGGGTGAATAGGTGTAAACAATAAACACTCAAAAATCGTTGCGGAATAAAACCCAATGCGGAAATGAAAATATAACACGCAAGATTTTTACGTGGAAAACTTCAAAACCGGAGTAAAAAACCACGGGACCGATAACACGACGAAATCCTCTAGAATTATAACACGTACAAAGGTGATATACCGTACTCACAGACGACTCGACCTTTTTCCATACGCTCCTAGTAGATCTTCTCCGCTCGCTCCGCAACACTCCTCGAATCCACGATTAGCGTCCAACGCCGAATCCACGTCGTCCAACGTCGAATCCACGACGTCCAACCGAATCCACGGTCTTCACCCAGTAGCACGTCTCGAATCCACGAACATACCTGGCTCCGAATCCACGAGAGCGGTAGCACCTTGAATCCACAAGGCCACGCGAGTCCACGCGCCGATTGTGGGAAAATCGTTGTTTCTGGGTGGTGATGATCCGCCGAATACTTAGATCAAAGATAGATCGGAAATACCATCTAAGTATTCATTAATTTGATTCTACTCAAAATCTGAGTATGAAAACCTAGAATCAAATTAATCAATATAGATGAAGAAACATAGATTTAATCTCGTTATTTCCTTTCTTCTCTATATGTGGATTTTTCTCTTTCGACCGTATTTTTTGATTACCCTAAAAAAGAATCGTAGGGTTTATTTATAGGTTAGAAACCGTTGGAAGAGGATAAGAATAAAAAACTGACCTAATCTGGAATTTTTCAGGACGACGGTCCGGACTGGAATCGGCGGCCCGGACTGTCGTGGCTAAACAGACAATTTCCAGAAAAACATACGTTCGGGGTCCGAACTGAAGTACCCGATCCGAACTGTTCATGCAGTTTCTGCAAAAACCACGTTCGGGGTCCGGACTGAAGATCCACGGTCCGGACTGGATTTGCTCATGAACAAACAACGTTCGGGGTCCGGACTGTGATCACTGATCCGGATCCTGAACATGTCCCATGTCCAGTTTTTGATTTTTTATGCAATTAAAAATCCATCCAAGTGTTTCTACATTATAAGAAGTATTCGAATCATCAAAATTAATTAGTTAAACGTACCTGATCCTTTTGAATTCTTCTTTCTTGAGATTGAGATATATGATCCAAACTTCTTAATCTTCAATCTTCAAGACTTAACACTTTCACGAAATACGCCAAAACAAATTCCTTAACAATCTCCCCCTTTGGCGGTTTCGTGACAAAACAGAGAATCCACTCAAGAAAATTCAAAAAGATATTTTTGTTGCTATCACCATACAACAAAAATTTACATTTGAGAACCAATAAATAAATACATGAGATAAACTCCTAAAACAGACTCTAGACTTAGACACCTGTACTCTCTGCAAAAATGGAATCATTCTTGACAAAACAAAATCGTTAGATACCTCAAGAATGTATTGCAATTCAAAAACCAAACAGAGATAGAGTTTATACTCACTATGACATTTATGAACTCAGATATGTATTAAGATCAAAATCAGAAATAGACATATCTTCTAAGCATTTAAAATTCAAATGTCATAAGTTTGTTAGTAATCAAACAACTTGTTAGTAATAATACATGCCCAAATAGTTAGTCGAATAGTTAGTCGAGACATGCATTCAAAACACAATACAGAACCAAAAGTTGGTTTGATACTTACCTTCAAGGTTTCAAAGTTCATAGTTCTCACACCCATTGTTCCAATTGTTCTTATATCTCTCCCCCCTTTTGTCACTAAAGTAGCCAAAATTACAAAAATTAAAGGGAGTGTTAAAAGTTCAAAAAGGTAAGAACTAAAACTTAAAAACAAATGAGAAACCTGCAAAAGAAAGTTATGTTAGAGAGTAACAAAATAAAGATTACTCTGAGTCGTCGGAACTAACACATCCGAGTTTTTGGAAAATTTTCTTGATGAGTTTGTTCATGGACACCTGTCCCTTTTTAACTTCTTTTATTTCTTCCTTCATTTCAATAAATTCATTTGACATCCGTTCCTGCTCGGAGGAAAGACGCTGTTGCTCTTTATAAATGGAAGTAACTGAAGCATCATCCTCTGAAGTTGAAGCTGCTGGTGGTGGAGCTGAAGCTGTTGCTTGTGGTGCTGAAGCTGTGGCTGCTGGTGTTGAAGCTGTGGCTGCTGGTTGTGCTCTTCGTCGGTGAGGAGGTGATGGAGGCTCATATTGTTTAGTGGAGAGAGACTTTACAATAGTCGTGTCATTGATCGTTCCTAGACTGTGCATGTAGGAGCTCGCACTTGTGTCGACCTTAAATTTGTGAAAAATACGCATAATGATCATAGGATAGGGAAGTCTCTCTGTAGGGTGAGCATGTTCAACATACCGTGCCATCCTCGACCAGATGAGATAAGGAATGTTTAAATTCGATCCCATAGCCACTGCTGGGTTTCCAAGAAGCTAAAGAAATAACATCCTATCCCATCGAAGAACTTTTGTTTGCACGTTAGGAAGAATATTGTATCAAACAATAAAGTTCAAGTAGCGATACTCCGGTCGAAGTTCTTTAGAAAACACGGAATTTCCCGTCGAATGAGTATCGGGAAGACAAATTCCATCCACGACCACTCTCCAGGAGGTGGTGGGGAAAATTTGACATTTCAAGTAATTTCTTCCTTCAGCCCTGGCCTTCATCCCTAACACCTCTCCAATCAGTTGAGGTGTGACTTTAATCTTAATAATTCTAACCATTGTTAGAAATTCTCGATGACCGTCGTCCTGATCAAGTAAGCTTGAAGCATTCTGATAAAACATTCTCACCGAATGAAGACAATACCCAGTGGACTCAGGGAAATGGCAAATGGGGGCAAGACCTGCATGGTCAAACAGAGTCCCAAAGAGTGCAGACCGCTCCTTCAGAGCCTTGACATTTACATGTCTTTCACCAATGCACTCTCTTTTCTCGAAATCTTTGATTCTCGCAGAACTGATAAAGTCTTGTGGAGGAGGCTGGCTAGCTAGTGGCTCCTCAATTGATATACCTCGAGCACTCCCTCTCTTTCTGGCAGCACTTTTCCTTTTTGTCTTAATCGGGCTTGTTTCCATAGGGGCTTTCCCTTTTTCAGCGGCGATAGGCAGAGTCTTCGCCTTTGAAGTTTCTGCAGGGGCTTTCCTCTTCGAAGCAGTGGGAGCAGTTGCTTCAACCAGAAGCTCATCCCAGTCTATAGATTCAGTTTTCGATTCTGTCACGGAATCATCTCTAGTTTTCTTGCTTTTCCTAGCTCTCTTAGGCTTCTCAGTTGATTTTGCATGGACCATAGCAACCAACAGAACTATTATCAGTGAGAACACCATTGTCTCTATTCAGCTTTTAAGATCCTGCGAGCAAGACTCACAAACATAAGAAAAATTGTTTATTTTCAAAAATTGAAAAAATTGTACCCAAACAATCATCATCATGTAGAGAGACTAGGAATCAAATTAGTTTTGCAAAAGGAATTTTAAAAATAGATCAATCCCATGATTTTCAAAAATTCCTATTATATGCCCTAAAACCGACTTTTCAGAAATCGAAGCCTAAAAATCCGTTAATCAAGAGAATACCTAGCATATAATCAAAACTAATCTACCCAGAGTTCTTATTTCAAAAGAAATTTGACCAAAAACCAAGCTCAAACGAAAAAGTTACAAGATTTCCTCACGTTTTTGAGCAAAAAGATGAAAAACTGTGAAAAATCGAGTTTTTTATCAAGAAAACTTACTTGGAATCGAAGAACCTGAGTTGAAAAGGCTCCAAATCAGTTGATTTCTAGAGAGAGAAGCTCTGGAGACTTAGGAACAAAAGATTGAAGTAAAAAGAAATCAAAACCCTTTTGTTCTATATAAAACCCTAGCCGCGGTCCGGATCCGATCGTGAATCCAATCCGGATCGGCTACCCGCAGAAAATTCCTACGTTCGGGATCCGGATCGGATTGCCCAGTCCGGATCGGCTCCAAACTTTTTCTTCAGAAAAATTCTGAAAAATTCTAGAAAATTCAGAAAAAGATTGTAAGCACTTTTGTGTATCAACTTTAAACGAAAATCATCGTTTCATGTCAAGAGAAATAGATTATGCTAAATCTATCATTAATATCCAAATAATGAAACAGAAATTTATAAAAATTAAATCCCTTAAAGTTGAACAAGTTCAATTACATCTATCACGATCTTATGAGTAATGCCTTTATCAAATCATCAATTTGGTAAAGAAAATGAAATACCAAGATCAATAGATGTTTGAAATCCCAGATAAGTTAGATAATATGTCTAGTCAAATTATTGTAAGGAGTGGCTCTTTGAGAATCTTTCAATAAAATCCCCACCTTATACCAACCTTGGAATTTTGACAGAGTCAAGTATTCCAAAAAGCATTCTATCTAATCAACTCGAAAAACCATGCTTGGTATACATGTGGTAGCTGCACACAGTACTCGGACGACCGAGGTGGTAGCTCTTTCCTCCATGTGGTGGTAGTTTTCACACTCCTCATTGGGATGTAACTCTTTCCACATCTTTTGAGCATAACAATTTTCATTAACTCCCCCTCAAATGGCTATCAATTATTTAAAATATAAAGTATTCAACCAAAAATTGATCTCAATTTCATACTCGACTCAATTGTCAAATAAGATAAAGCCTAAACCAAGAGATCATTTGAGAGAGAAATTGACTTTGATCAAAACAAAGATGACTTAATTGACATAAATGATCATTGCATCAAAGGAATTATTATGATATCCAAAGCATAATAAATTTCTAAATAAATGAAAGGATGCAATTAAAGTCAATAATTCTAATGCTCAATTACTGTTCTATGTACAAACATAGATAATGAACAAAAACACAAAACAAAACCTAACCTAAGCAATGATTTCAAAAAGGAATTATTTCAAGGAAAGCATTCCAATTGCCTTACGCAAATGAATAAAACGTTTTTGATCCAAAGGTTTTGTTAAGATGTCAGCTAATTGATCCTCAGTTGAAATGTAAGAAATTTGAAGAATAATTGATTCAACTAGCTCTCTTAGAAAATGATATCTAAGTTCAATGTGTTTTGTTCTCGAGTGCAACACAGGATTTTTAGAAATATTTATAGCACTTGTGTTGTCACAAAGAATCGTTACCGAAGTTGTTGAAATCCGGAAGTCGCTCAACACACTTTTCATCCAAATGAGTTGGGTTGAACAACTACCCGCTGAAATATATTCCGCTTCGGCAGTCGAGAGTGCAATGCAGTTTTGCTTTTTACTATGCCATGCAACAAGGCAATGACCAAGATAAAAACATGCACCACTCGTACTCTTCCGATCATCCACAGATCCTGCCCAATCGGCATCTGAATATCCTATAATGTCAAGCGTTGTTCCCATAGGATACCAAATTCCAAAATTCAAAGTTCCTTTGATGTACCGGATGATCCTTTTCACCGCTTTCAGGTGAACCTCCTTTGGTGCTGATTGATATCTTACGCAAATCCCAACACTAAAGGATATATCCGGGCGACTAGCTGTGAGATAGAGTAGACTTCCTATCATGCTGCGATAAAGCTTCTCGTCTACACTCTCACTAAGAGATTCACTTCCTAATCCCTTATTGCTAGTTCCCATAAGAGTCAGAAAATCTTTGGAGTTTTCTAAATCGAATTTCTTCACCAACTCCCTTGCATACTTGGATTGACACAAATGGATGCCATCAACATTTTGTTTCACTTGTAATCCAAGAAAGTATGTCAGTTCGCCCATCATTGACATCTCAAATTCGCTTTCCATGGTTTCCGCGAATTTAGAAGCATCATTGTCTCTAGTTTCACCAAATACAATGTCATCGACATAGATTTATGCCACAATGAAGTTATCCTGATAATGCTTCACAAAGAGAGTCCGGTCTGCTCCCCCTCAAGAATAGCCATTTTCTAATAGGTGCTTTGTCAACCTTTCGTACCACACTCGCGGTGCTTGTTTTAGACCGTAAAGAGCCTTTTTCAAACGAAAAACATGGTTAGATTTTTATAGTCTACAAAACCTTTCGGTTGAGCCACATAAACTTCCTCATTTAAAAACCCATTTAAAAACGCGCTCTTAACGTCCATTTGAAAGAGTTTGATTTTAAAATGACAAGCAATAGCGAATAAAATACGAATTGACTCGAGTCTAGCTACCAGGGCGAACGTTTCATCAAAGTCCATACCTTCAATTTGTGAGTAGCCCTGAGCAACTAGGCGTGCTTTGTTCCTGATGATGGTACCATCCTCGTTTTTCTTATTCTTGAAAATCCATTTAGTACCAATCACGTTGTGTTGCTTCGGAGGCTTCGTTAATTCCCAGACTTTGTTTCGTTCGAACTGATGGAGCTCTTCCTGCATTGCTTCAATCCAGTAGTCATCCCGAAGAGCTTCATCGATGTTCTTTGGTTCTATCATGGAGACGTAGCATGCAACTCCACAAACCAACTGTCTCCGAGTCCTGACTCCTTCTTGTGGGTCTCCAATAATATTAGATTCTGGATGATCCTTGGAGATGCGTAACGTTTGTGGTAACGGAGTACTCGGAGGTACATGTGATAATTCCTGCACATCAGATAAACTTGAAGAACCATTAGATGCATCAACATTATCGGAAGAATTATTATGAGAAGATGCATTTGCAGGAGAATCATCATCTAGAGACATATCAGGGGTAGATTTATCAGATGCAAAGTGAAAAGCTTCATCTACTTTAACATTTATAGATTCTATCATCGTTTTAGATTCCATGTTAAATACCTGATATGCTCTACTGTTTGTAGAATAACCCATGAAAATCCCTTCGTCACTTCGAGAGTCAAATTTTCTAAGATTTTTGCGGTCACGTAAAATGTAACAATGACTCCCAAAGATACGAAAATATTTGATATTTGGTTTTCTACAAAACCACAGCTCATATGGTGTATTCAAAGTTCCCGGGCGCAAATACACTCGATTAATTACATAGACGGCGGTGTTCACAGCTTCAGCCCAAAAATATAACGGTAAATTCCGGCTATGAAGCATCACACGCGCCATCTCTTGAACAACCCTGTTTTTATGCTCGACTACACCATTCTGCTGTGGTGTATAGGGTGCTGAGAATTCATGTTTTATGCCAGTGGAAGTGCAAAAATCAATGAATTTAGAATTAATGAATTCTCCACCTCTATCACTTCGAACACGAACGATCTTTTCATTTCTTTCAATCATAATACGATGACAAATCTCATGAAAAGAGTCGAAAGTATCCGCTTTCTCTTTTAAAAATGTTACCCATGAATACCTAGAGAAATCATCAACCAAAAGAAAAATATACCATTTACCTCCCAAAGATGGTTGACGAGTCGGCCCCATTAAATCCATGTGCAGTAATTCCAAGGGCCGATTGGTACCAACGTGGTTCAAGTTCTTGTGTGCGGCCCTTGATTGTTTTCCCTTTTGACAACCACCACACACAATGTTTTCCTTAAATAAAAGTTTAGGAACCCCCTTAACCACGTCTTTATTTGAAATCCTTGCTAGTTCTTTAAATTAATGTGACTTAGTCTTTCATGCCAAAGAGTTTCATTATCCAAAGAAACTAGGTTACATTTTTCAGAAATTTTGTTTGAAACAACATAGCAATTATTTTGAGATCCAACCCCTTTCAAAAAGAATACATGGTCCTTATCAGTTACAATACATTCTACTGAAGAAAAATTAACTGAGAAACCATTGTCACAAAGTTGACTTATACTAATGAGGTTAGTCTTTAGGCCTTCAACAAATAAGACATTGTTCAAAACCGGGCCTTCTGGAATAGCGATTGTTCCCTTTCCAACAAGTTTGGAATAATGACCGTCTCCGAAAACAACATGTCCTCCGGAGATTTTCTCTAAATTTTGAAAGCAGTTTTTGTCACCGGTCATGTGACGGGAACACCCACTATCCAGATACCAAGACGAGTTGTCACAAGCATGTAAAGAAGTATGAACAACAAGACAAGGGAAGATTTCACCTTTGCGCACCCAAATCTTTTTGGACTGCGTCGGTAGTGTTCGTGAAGTTATTCTCCTTGGTGAAAGCGTCTTGTTTGATTCATTGCTTGACATCGTCTTGCGAGGTGAACTACCAAGGCTCCTTTCCTTTGAAATATTTTCTTTTGATTTCCGGGGAATCACCTTTTTGGTAGTTATTGCAAGAGGCGCTTGAGTTGATCGTTTTGCTCCCATCTTGCAATTTCTTCTAATGTGCCCTGCATAACCACAACGAAAACATACCTTTGTTCTTGACGATCCCGAAGAGGGTGAGGTAGGGTTGTTGTCGTTGTATACAGTGATTTCCGTCGTCGGAGGAGGAGTTACCGACTGGGGCACAAAAACTGTTCCACTCGAACTAGGACTGTCGCCAGTTTGAGTGTATCCGAGGCCGAATCGGTTTGTTTGACCAAGACCAAGCATCTTATCCAACTTGCTCCTTCCAGAAGAAAAACGCTTTAAATCATCCTTGAGTTGGAAAATGGTGTCACGCCCCGGGGGTTCGAATCGCGCGGAAGAGGAGCCACCGATGCCCCTGATTCAGCCATATATTTTTTTTTTTGTAAACCAATACTCCCCGGCGCGTGCCCAGACCCGCCGCATACACAAATTCACTCTGCAAACGGGCAGAGTCTCCTTTGTATATGCACGGCGTCTCAACTACAAAGTGTCTCACAAGGCGTAGCACATACAATCTCTAACCACATCAGTTACAGGTCTCGTTCACATACAACCAAACAACTCACGTGATATTCTATTATTCACTTAGCATATGGAGGCCGATGTTTTGAAAGGATAAATAATCACAGGGTTTTGAAAACGGCATCCACACGATGCCATCGTTTTATGAAAGACAGTTTGAAAACCACATAAATCCACAGGGTTTGAAAACGGCACCCACCCGATGCCAATCTTTTGTGAAAACAGTTCGCAAACCATAAATCCCACAAGGTTTGTAAGGTTCGGTGCCCACACGACACCCACGTTTTAAAAATAGTTTTCGCAACCGATTTTCTTTGCTTTTCATTGTTTAAAACGGCCAAGCAGGAAAGAATGCAACAATCAATCATTTATTTCAAAAGGGAAAGGGGCAACATCCACTCCGACCCCACGGGGGTGTCGCAATCCACAACTAGCTAGCATGAATAATAATTGAAAAGGGAAAGGAAAGTCACTGTATCTGAAGTCACAAAATGCCAGAACAGCACTCTCGCGGCCTCACCGGTGCCCTAGCACTCGCCCCTGGACGAACATGTCACGGAGTGGGAAGTCAGTGACTGGAATAAACATGATGAGCAAGAAAAACTATAATAAAGCAAACCACTGTAACCAGAGCAACCGTCACCCCTCATACACCATCAACATGAATATGACCTGCACCAAATATAAACCGGGCACCCTCCCCGGACACCGCACCGGGCCCCTACCCCGGTCACCGCCCCCCCCCTCTCTGCCGAGCACCTGCCTCGGCCGCCGAGCACCAACCTCGGCGTCACCGCTCACACCCTCCACCCATGAGGGCCCCCATTCCTAACGCCACCGTCGTGTGGGGTACACGTGTCAACGTACCACTTTTCCGGAAAAGCACACCCTTGCGGTGGCCAAACCGCTGGTGTGCGTGTAGCAAAACTTGAGCCTCAGATGATAAAGCGAATAAAGTAAGAATCGGGGTCAGCGTTGCTCATAAGGACAACCAGAAGGGAAAACACCTTTGCTCATGAGAATATCTTAAAGAGAAAAACACCGTTACTCATGAAAAGCAACTTAAAGAGAAACACACCTTTGCTCACGAAGAGCAACTTAAAGAGAAACCCACCTTTGCTCACGAAGAGCAACTTAGAGAGAAACCCACCTTTGCTCACGAAGAGCAACCTAGAGAGAAACACCTTTGCTCATGTCCGCCCTTACCCAATTAACCTCGGCGAAAATACCCACCTTGTGTGTGTGTCGTCCGGCGTTCGGTACGTCCGTGATCGTGCGTCTGTCGCCAACAATGTCCTGCACTCCTGAAGGAACAAGGGCAAGTCAAGACTAAGGATCCGAAACTCACACCGACTCCCACCCACGTGCGGCGGAGTTCCCCGCCCGGCACCGGCCCGTGCGGCGCACACTCCGCCCGGGCACAGCACCGCGTGGCCCCAGCCCGCGCGGGCGCCCCTCCTGCGGGCGGCCCCGCGCGGCCAAGCGCCGCGCGAGTGCGTTGCACCCGGTGCGGGGGCGACCCCGCGCGGCACCAGCCCGCGCGGGCGCCCCACCTGCGGGTGGCCCCGCGCGGCCAAGCGCCGCGCGGGCGCGCTGCCCGCGGTGCGGGGCGACCCCGCGCGGCACCAGCCCGCGCGGGCGCCCCTCCTGCGGGCGGCCCCGCGCGGCCAAGCGCCGCGCGAGCGCGCTGCCCGCGGTGCGGGGGCGACCCCCGCGCGGCACCAGCCCGCGCGGGCGCCCCACCTGCGGGCGACCCCGCGCGGCCAAGCGCCGCGCGGGTGCGTTGCCCGCGGTGCGGGGGCGACCCCGCGCGGCACCAGCCCGCGCGGGCACCCCTCCTGCGGGCGGCCCCGCGCGGCCAAGCGCCGCGCGGGTGCGTTGCCCGCGGTGCGGGGGCGACCCCGCGCTGCACCAGCCCGCGCGGGCGCCCCACCTGCGGGTGGCCCCGCGCGGCCAAGCGCCGCGCGGGCGTGCTGCACGCGGTGCGGGGCGACCCCGCGCGGCACCAGCCCGCGCGGGCGCCCCTCCTGCGGGCGGCCCCGCGCGGCCAAGCGCCGCGCGGGTGCGTTGCCCGCGGTGCGGGGGCGACCCCGCGCGGCACCAGCCCGCGCGGGCGCCCCTCCTACGGGCGGCCGTTGCCCGCGGTGCGGGGGCGACCCCGCGCGGCACCAGCCCGCGCGGGCGCCCCACCTGCGGGGGACCCTGCGCGGCCAAGCGCCGCGCGGGCGCGCTGCCCGCGGTGCGGGGGCGACCCCGCGCGGCCTTAGCCCGCGCGGGCGCCCCACCTGCGGGCGGCCCCGCGCGGCCAAGCGCCGCGCGGGCGCGCTGCCCGCGGTGCGGGGGCGACCCCGCGCGGCCTTAGCCCGCGCGGGCGCCCCACCCGCGGGCGGCCCCGCGCGGCCAAGCGCCGCGCGGTGCTCGCCTGCGGGTGGTGCCCGCGCGACGCTCCTGCCGCGCGGCGCCCCGCCCGCGGCCGGCCCGGCGGCGGCGGCGGCGGCGCTCCCAGCGAAAACTCCACCCCCGAAATGCCTACTCAAAAAAAAACCTAATAAAAACTCACCTTCGATCCGCCGGGAAAGAGAGGAAGGGGATCGTCCTAACGTTGCCCGGTCGATCCCGCGAGCAAGAAACCTCCGTCCTTTTCCCGAAAGCCCCGCCGTCGGTCGTACAAGAGCGAAAAAGGGTTGGGTCCCCGTTTTATTCCTCTCTTTTTCCCTCTCGTGGTGTCTCTTAAAGAGAAACCCTAGCCGTCTTTTTCTTTCTCTTTTTCCCTCTCGTGGTGTCTCTTAAAGGAAAACCCTAGCCGCCGAACGAAGGGACCTAGGAGGGAACACCTAAAACCCTAGGTTCCTCAAAGGGTTAATGAATAATTAAATAATAGGGACAGATCCGGCGGCTAGAATTACCTCGAGAAACGTGCCGATCGTCCGCACGGATCCCGGGGCGCCTAAGAGGGGTCCGAACTTCGGAATTTTATTCCGGGTGAACCGGGAGTCGGAATCTGAAACCGATCGCGCCCCCGTTCTCTATTTCGCGAGCCCTTCCGCCTAAAAATGTTCGCGAGCCCCGACGGATTCTCCGGAAAAACACCAAAAATTGTCCCTCAGTCGGGCGGTCGTAAGAAAAAGGGGTAACGGGAAGGGTCACGGAAAAGCCAGGTCTTACATCACTCACAAATAAAAACAAGTTTCGTCCCCGAAACTTAACTCCCGCCTGCGGCGAAGGGGGGGTCCGGGTAGCACTCCTTCATCCTTGATTCGGGTTCCCAAGTTGTCTCACGTTCTTCCTGATTGCTCCAAAACGCCTTCACGTAGGGAAATGTCCGACTTCGTAGCTTTTCAGTCCTCCCGTGCTAGGGTCCGCACCGGCTCTTCAAGTTTTCTTTGAACTCGATTTGCAGAGTCGTCAAGCACTCGCGACGGATTGGGGGATACTTCCGAAGCATGAATGCGCGGACACGACCAGAACTCGGTCGAGATTCGGTGGTAGGGCGAGGCGACGGGCCACGGGGCCGACGCACTCCGGAATCCCAAAAAGTCCCACGTACTATGGCGCAACTAGCCTCTCAACCCGACCCGCTTCGCCCCTGATCGTTCCAACCAATCGGGGGTTTGCAGCGCCTACCGTACGATGCTTTGTACGGTGTCACCCGGGTGCTTGTCTGGTAATTGACGTCGTAGGTGAACTCGACGAGGGGTAGGTAGCGTGACCATCCGCCCTTTCAAAACCAATATGCACGCTCGGAGTATGTCCTCGAGGATCTGGATCGCCCGTTCGGATTGCCCATCCATCTGAGGTGAAAGGCCGGGCTGAAGTGTAGCTTGGCCCGAAGTAGTTGGTGTCGGCGTCCCGTGTAGCCTCGCAACTCATCGATGTATACTTGGTCAGTCGGTCACGTGTCCAGGTCGTAATCCTTCAATAGTCCTAACCACCGTCTTCGCCGTAGGTTCGGCTCCTTCTGGGTGGAAAGGCGCTTAAGGCTTTGGTGGTCCGTGGGTACGTTACCGTGGGCCCCGAAGAGATAGTGCCTCAACAGTCTCAGGACGAGGACGACTGCGGCAAACCCCAGGTCGTGTGTCGGTTAGTTCTACATGTAGTCCTTGAGTTGCCTTGTCGCATAGGCTACGACTCTTCCTTGCTGCCTTGGTACTCCCTCCAGTCCAATTCGCGATGCAGTGCAGCATACCTCGAAGTCTTCCCCGGGCGTTGGTACGGCGAGCACGGGCGCCCTTGTTAATCGCTTTTTAGACTCTTCACCGCTTTCCTTAGCATTGGGCCGTCCAAAAGAACTTGGCTCCCTTCCGGGTCAAGCGGTTCAAGGAAGTGCAAGCTCTTTACAGGGCTTCGTCTAATTCCGGGCAGTCAACGCGCAGCTACAAGCTCCTCCCCTGTTCCCGCGCCAGTAGAACGGCCGTGCACCCAGCCTGTGCCTTCCGCCCTTTACTTTTCGCTACTAAGTGCATGGTCCCCAAGTAGGAAGAAACAAAAGAGCGCGTGCCTAAGTAGATCAAGGCCTAATCCGGTTGGTTTTGGACGAAAGAAAAGAAAGGAACTTAGAAAAGAAAAAGGGAGTATCTGAGGACTACGCCAACGGCGGATTCCCGCAATCCCTTTTAAAGGCGTTCGCCCCCCCCCCCCCCCCCCCAAAAGATCCGGGGAAAAGCAACCAGAAAAACAACGAAGCTATTACTAACGACGAGACATAACCGAAACACACAACAGAAAAAGAAAGGATGGTATAACTCAAAAGACCTGGGGGGGGGGGGGGTTTAGACGGGGTCAGTCAGGGATGGTTTACTCTGGTTCGACGGATGTCCCTAACCAAAATAAAGTAGTTCAAGTATTACCTGTTGTCACTCAGTTCGGGACGTTGCATCGTCTGCTGGGGCGGCTGGGGTAGCCCTCCCGCAACCCCTGGGCCAGCGCCGCACTGCGTGGTTGGGCAGGGTCCTGGTATCGTACGAGTCCGCCGACGGCGAGCCGTCGGGTTGGTCCTTCTGTGGGTTGGGAGCCGCGGTATCCTCTCGTCCTTCCGGTTGTGGCGTTGCGGCTGTAGCGGCCTGTTCTCGCGGACATGAAGCGCGGGTGTGATCTGGTTTGCCGCAACCATTGCAGTGGGAGTACCTCCAAAGGCAGTTCGTCACTCGATGCGCCTTCCCGCAGATGACGCAGGGCCCTTGTAGCGACTCCGGGGTTCCTGTTGGTACCTGCCCACCCTTCCTTGTTTTTTCCAGGCGTTGGTTCGCCCGGTACTTTGGTTTGGGGCTCCCCTGCAAGGCGGGGGTGGCAGCTTTCTCTGCTTCGACAGGTCCCGGCGCCGGGGGCCTAGTGACGGCTGGCTTCTGGGGGCACGTGTAACGCGTGTGACCCGGTTTACCACACCGGAAACAGTGATCATCCCGCCAGGGGCAGCCCATCATTCGATGTGCACCGCCACAAATGACGCATGGCTTCAATGGGTCGGGCCCCTCCTTCTTCACTGGTCCAGACTCCGGTCCTACCTTCGGACGTTTGGTCGCGCGGCTCGCCAGATAGGGGTCCTCCGCCGGGTCAGGGTAGGGGCACCCCTGCCGGGCGTACTCTTGCTCCGCACGCATGGCCAAATTGACCGCATCGTGATAGGTGGGAAAACCCGCTGGTGGCATCCCGCGAGGGGTACCGTCCCATGGGCCGTGCTGGAAGTGGTCAACGCTCTCAAGCTCCCGCGTCAGCATGCACAGACGCTCCGTGAGAGTCAGCAGCTGCCCTGCCACATCGCGCAGCTGGTTGCGCAGCAAGCGGTTCGCTCCGGCTGCGGCGTCCATTTCCGTCGGTCGTCGCTCACGGAGTCGGACTGCTATTGTATCTGCGTACATAATGAAAGCATACCGATCGTCACAAAACATAGAGACATAACTGACAAGGTAACCTGGCTCCCAAAGGATTCTACTTAATCTCTACCCTCCCCCACGCACACTCGTGTTCTATTTATTTATCCCGTGTTCACTTTATTACTCAGTAGCCAGAGTATTACGCCCGTGGATGTTAGGCCCCGACTGTTGTGGTTAGAGTTTACCGCTCCGATAACATCTTAATCTGTCACGCCCCGGGGGTTCGAATCGCGCGGAAGAGGAGCCACCGATGCCCCTGATTCAGCCATATATTTTTTTTTTGTAAACCAATACTCCCCGGCGCGTGCCCAGACCCGCCGCATACACAAATTCACTCTGCAAACGGGCAGAGTCTCCTTTGTATATGCACGGCGTCTCAACTACAAAGTGTCTCACAAGGCGTAGCACATACAATCTCTAACCAGATCAGTTACAGGTCTTGTTCACATACAACCAAACAACTCACGTGATATTCTATTATTCACTTAGCATATGGAGGCCGATGTTTTGAAAGGATAAATAATCACAGGGTTTTGAAAACGGCATCCACACGATGCCATCGTTTTATGAAAGACAGTTTGAAAACCACATAAATCCACAGGGTTTGAAAACGGCACCCACCCGATGCCAATCTTTTGTGAAAACAGTTCGCAAACCATAAATCCCACAAGGTTTGTAAGGTTCCGTGCCCACACGACACCCACGTTTTAAAAATAGTTTTCGCAACCGATTTTCTTTGCTTTTCATTGCTTAAAACGGCCAAGCAGGAAAGAATGCAACAATCAATCATTTATTTCAAAAGGGAAAGGGGCAACATCCACTTCGACCCCACGGGGGTGTCGCAATCCACAACTAGCTAGCATGAATAATAATTGAAAAGGGAAAGGAAAGTCACTGTATCTGAAGTCACAAAATGCCAGAACAGCACTCTCGCGGCCTCACCGGTGCCCTAGCACTCGCCCCTGGACGAACCTGTCACGGAGTGGGAAGTCAGTGACTGGAATAAACATGATGAGCAAGAAAAACTATAATAAAGCAAACCACTGTAACCAGAGCAACCGTCACCCCTCATACACCGTCAACATGAATATGACCTGCACCAAATATAAACCGGGCACCCTCCCCGGACACCGCACCGGGCCCCTACCCCGGTCACCGCCCCCCCCCCCTCTCTGCCGAGCACCTGCCTCGGCCGCCGAGCACCAACCTCGGCGTCACCGCTCACACCCTCCACCCATGAGGGCCCCCATTCCTAACGCCACCGTCGCGTGGGGTACACGGGTCAACGTACCACTTTTCCGGAAAAGCACACCCTTGCGGTGGCCAAACCGCTGGTGTGTGTGTAGCAAAACTTGAGCCTCAGATGATAAAGCGAATAAAGTAAGAATCGGGGTCAGCGTTGCTCATAAGGACAACCAGAAGGGAAAACACCTTTGCTCATGAGAATATCTTAAAGAGAAAAACACTGTTACTCATGAAAAGCAACTTAAAGAGAAACACACCTTTGCTCACGAAGAGCAACTTAAAGAGAAACCCACCTTTGCTCACGAAGAGCAACTTAGAGAGAAACCCACCTTTGCTCACGAAGAGCAACCTAGAGAGAAACACCTTTGCTCATGTCCGCCCTTACCCAATTAACCTCGGCGAAAATACCCACCTTGTGTGTGTGTCATCCGGCGTTCGGTACGTCCGTGATCGTGCGTCCGTCGCCAATAATGTCCTGCACTCCTGAAGGAACAAGGGCAAGTCAAGACTAAGGATCCGAAACTCACACCGACTCCCACCCACGTGCAGCGGAGTTCCCCGCCCGGCACCGGCCCGTGCGGCGCACACTCCGCCCGGGCACAGCACCGCGTGGCCCCAGCCCGCGCGGGCGCCCCTCCTGCGGGCGGCCCCGCGCGGCCAAGCGCCGCGCGAGTGCGTTGCCCCCGGTGCGGGGGCGACCCCGCGCGGCACCAGCCCGCGCGGGCGCCCCACCTGCGGGTGGCCCCGCGCGGCCAAGCGCCGCGCGGGCGCGCTGCCCGCGGTGCGGGGCGACCCCGCGCGGCACCAGCCCGCGCGGGCGCCCCCCCCGCGGGCGGCCCCGGGCGGCCAAGCGCCGCGCGAGCGCGCTGCCCGCAGTGCGTGGGCGACCCCGCGCGGCACCAGCCCGCGCGGGCGCCCCACCTGCGGGCGACCCCGCGCGGCCAAGCGCCGCGCGGGTGCGTTGCCCGCGGTGCGGGGGCGACCCCGCGCGGCACCAGCCCGCGCGGGCGCCCCTCCTGCGGGCGGCCCCGCGCGGCCAAGCGCCGCGCTGGTGCGTTGCCCGCGGTGCGGGGGCGACCCCGCGCGGCACCAGCCCGCGCGGGCGCCCCACCTGCGGGTGGCCCCGCGCGGCCAAGCGCCGCGCGGGCGCGCTGCCCGCGGTGCGGGGCGACCCCGCGCGGCACCAGCCCGCGCGGGCGCCCCTCCTGCGGGCGGCCCCGCGCGGCCAAGCGCCGCGCGGGTGTGTTGCCCGCGGTGTGGGGGCGACCCCGCGCGGCACCAGCCCGCGCGGGCGCCCCTCCTGCGGGCGGCCCCGCGCGGCCAAGCGCCGCGCGGGTGCGTTGCCCGCGGTGCGGGGCCGACCCCGCGCGGCACCAGCCCGCGCGGGCGCCCCACCTGCGGGCGACCCCGGGCGGCCAAGCGCCGCACGGGCGCGCTGCCCGCGGTGCGGGGGCGACCCCGCGCGGCCTTAGTCCGCGCGGGCGCCCCACCTGCGGGCGGCCCCGCGCGGCCAAGCGCCGCGCGGGCGCGCTGCCCGCGGTGCGGGGGCGACCCCGCGTGGCCTTAGCCCGCGCGGGCCCCCCACCCGCGGGCGGCCCCGCGCGGCCAAGCGCCGCGCGGTGCTCGCCTGCGGGTGGTGCCCGCGTGACGCTCCTGCCGCGCGGCGCCCCGCCCGCGGCCGGCCCGGCGGCGGCGGCGGCGGCGCTCCCCGCGAAAACTCCACCCCCGAAATGCCTACTCAAAAAAAAACCTAATAAAAACTCACCTTCGATCCGCCGGGAAAGAGAGGAAGGGGATCGTCCTAACGTTGCCCGGTCGATCCCGCGAGCAAGAAACCTCCGTCATTTTCCCGAAAGCCCCACCGTCGGTCGTACAAGAGCGAAAAAGGGTTGGGTCCCCGTTTTATTCCTCTCTTTTTCCCTCTCATGGTGTCTCTTAAAGAGAAACCCTAGCCGTCTTTTTCTTTCTCTTTTTCCCTCTCGTGGTGTCTCTTAACGGGAAACCCTAGCCGCCGAACGAAGGGACCTAGGAGGGAACACCTAAAACCCTAGGTTCCTCAAAGGGTTAATGAATAATTAAATAATAGGGACAGATCCGGCGGCTAGAATTACCTCGAGAAACGTGCCGATCGTCCGCACGAATCCCGGGGCGCCTAAGAGGGGTCCGAACTTCGGAATTTTATTTCGGGTGAACCGGGAGTCGGAATCTGAAACCGATCGCGCCCTCGTTCTCTATTTCGCGAGCCCTTCCGCCTAAAAATGTTCGCGAGCCCCGACGGATTCTCCGAAAAAACACCAAAAATTGTCCCTCAGTCGGGCGGTCGTAAGAAAAAGGGGTAACGGGAAGGGTCACGGAAAAGCCAGGTCTTACAAATGGTCTTTGTCATTTTCATTTTTTCCTGTCGGGCATCGGTGTAGAGCTTCATGTAATATCATAGATTTTGTAACACTTTATACCTCCTGCTAATAAAGTTTCCGTTTTATGTAACTATTGTAACGGGTTTACTAAAGTCGATAATTCGGAGGTGCGGGTATTTTTTTGCGATAGGGCTCGGAAAGCGGAGGACGGCAGCGCGATCGGATCCGGATTCCGATTTACGGAACTCCCGGAAAGGGGTAGAAAGTGATCGCAATGGCCAGGTAGTGCATCGAAATCCGCATAAGTGATTTGGCACGCTTTTCGAGGAAAAAGGAGGATTTATCTTTAAAGAATTATTCCGAAGAATATTAATTGAGGAATTAATTAATTGAGGAATTAATTAATTGAGGAATTATCCCTAAGCATTAATCCGAAGGATCTTATCTGAGGAATTAATTAATTAAGGAAATAATTAATTAGGATTTTAATACCCGATGTGGATTTTGCCGTACAAGAAGATTTAATTTGTGACTTCTCCGGAAAGAAAGAAAAAGGGAAACCCTAACCGAGAGAAAGAAAGAGCGAAAGAAAAGAAAAGAGAAGGCGAAACCCTAATCGGAAAGGAACGGTGGGAAAGAAGGTGAAGACGGAGGGACCTAGACCCCCCGACGAGCGTGACGAAGCCGGGAGCGTGATCGGATTACCGTCTTCGGCGATTAGAGGTAACCTAGATTTATGTTCGTGTATTTCGCTCGGTTTTTGGGGTTTCGTTCTCTTTCACGGAGTCTTAGGAGGAGTCGTCGCCGCGGAGCCCTAGGGCATCACCGCCGCGACCGGGATGCGCGCCGTGCGGGGACGGTGCCCGCACGGTCGCAACAAGTGCCGCGCGGGACCAAGGTCCCGCGAGGCCGAGAATAGGGTAAGCGCCACGCGGGGCCGGTGCCCGTGCGGCCGCGATAAGTGCCGCGCGGGCGGGCGCCCGCGCGGCGGCAGCACGCGCCGCGCGGGGCACATGCCCGCGCGGCCGCGGCGCGGGCAGGTGCCCGCGCGGCGGCAGCAGCACGCGCCGCGCGGGCCTCATGCCCGCGCGGCCGTGGCTGCATGCCGCGCGGGCGGGCGCCGGCGCGGTGGCGGCAGCGCGCGCCGCGCGAGGCTTATGCCCGCGCGGCCGCGGCTGCATGCCGCGCGGCGGTGGCGGCAGTGCGAGCCGCGCGAGGCTTATGCCCGCGCGGCCGCGGCTGCATGCCGCGCTGGCAGGTGCCGCGCGGCGGCGGCGGCAGCGCGTGCCGCGCGGGGAGCAAGCCCGCGCGGCCACGGCTAATGCCGCGCGGGGTCTGTGCCCGAGCGGCCGCGGTAAGTGCCGCGCAGGGCCGGTGCCCGCGCGGCCGCGGTTTGGGCCGTGCGAGGCCGAGGTCCGCACGATCGCGGAAGGTGCCGCGCGGGGTTGGTGCTCGTGCAGCCGCGGCTTGCACCGCGCGGAGCTAGGGCCCCCGCGGTCACGCCAAACCCCGCGCGGGGCTGGTGCCCGCGCGGCCGTACGACCCATGACACCGCGGGGGCAGCCGCGTCGCTCGACACGCACGGGCGCCACCGCCGGGTCAAGTTGTCCTTAGTGTTTTGAGTTGTTGGGCTCGGTTTATCCACTATTATCTTTCTGTTCTGACCACGGCTCTTTTGGGGACTACTTCTAGGTCCGGGCGTCAACAGAGAGCGAGGTTCGATCTTCGGAGTACACGTTTCGCATAATCAAGGTGGGTAGGTGTTAGTTATTATCGGTGTGGTGTCGTTTCCGAATACTCGTTTTGATAAAGTAGATATGGTTATAGTTTGACTAACCCCCTAGCATGTGAATCCTTTTTACTATTTCAATCAAGCGGCTGCGGTTGCAGGTGCGTTATACTTTTCTGGTTATAGCGGCTGAGGTCGCAAGGCAATAAAAAAATACTCATATTGCTTACACGCACACCAGCAGTTTGGCCACTGCAGAGGGTGTATTTTTTCGGACAGATGGTAAGTCGTTTACCCGTGTACCCCACAAGGGGAGGTTAGTGGGGACCCCTCAAGGTGAGGCGATTGCTACTTGGGCAGTGGAGGGGTTGGAGGCACCAAGAAGATGAGTACGGTATTGGGGTTGGTGCCCATAATATTCTGAAAGCTGGGGTAGGTGCCCAGCGGGACTTTCAACAGGGATTTAGCGATACATGAGGGGGAGGGGAAAAGTAAATGCTCCAGTGACGCGGTGTGTTCTTTCTATTTATTCCGTTTACTTGCATGTTCTCTACTTTATCAGTCACTGACAACCTACGCTGTGACAGGTTCGAGTAGGGGTGGATTTCGGGACGACGGTGAGGCATCAGTTAGAGGACACTAGCCAAGAGGGCTAGTAAAATGATACTTTATTTTATTTACCTTTGGTTATGGCATTACTATGGTTAGTTCAACTGTGATTTATATACTGTGGTTTCTGATGGATGTTGGGATAAGGACTTTCTTGTAACTAACTGGTGAATGATAGGATGTGTAATTGTGGCTTGTTTTCAAATACAAACCGATTTCAAAGGTGTTTTTAAAACAAGTGCCGTGTGGGCACCGATTTTAAAACCCGTGGATTTATCCTTTCAAGCTAATGGCCGCACAAAGAGTTTGCGAAAACGATTTAGAAAACTGGGTGTCGCGTGAGCACCGATTTTCAAAACCCCTGGGTTTATGCTATAGACTGTATAAGTTAGCGTTGATGGTTTGACATACTTATCCTCTCCTCGTTGCATGTCATGATTGGAATGGTTAAAGTATTGGACTTGTTGGTGACGCCGTGCATATACAAAGGAGACTGTCACGCCCCGGGGTCGAAACTGCGACCCGGGCTCGCCAACAGATCCGCCACCTATGCCAAACCCGCATAGGCGAAGCGTCCTACCTGCAAAAAGAACTACAGCTAACAGATATCAGAGCTAAAAGATAAAACTGCTATAGAAATAAAATCAACCACTGTACAACTGAAGATAAAACAACAAGGTCCATCTCCCAAAAATGATGATCATATAATAACCTCGAGTACAAAACTCATAGCTCAACAGGGAGATATCTCAAATAAAACATCAGTGTACAAGCTCTCAATACATCATATCCTCACTACATCAGTCTCTCAAAAGAGGAAATAAATACCAATCTACCGACTATACTGAAGATCTCCTCCAAAGGGGGTACCGCTACTCTCCGAAGATGGGTCTGGATCTAGCTCGCTACTCCCTCACCACGCACAGCAACCACAGAACGGCAACACCCGCCAAGACTCTGCAAAACAAAGGAGAGAAAGGACGAAAAGGGGGAAAAACCCCCGACGGGCGTGAGAACTACGCAAAAAGGGAGTTCTCAGTGGGTATCGCCACTAGGCACGACGATCTGCCCACCAAGACCACTAGAGGCAAAAGATAACTAATGCAGTAAGACTTAAAGCAGAAGCAGAAGACACTCTACGGCTACCATGCCTCTATCTGAATGCTCAAATGGGGAAACTCTGATAAATATATGCCACACTCGCACACGAGGTGCTCAATCGACCCAATCGAGCTGACTGCCACATCGGGTCCAGTCAAACCTGCGCCCACCTACAACCACCTCCCGCGGACGGGCAGGAATTACGTAGGGCGTCCAAACGGACTAACTCGCTATTGAGTAGTGGCTCATGCAGGCTATAGTCATAATCCATGCTCTCTCTCTCAGAACGGATAGACTCAAGATGCTCAACCTCTCACACAATGGTCAAAGAACTCACAACGACCACGAGACCACCGTCAAACCCCGAACGGTTCCCAACAATACTAGCACTGGTCTAAACACAGCTACTAGACTCCACTCGGTCCCCCAGGCACGAGTGTAACAAAAAGTATCTGCCTGAATAAACCCAATCGATAGACCAGTAATCACTGGTACTGCCTGCTCTGCTGTCGAACTCAAGAACCCCGCCTGGTGCCCGGCGATCACACCGTGGAAAGCCTACTCCGGAGTGGCACTCGAGGGGAGCGACCCACACGAGTAAAGTATCACTGTATCAAGCATCACTGTATCAAGTATCACGGTATCGAGTATCTCTGTAACCACTGTCTCATAATAGCAGGACTGGATCAAGACTATGATCAAAGTGGGAAACTCCGTCCACTAACAAAACCCCGATCTGATGCAATAGTACTCAAAAAGTGGGAAACACCATCCACTAGAACAAATCTGATACCCAATCTGATGCAACAGTCAACATCCGATCAACCGCCCAAAGTCCGCGGTCACCGCAATAACCCACAACCCACAATTGGGTAAAATAATCAAGATCCGGTCAACCGCCTACTGTCCGCGGTTGCCGCAATAACCCACAACCCAACATCAAGCACACCCTGTCTCTGACCCGAAGGTCCCAGCTACACTATCCCAAACCTCTGCTCGAACCCGAGCAACATGACTCAAAAGTCTAAATAAAAAGGAGAAAGAAAGCAATCATGGTTTCTCCTAAGTCAAATTCCAATATGTAGTGCAGCAGTAAAAGATGGCCTAACTATATGTCCATACACATATGTCCATACAAGCATGCATTTGTCCTCAAGAAGAATAAAGAAAATAAACCTCATGCCAAAATTATCAATGACCATACCTGTCCATAATTCTCAATCCATAATGGCTCCTCCGAGTAGAACCTGCACATAACTACATAATCCTATCCCAATGCATAAACCATCCTCATAAAAGGTTATGTGCTAATATGGCATGATAATTAATCATATCGGGTATCCTTGCCTTAGATAAGCTTCCACTAATCATCAACATGACTATTTGATTAATACCATTGTCATACTGTGAATAATTCACTTGCAATTTCCATAAAATCCTCATTGTTAAACTTACCGATCAATCCCCGCTATTGTACCATTCACCTGCATGCAATGCTAACATATGAAAATTTAGAGAACCGTCCACCGGTTCCGGGAATAAGGCACCCACCTGAAAAGCTGACTGTTCAAAGCCCAACAGCTGAAAACACCAGATAACTCTAATCCCTTGCTCCAATAAGTTCAGCACACCCGTAACTCTCCTGGCACAATACAAAGTCCACTAATACACATACATTCCAAAAGCTGCTCTCACACACACATACCACAACAGTCCCCGAAATGCTTAATTTTTACCTGCAGCAAGAGCCCAGAAAATTCCCAGAAAAATATCACCGCGATCCTCGCGTCGATAGCTTCGCAACGGTAGCTTGCACGCCCAAATCTGAGTTCGGTAAGCCAAGATAAAAATTCGGCAAGGGGGTACACTCATACAAAAATCTGTGTTAAAACTGTACACTGTTCACTGAGAAAACAGTAATTTTCACCTCGAAATAAATCTCACAAAAATCCAATAAAAATACGAGCGCGTTCCTTGTGATCCGTAGATGAAAAAGTTGTATAATCTCGTTTCCGTCAGACACTCGTGTGCAAAGATATGGCCAAAATACCCCGCTGCTGTCAAGGAAGTCCACACAGAAAATGGGGTTACAGTTTGCCTCGGGATCCGTGCCAAAACCTCGAAACGGGAAAGTGCGACCAAAACAAAAGATGAAGTCCTACCTCTTAGGAGTCTGCCGGCGCAAGAATCACAGCAAAGTGAGCTCGGGGTAGCCCAGGGGAGCCAAAACACTGTCGCTGCGCCGAAGAAGAACACTAGAAAGCAACATCGCGCCGCACCGTAAAATGGGGAACCTCGGGATTCGTGCCTCCTAAAATCCTAGAACTTGGCAGGAAGATCAAGCACTTAGAGGTGAAAAACTTTGCTTAAGGGAGCTCAGGCAGAGGAACTGTGGTTTGGGAGAAAAAAGCCCAAAACAGAGGCTCGGGCTGCCTTTAAATAGGCTGAGGAAACAATTGGGATAATTCCCACTAAGTCCGGGTTTTCGGGCGCCCGGAAACTTCCGGGCGCGCACAGTGCGGCCCGGCCCAGAACTTTCGGGCGCGCACAGTGCGGCCCGGTCCACCACACAGCCCAGTCCACTACTCCCCCGGGCCCCACTGCACCCGGTGCACCTGCGCCCGCAAATGGCGACGCGACACGTGGCCCGGCAACCCGTGCACCGCGCACGTCGCGCCGTGGACCGCGCACGTCGCGGCTGACCCGGGCCCGTACGGCCACCTGCCCCGCCGTACGGCCACCTGCCCCGGTCAATCAACTCCACCGATTGCGTGGACCGGGAGCACAACACCGGACCAACTACCTCACGCCACGTGTCCACCGGTCTACCGTGCACCCGGGCCCAAATTCAGTGGACCGCGCCTGCTGCACCGGCCAACCGGAGAGCGCCACGTGGCCCGCCCCCGGTGCACGACCTCCGCGGTGGACCGCGCGCCTGCCCGCGCGCCCGGGCGCCTGCCCGCGCCTTGCCCGCGCCGCGTGCCGCCGCGTGTCGCCTGCCCGAGGCCGCGCCGCCGCCCGCCGCCGCCGGCGACTGCCGGAGATACTGTTCCGGCATGAACAGTATCCGCCAACCCAAAAACATCAAGCAAATAGCCCATCTTGACCGTTTTCGCGCGCTGATTCCAAAAACGACGTCCATTTTGCCAAATTCCAATCCTATAATTTGCCGGAGGCTCCCGGAAAGGTATTTTTAATCCGAATTCCGCGCCGAGCCTAAATTTGATATCCACTCTGCGCGTAAACTCTTCTAAACATCCGACGGGGTCCCCCGATTACCCACGTGATCCATTTTAAGCCTCGAGTCCATCTCTTTTGTCCAAATGGGCGCGCGAACACCGCCGACATGCCACGTAGGCTTCCAGAAGCTGCTGGCCACACTGTAGAAGCCCTGCAAAGATCCGGGTCACCACATCCTCCCCCACTAAAAGAAAGTTTCGTCCTCGAAACTAAGGCAACTCCCAAGGAGTCTCAAAAACCAGGGGTCAATAATCAACACCGCCGTCTCCAGCTCCCAAGTCACCTATCACTCCCCGTGGTTACTCCTCAGCTACAACAACAGCAACAACCAGTACGGCATAGCCCGATTGCGCAATTCCCTCACCTCACGAGTCGGAATTCGCAACGGGCGTCCCTCGTACTCCAAACTCTCACAGACCCCAAAAGGAACGAGTCAATCACGGCGAGGGGTCCAAAACATAACACTCTTGAGCTGAGACGCAGAAAAACCTCCAAACTCCAACAAAAGACTGGGGGAAAGGAACGAACAGCCTGAGTAACACGCTCTAAAAACTCCCAAGAGCCAGCTCAACCAAAGCGACCCGAATCACAACCACACAAACACATACAAAGAAAAGGGGCCCAAACAAGCAGGGGTTCACACTCGGTCGCCCTCAAAACTCAACCACCTAAGTGGATTGCTCAGCCGCAGCCTCTCATCAAAAGGGATCCTCTGGGACACAAACTCAAACTCTGTACACCAGAATGGCCCCACACAGTGCCAGCTATGGAACCGTCAAACTCGACTCCCAAATAGCTCTTCTGCTCCAGGCATCCGCCACCACAGTGGCTCTGTCGGGGTGATACTGGATGCTCACAAAATCCAATGGTGGCTCTACAGCCACTACGGGAGGTATCACTATAACTCACAAATCCATCTCCCACCACTGACTAGGTTAGAATCGGCGCTGGTACCAATCTCATCACCCGGTCATCAAGCTCTGCTGGCACTATCCAGTCCAAAAACTCCTCACCCCAACAATGACCGTCGATCTCGGCCAGTCTTAAATAGCATCCACTTTGGCCGAATTCCACCGCCGCCCCTTCGGCTAGAATAAGTAATCCAGGAAGATATGCTCTCGAAGCTAACACTTGCACCACAACGACTTGGCAAAAAGTTTCTTCCCCACAGACCTTGTCACACCATATACAAATGCTGCACAAGCTCTAAATCACTCAGGGAGGGGGTAAAATCAAAATATCCCTGGAGGATGCCGCTAACCAACCGTTCAAGGCCAACAGAAATACAAAATTCCTCAATCTAGAGGCAACAGGGCATTAGTCAATCCATTGGCTTCACTGTACTCGTAATGCCCCTACTGTGTCCTGAACACCATCTAAATAAAGCCCTCAGTTGAAATTCCATATTGGTGCAGGCATCATACAATGACTGCCGGAATATAGCTCCTTCAAAAGGTTCTAAATAATACCTGGACTTGCCTGGACTCCAATCCCAAAGGGCTCTCACCGTCGTGTATCAACGACGTGGCACTAGGTCAAACAGACCCTCTATCCATCAAATCCACGCACCTAAGAAATCAACTCTCGCAGCTCTAAAGGCGATATCCAATGAGGGGCTAATGAAGTTGGCGCGGTTTCCAGAATCACGTCAATCGCAATCTTAATCTTCCTAACAGGCGGCATAATCATCAACTCGAGTGGACTCACACCCGGGATTCCGCAGTAATAGAAATATCCTTTGGTCCCGGCACCACCACAAGCTCCTCTCACACAGTCGCTAAACCCTGTGTGCTCGAATAATCTCCCCATAACAAGCCTCCTTTGTCTGCCTCGCAAAAGTCACAATCAGCACCCTCTCTGCACTTAACCATCCAGTGGTGCCGTGCCAACCATTCCCAAGCACTGGGTCAAAACATCAAACTACCACCCATATCAAAAGGTTTGCCGGTATAACTCATGGTCTCAACGACACTGAACATAATCCACAAGCCTCCTTCACATGCACAACACCGATGGTATCCTGTACCTCTAGTGCACGTGGTAACAACTCTGCCTCTAGTCCATGCCAGAATGCAAAGTGCACTAACTCCGACTACTGTGATGAAATCACACCTGCGACACCCCGATCCACTGCCGTGGCGCCCTCCAACCAGGCGGCACAAACTCATCCACACGATGCAAGCGGTTGTCGCTTAGTCCACCCGAAAATATCCAATCAATCACAAGGGAGCACGACCTCTGTCTCTGCTCACGCTGAGATGCCGAACGTGGTCTCTCGCAAACAACCAATCCACGCTACCGCTGCGCCACTCTGATTAAATGGCTGTTGCTGTCATCGGGGTCCACCCAACCCCTGACGTCTCAGAAATCCACTTGGGTATCATCGTCATACGACCAAGCACGATTGATTCATGCAATTCCTTATACAATTATCCTTACTAAGCTCACCCCTCAATCACATATAATGCACCCCAAACATGCCAGTTATCAATCACACAGGGTAACATCCCCCTTGGGTAAGCTTTACATTAACCATCCACAAGGATATCCACCACCCAGGAAAGCAAAACGAAAATGCCTCTGCCTGCCGATCTGTCCTCCATCACCTAGCGCCAAGCGCCTCCCTCCAGAACTCGCCTCTAGCGGCAGATCCCCATCCAAGGAACTGCAGTGTCCAGCTCCAAACACAATGACTACTCCGACGAGGCATCCACAGTCCAAAACCCGAACAGGAGGGACCGAAAAGAAACTAAGGAGTATCCTGGCGCAATCCACTCCCAATCTCACTTATCCTATGTGCCTCGTCCCTCTAAACCTGGAGCGCCAGTTCAACAACTGCATAAACTCTCTAACACAGGGAGGCTCTCAATTGATCACTCCATCACCCCCAACCACGACTCTGCCTCCAAAGGCTCCAAACTCAATCTTACGAGTCGGGGTGGTTCATCTGCCAATCTGGCTTGCAAAATCAAACATGCCCCACAGCTCCTCTGCTGTCAACCATCCACCCTACCTCAGTGCCTTGGCACTAAACATTGGCACGGAGGGGGCCACTCACTCCATGGGCGCTACAAAAATCCCTGCCGCTGAGGATACTACATCCTGGTGGTCTCAGAAGAAAAGTACTGTCGGGCTGCCCACTGCTCTGACAACTGCGTCACCAAACTAGCTGCTCACTCTGCCGCTGATATGCCTCTGACAATCCTGTCATCTGGGTCCGGAGTTCTCTGACCTCAATCCGGGTATCCGGCCCAAAACCAACCGCTCAAGCTCAACTGCCATGACAGGATGCACCAGGGTCCCAAACCCAGCGTCGGGGAGACACTGCTCGCCACGACGAAACCGCAAATCAGCACACAACAACGCTCGACCCAATCCGGCGAAAGTCTAGAGCATGTTACCCATTCCACAGCGTTATGTTGTCTGCAGCCAACATAACTACTTAGGAGAATAAACATGCCAATCACTCATCCCGTCCCTCGGGAGAGGTGTAAAACTCAATCAGGACTCTCGCTACAAATCACGACTCTCACGAAGTCATCCTAGGGTCCAACCACAAGCCTAGGGTTTCTAAGTCCACCATGACCTGCAACCTAGGCTCTGATACCACCTAATCTGTCACGCCCCGGGGTCGAAACTGCGACCTGGGCTCGCCAACAGATCCGCCACCTATGCCAAACCCGCATAGGCGAAGCGTCCTACCTGCAAAAAGAACTACAGCTAACAGATATCAGAGCTAAAAGATAAAACTGCTATAGAAATAAAATCAACCACTGTACAACTGAAGATAAAACAACAAGGTCCATCTCCCAAAAATGATGATCATATAATAACCTCGAGTACAAAACTCATAGCTCAACAGGGAGATATCTCAAATAAAACATCAGTGTACAAGCTCTCAATACATCATATCCTCACTACATCAGTCTCTCAAAAGAGAAAATAAATACCAATCTACCGACTATACTGAAGATCTCCTCCAAAGGGGGTACCGCTACTCTCCAAAGATGGGTCTGGATCTAGCTCGCTACTCCCTCACCACGCACAGCAACCACAGAACGGCAACACCCGCCAAGACTCTGCAAAACAAAGGAGAGAAAGGACAAAAAGGGGGAAAAACCCCCGACGGGCGTGAGAACTACGCAAAAAGGGAGTTCTCAGTGGGTATCGCCACTAGGCCCGACGATCTGCCCACCAAGACCACTAGAGGCAAAAGATAACTAATGCAGTAAGACTTAAAGCAGAAGCAGAAGACACTCTACGGCTACCATGCCTCTATCTGAATGCTCAAATGGGGAAACTCTGATAAATATATGCCACACTCGCACACGAGGTGCTCAATCGACCCAATCGAGCTGACTGCCACATCGGGTCCAGTCAAACCTGCGCCCACCTACAACCACCTCCCGCGGACGGACAGGAATTACGTAGGGCGTCCAAACGGACTAACTCGCTATTGAGTAGTGGCTCATGCAGGCTATAGTCATAATCCATGCTCTCTCTCTCAGAACGGATAGACTCAAGATGCTCAACCCTCTCACACAATGGTCAAAGAACTCACAACGACCACGGGACCACCGTCAAACCCCGACGGTTCCTAACAATACTAGCAATGGTCTAAACACAGCTACTAGACTCCACTCGGTCCCCCAGGCACGAGTGTAACAAAAAGTATCTGCCTGAATAAACCCAATCGATAGACCAGTAATCACTGGTACTTGCTGCTCTGCTGTCGAACTCAAGAACCCCGCCTGGTGCCCGGCGCTCACACCGTGGAAAGCCTACTCCGGAGTGGCACTCGAGGGGAGCGACCCACACGAGTAAAGTATCACTGTATCAAGCATCACTGTATCAAGTATCACGATATCGAGTATCTCTGTAACCACTGTCTCATAATAGCAGGACTGATCAAGACTATGATCAAAGTGGGAAACTCCGTCCACTAACAAACCCCGATCTGATACAATAGTACTCAAAAAGTGGGAAACACCATCCACTAGAACAAATCTGATACCCAATCTGATGCAACAGTCAACATCCGGTCAACCGCCAAAGTCCGCGGTCACCGCAATAACCCACAACCCACAATTGGGTAAATAATCAAGATCCGGTCAACCGCCTACTGTCCGCGGTTGCCGCAATAACCCACAACCCAACATCCAAGCACACCCTGTCTCTGACCCGAAGGTCCCAGCTACACTATCCCAAACCTCTGCTCGAACCCGAGCAACATGACTCAAAAGTCTAAATAAAAAGGAGAAAGAAAGCAATCATGGTTTCTCCTAAGTCAATTCAATAGTAGTGCAGCAGTAAAAGATGGCCTAACTATATGTCCATACACATATGTCCATACAAGCATGCATTTGTCCTCAAGAAGAATAAAGAAAATAAACCTCATGCCAAATTATCAATGACCATACCTGTCCATAATTCTCAATCCATAATGGCTCCTCAGAGTAGAACCTGCACATAACTACATAATCCTATCCCAATGCATAAACCATCCTCATAAAAGGTTATGTGCTAATATGGCATGATAATAATCATATCGGGTATCCTTGCCTTAGATAAGCTTCCACTAATCATCAACATGACTATTTGATTAATACCCATTGTCATACTGTGAATAATTCACTTGCAATTTCATAAAAATCCTCATTGTTAAACTTACCGATCAATCCCCGCTATTGTACCATTCACCTGCATGCAATGCTAACATATGAAAATTTAGAGAACCGTCCACCGGTTCCGGAATAAGGCACCACCTGAAAAGCTAACTGTTCAAAGCCCAACAGCTGAAAACACCAGATAACTCTAATCCCTTGCTCCCAATAAGTTCAGCACACCCGTAACTCTCCTGGCACAATACAAAGTCCACTAATACACATACATTCCAAAAGCTACTCTCACACACACATACCACAACCGTCCCCGAAATGCTTAATTTTTACCTGCAGCAAGAGCCCAGAAAATTCCCAGAAAAATATCACCGCGATCCTCGCGTCGATAGCTTCGCAACGGTAGCTTGCACGCCCAAATCTGAGTTCGGTAAGCCAAGATAAAAATTCGGCAAGGGGGTACACTCATACAAAAATCTGTGTTAAAACTGTACACTGTTCACTGAGGAGGAAACAGTAATTTTCACCTCGAAATAAATCTCACAAAAATCCAATAAACATACGAGCGCGTTCCTTGCGATCCTTAGATGAAAAAGTTGTATAATCTCATTTCCGTCAGATGCTCGTGTGCAAAGATATGGCCAAAATACCCCGCTGCTGTCAAGGAAGTCCACACAGAAAATGGGGTTACAGTTTGCCTCGGGATCCGTGCCAAAACTCGAAACGGGAAAGTGCGACCAAAACGAAAGATGAAGTCATCCTCTTAGGAGTCTGCCGGCGCAAGAATCACAGCAAAGTGAGCTCGGGGTAGCCCAGGGGAGCAAAAACACTGTCGCTGCGCCGAAGAAGAACACTAGAAAGCAACATCGCGCCGCACCGTAAAATGGGGACCTCGGGATTCGTGCCTCCTAAAATCCTAGAACTTGGCAGGAAGATCAAGCACTTAGAGGTGAAAAACTTTGCTTAAGGGAGCTCGGGCCGAGGAGGTGGGTTTGGGAGAGAAAAAAGCCCAAAACAGAGGCTCGGGCTGCCTTTAAATAGGCTGAGGAAACAATTGGGATAATTCCCACTAAGTCCGGGTTTCGGGCGCCCGCGGAAATTCCGGGGCGCACAGTGCGGCCGGCCAGGCCCAGAACTTTCGGGACCGCGCACAGTGCGGCCCAGGTCCACCCACAGCCCAAGGTCCAATACTCCCACACCCCCCCGGGAGCCCACTGCACCCGGTGCACCTGCCCGCACGCAAATGGCGACACGACACGTGGCCCGGCCAACACCGGCAAACGCGCCGTCGCGCCGTGGACCGCGCACGG
>CM055067.1:8463228-8587652 GCA_029204045.2 Tillandsia leiboldiana | reverse complement strand
TACGCTCAAAGATGGGTCTGGATCTAGCTCGCTACTCCCTCACCACGCACAGCAACCACAGAACGGCAACACCCGCCAAGACTCTGCAAAACAAAGAGAGAAAGGACAAAAAGGGGAAAAACCCCGACGGGCGTGAGAACTACGCAAAAAGGGAGTTCTCAGTGGGTATCGCCACTAGGCCCGACGATCTGCCCACCAAGACCACTAGAGGCAAAAGATAACTAATGCAGTAAGACTTAAAGCAGAAGCAGAAGACACTCTACGGCTACCATGCCTCTATCTGAATGCTCAAATGGGGAAACTCTGATAAATATATGCCACACTCGCACACGAGGTGCTCAATCGACCCAATCGAGCTGACTGCCACATCGGGTCCAGTCAAACCTGCGCCCACCTACAACCACCTCCCGCGGACGGACAGGAATTACGTAGGGCGTCCAAACGGACTAACTCGCTATTGAGTAGTGGCTCATGCAGGCTATAGTCATAATCCATGCTCTCTCTCTCAGAACGGATAGACTCAAGATGCTCAACCTCTCACACAATGGTCAAAGAACTCACAACGACCACGGGACCACCGTCAAACCCCGAACGGTTCCTAACAATACTAGCAATGGTCTAAACACAGCTACTAGACTCCACTCGGTCCCCCAGGCACGAGTGTAACAAAAAGTATCTGCCTGAATAAACCCAATCGATAGACCAGTAATCACTGGTACTGCCTGCTCTGCTGTCGAACTCAAGAACCCCGCCTGGTGCCCGGCGCTCACACCGTGGAAAGCCTACTCCGGAGTGGCACTCGAGGGGAGCGACCCACACGAGTAAAGTATCACTGTATCAAGCATCACTGTATCAAGTATCACGGTATCGAGTATCTCTGTAACCACTGTCTCATAATAGCAGGACTGGATCAAGACTATGATCAAAGTGGGAAACTCCGTCCACTAACAAAACCCCGATCTGATACAATAGTACTCAAAAAGTGGGAAACACCATCCACTAGAACAAATCTGATACCCAATCTGATGCAACAGTCAACATCCGGTCAACCGCCCAAAGTCCGCGGTCACCGCAATAACCCACAACCCACAATTGGGTAAAATAATCAAGATCCGGTCAACCGCCTACTGTCCGCGGTTGCCGCAATAACCCACAACCCAACATCAAGCACACCCTGTCTCTGACCCGAAGGTCCCAGCTACACTATCCCAAACCTCTGCTCGAACCCGAGCAACATGACTCAAAAGTCTAAATAAAAAGGAGAAAGAAAGCAATCATGGTTTCTCCTAAGTCAAATTCCAATATGTAGTGCAGCAGTAAAAGATGGCCTAACTATATGTCCATACACATATGTCCATACAAGCATGCATTTGTCCTCAAGAAGAATAAAGAAAATAAACCTCATGCCAAAATTATCAATGACCATACCTGTCCATAATTCTCAATCCATAATGGCTCCTCAGAGTAGAACCTGCACATAACTACATAATCCTATCCCAATGCATAAACCATCCTCATAAAAGGTTATGTGCTAATATGGCATGATAATTAATCATATCGGGTATCCTTGCCTTAGATAAGCTTCCACTAATCATCAACATGACTATTTGATTAATACCATTGTCATACTGTGAATAATTCACTTGCAATTTCCATAAAATCCTCATTGTTAAACTTACCGATCAATCCCCGCTATTGTACCATTCACCTGCATGCAATGCTAACATATGAAAATTTAGAGAACCGTCCACCGGTTCCGGGAATAAGGCACCCACCTGAAAAGCTAACTGTTCAAAGCCCAACAGCTGAAAACACCAGATAACTCTAATCCCTTGCTCCAATAAGTTCAGCACACCCGTAACTCTCCTGGCACAATACAAAGTCCACTAATACACATACATTCCAAAAGCTACTCTCACACACACATACCACAACAGTCCCCGAAATGCTTAATTTTTACCTGCAGCAAGAGCCCAGAAAATTCCCAGAAAAATATCACCGCGATCCTCGCGTCGATAGCTTCGCAACGGTAGCTTGCACGCCCAAATCTGAGTTCGGTAAGCCAAGATAAAAATTCGGCAAGGGGGTACACTCATACAAAAATCTGTGTTAAAACTGTACACTGTTCACTGAGAAAACAGTAATTTTCACCTCGAAATAAATCTCACAAAAATCCAATAAAAATACGAGCGCGTTCCTTGCGATCCTTAGATGAAAAAGTTGTATAATCTCATTTCCGTCAGATGCTCGTGTGCAAAGATATGGCCAAAATACCCCGCTGCTGTCAAGGAAGTCCACACAGAAAATGGGGTTACAGTTTGCCTCGGGATCCGTGCCAAAACCTCGAAACGGGAAAGTGCGACCAAAACAAAAGATGAAGTCCTACCTCTTAGGAGTCTGCCGGCGCAAGAATCACAGCAAAGTGAGCTCGGGGTAGCCCAGGGGAGCAAAAACACTGTCGCTGCGCCGAAGAAGAACACTAGAAAGCAACATCGCGCCGCACCGTAAAATGGGGAACCTCGGGATTCGTGCCTCCTAAAATCCTAGAACTTGGCAGGAAGATCAAGCACTTAGAGGTGAAAAACTTTGCTTAAGGGAGCTCGGGCAGAGGAGGTGTGGTTTGGGAGAAAAAAGCCCAAAACAGAGGCTCGGGCTGCCATTAAATAGGCTGAGGAAACAATTGGGATAATTCCCACTAAGTCCGGGTTTTCGGGCGCTCGGAAACTTCCGGGAGCACACAGTGCGGCCCGGCCCAGAACTTTCGGGCGCGCACAGTGCGGCCCGGTCCACCACACAGCCCAGTCCACTACTCCCCCGGGCCCCACTGCACCCGGTGCACCTGCGCCCGCAAATGGCGACGCGACACGTGGCCCGGCAACCCGTGCACCGCGCACGTCGCGCCGTGGACCGCGCACGTCGCGGCTGACCCGGGCCCGTACGGCCACCTGCCCCGCCGTACGGCCACCTGCCCCGGTCAATCAACTCCACCGATTGCGTGGACCGGGAGCACAACACCGAACCAACTACCTCACGCCACGTGTCCACCCGGTCTACCGTGCACCCGGGCCCAAATTCAGTGGACCGCGCCTGCTGCACCGGCCAACCGGAGAGCGCCACGTGGCCCGCCCCCGGTGCACGACCTCCGCGGTGGACCGCGCGCCTGCCCGCGCGCCCGGGCGCCTGCCCGCGCCCTGCCCGCGCCGCGTGCCGCCTGCCCGAGGCCGCGCCGCCGCCCGCCGCCGCCGGCGACTGCCGGAGATACTGTTCCGGCATGAACAGTATCCGCCAACCCAAAAACATCAAGCAAATAGCCCATCTTGACCGTTTTCGCGCGCTGATTCCAAAAACGACGTCCATTTTGCCAAATTCCAATCCTATAATTTGCCAGAGGCTCCCGGAAAGGTATTTTTAATCCGAATTCCGCGCCGAGCCTAAATTTGATATCCACTCTGCGCGTAAACTCTTCTAAACATCCGACGGGGTCCCCCGATTACCCACGTGATCCATTTTAAGCCTCGAGTCCATCTCTTGTGTCCAAATGGGCGCGCGAACACCGCCGACATGCCACGTAGGCTTCCAGAAGCTGCTGGTCACACTGTAGAAGCCCTGCAAAGATCCGGGTCACCACAGAGACTCCGCCCGTTTGGGGAGTGAATTTGTATATGCGGCGGGTCTGATACGCGCCGGAGGCAAGGTTCATGTAAATATTTAAGAAAAAAAAAATGGGTACGTTTTCCGCTCCTTTAGAACCTCCGGGGCGTGACACTTCAAGAGGTAACCAGCTTTATCAGTCATTTTTACATGTTCCTTCTTGAAATGCTCATTTTTCTCTTGAAGTGAAGTATTTGTTTTTATCAAGTTATCCCTTTCCACTTCAAGACCGGTCGAGAGAGAAGTTGCCCTTTTTACTTCTTCTTCGAGATCCCGCAATCTCCCTCTCAACCCCTTGTTTTGCTTAGCCAGTTTCATTGAATCCCTCAAAAGTTTATGGTAGGCTAAAACAAAATCTTCACCTTCGGAATTATCCGATTCATTGTCCATTGCAGTTTTTTCAATTTGGGAGGAGTTGGACAATGACTCAGATGTGCTTGCCATAAAGCATATGAACGGTGAAGATGTGGACGCGTGGAACGCCGTTGCGTTATTCTCTTCATCACTTGAAAAACTTGAAGATGACTCATTTGACGTTGAGGTGTCATCCCAAGTGACGGCTTGCATCGCTTTCTTCTTTGACGGATTCTTATTTGGACACTCCGTTGAGATATGGCCGTACCCTCGGCACTTGAAGCATTGGACTTGTCCCTCTGAGCTTTTCTTATCCTTTGAAAAACTTTCTTGCTTTCTTGACTTTTGGCTTGAAAAACCTTTGCCTTTCTTCCACTTTCCGAAGGATGGAGTTTTACTTGAATTACCCCTTTGAAAGTTTCGGCGAAATCTTCTTGTCAAGAGAGCAAGCTGCTTCTCAAAGTCCTCCATAGATAGGTTCTCGTCATTGTCTGAGGAGGATGAATCCTCGTCTTCTTCTTTTGTTGTTTTCAAAGCATAACCTGAAGACTTAGAAGTAGATGCTTTTCCAGAAGAATAGTTAGTAGGAAATGTCATTTCATATCTTTGTAATGAACCAACTAATTCTTCTACACGGATTTCGTCCGGGTGTTTAATAGTTTCAATGGCCGTAACCTTGGAACGAAATATTTCAGGAAGAGTTCTTAAAATCTTTCTTACAATTTTAAATTCTAAAATTTTCTCTCCCAAGTTAGCACATGTGTTCACGATGTCTTGCAATCGTGTATAGTAATCTGTGAAAGATTCATTTTCTGCCATGAAAATAGAGTCAAATCTGCTCGTAAGCATTTGCAGCTTTTGAATCTTCACAAGGTTAGTTCCCTCATGTGTAACTTGAAGAACATCCCAGATTTCTTTCGCAGTCTCACATGCCGAGACGCGAGAGAATTCCGTTTGTGACAAGGCATTAAATAAAGCGTTAATTCCTTTGCCATTGTAAGAAGATAAGCCTATCTCTTCCTTGGTCCATTTCGACCTAGGTTTGATGGTGTGAACATCAACAATAATTTTAGTTGGATTAAACCATCCTAACTCAATTGATTGCCACACCCGTTCGTCGATGGAAATAAAAAATGCTTTCATCCGTACTTTCCAGTAGGCATAGTTTGTTCCATCGAAGAACGGGAGTCTGTTGATGTTTCCACCTTCAGCCATTGTTTACAACCCTATTCCCGCTCTGATACCAATTGTTGGGTTATGTTAAAATATGGATCTAAATAGGGGAAAAACCACCTAGAGGGGGGGTGAATAGGTGTAAACAATAAACACTCAAAAATCGTTGCGCAATAAAACCCAATGCGGAAATGAAAATATAACACGCAAGATTTTTATGTGGAAAACTCCAAAACCGGAGTAAAAAAACCACGGGACCGATAACACGGCGAAATCCACTAGAATTATAACACGTACAAAGGTGATATACCGTACTTACAGACGACTCGACCTTTTTCCATACGCTCCTAGTAGATCTTCTCCGCTCGCTCCGCAACGCTCCTCCAATCCACGATTAGCGTCCAACGCCGAATCCACGACGTCCAACGCCGAATCCACGGCGTCCAACGTCGAATCCACGACGTCCAACCGAATCCACGGTCTTCACCCAGTAGCACGTCTCGAATCCACGAACGTACCTCGCTCCGAATCCACGAGAGCGGTAGCACCTTGAATCCACAAGGCCACGCGAGTCCACGCGCCGATTTTGGGAAAATCGTTGTTTTTGGGTGGTGATGATCCACCGAATACTTAGATCAAAGATAGATCGGAAATACCATCTAAGTATTCATTAATTTGATTCTACTCAAAATCTGAGTATGAAAACCTAGAATCAAATTAATCAATATAGATGAAGAAACATAGATTTAATCTCGTTATTTCCTTTCTTCTCTATATGTGGATTTTTCTCTTTCGACAGTATTTTTGGATTACCCTAAAAAAGAATCGTAGGGTTTATTTATAGGTTAGAAACCGTTGGAAGAGGATAAGAATCAAAAACTGACCTAATCTGAAATTTTTCAGGACGACGGTCCAGACTGGAATCGGCGGTCCGGACTGTCGTGGCTAAACAGACAATTTCCAGAAAAACATACGTTCGGGGTCCGGATTGAAGTACCCGATCCGGACTGTTCATGCAGTTTCTGCAAAAACCACGTTCGGGGTCCAGACTGAAGATCCACGGTCCGAACTGGATTTGCGCATGAACAAACAACGTTCGGGGTCCGGACTGTGATCACTGATCCGGATCCTGAACATGTCCCATGTCCAGTTTTTGATTTTTTATGCAATTAAAAATCTATCCAAGTGTTTCTACACTATAAGAAGTATTCGGATCATCAAAATTAATTAGTTAAACGTACCTGATCCTTTTGAATTCTTCTTTCTTGAGATTGAGGTATATGATCCAAACTTCTTAATCTTCAATCTTCAAAACTTAACACTTTCACGAAATACGCCAAAACAAATTCCTTAATACGACGTTCAACTGAATCCACGGTCTTCACCAATGTAGCACGTATCGATCACACGAACGCCCCTCGCTCCGAATCCACGAAAGCGGTAGCACCTTGAATTCACAAGGCCACACCAATCCACGCGCCGATTGTCTTTTCAGAAATCGTTGTTTTATTTATTGGTGGTGATGATAATCGAATACTCAGATCATATAGATAGACAAGGAAACACTTTCTGAGAATTCATCGATTTGATTCTTCAAAAGAAAAAGGAGATTGAAAAAATTTCGAATCAAATCGATAAATATAGAAAAAGAAAACCTAAAATAAAACGGTGTTTACCTTTTATTCTCTATAGGTGGATTTATTTTTCTTACCTTTGATCCCTTTTTGTATTGCCTTTGATCCCCCTTGGGATACCCTAAAAGATGAACTTTTGGGTCTATTTATAGGTTAGAAACCGTTTGGAAAGAGATAAGAATCTAAACTGACTTTACATATTTTTTCCCGCACCACTGTCCGGACTGGATTTTGCTGATCCGGACTATCGTCTTTTTTCAGAAAATTTCCTGAAAAACAGGTTCGGGGTCCGGACTGGAATGACCTGATCCGGACTGATTCATGCGATATTGCAAAAACAAAGTTCGGGGTCCGGACTAGATGTGGCTGGTCCGGATCCTGAATGTCTAAAAAGTCTTGTTTCAAATTTTTATACAATGAAAACTTATTCCAATTGTTTCTAAAATATAAGAATGTATTCAAATCACCAAAAATATTTAGTTAAACATATCTGATCATTTTGAATCCATTCTTCTTGAGATTGATATATGTGATCGACAATTCTTCAACTTCAATCTTCAAGACTCAAAACACTTCACGAAATACGCCAATACAAAAATCCTTAACAATTTCTCCCTTTGGCGGTTTCGTGACAAAACATGTAATCCACAAAAATAAACAAAAAGATATTTTTGTTGTTATCACCATACAACAAAAATTCACATGAATGACCCAAATAAAGTGTAAATACAAGAGATAAACTCCTATTACAAACTCTAGACTTAGACGCTTGTACTCTCTGCAAAAGAAATAATTTCTTGATAAAAGAAATCTTTTGATACCTCAAGAATTTTAAAATTCAATAAGCAATCAGAGAGATAGAGTTTATACTCATGTAACTTATGACATTATTTAATCAGATATGTATGAAAGTAGACAATCAAAGATTCACATATCATATATCAATAAGGTTCCAAATGTCAAAGTTCAAAGTTCACAAAAGATACCAACCTGGCACTAGCACTTGTTCTTGTCCTTTCTGTAGGTTTTTATAAAGATCCACAAGGATCTAAATAGGTACTATCAAACAACTAGAGGGGGGGGAGAAAAGGTGTAATACTCAAAAACCAATCTCAGTGCAAAATAAAAACCAATGCGGAAAATAAAAAACAGCACACCGAGATTTACGTGGAAACTCCAATCCAGGAGAAAAACCACGGGACCAACACGCAATAACAATCCACTAAGAATAGAAGAATAACAAGGTGATTACCGACTCCACGGACTCAAACCCCTCCTTCAACTTCTTCGAATCTTGCTCTCCACCGATTGCACGTCCACTGCACACGTTCGAATCCACGAACGCCACTCGAATCTACGAGCACACGTTTCGAATCCACCAAACGCCTTCAACACACCGAATCCACGGTGCTACGTCGAATCCACGACGCAAACTCAGCCGATACAGAATATAGGCTTTGATGGTGATCCTTTGCTTAGATTAATATTGAAGAACCATAGATGGAATCTCTAAGCAAAGACTAGATCAATTCGACAAAAAGTATGTCATGGAAGAACCGTCGAATTGACCTAAAAGAGGCTAAAGAGAAGAACGGTAAAAACCAGCCTCTAGGGTTGCTCTCGAGTGTTTTGTAAATTGATCGGTAGTTTTTGAGAAACCCTAAGTGTCTATTTATAGGTTGGAAACCTTTGGAAAAAGATAAGCATCAAAAACTAACTTAACAGAATTTCTCCCGCACGACGGTCCGGACTGGATTTGGCTGATCCGGACTGTCGTCTTCTTTCAGCAATTTTCTTGAAAAAATAGTTTGGGGTCCGGACTGGAATTTCTTGATCCGGACTGTTCATGCGATTTCATCAAACACATAGTTTGGGGTCCGAACTGAAACAGGGGAGGTCCGGACTGGAATTCCACATGAACTAAACTATGTTCGGGGTCCGGACTGGAATTGTCTGATCCGAATCCTGAACATCCAACTTGTCCAGTTTTTGATTTTTATGCAATGAAAACTTATCCAAGTGTTTCTAAACTACTCAAATGTATTCGGATCACCAAAATTATTTAGTTAAACGTACCTGATCATTCCTAATCCATTTTCCTTGAGATTGGTGTAATTGATCCACAATTCTTCATCTTCAATCTTCAAGACTCAAAACACTGAGTGTCAACTTGAGCTCTTGTTGAATCTTCTCTGAGTCTTCGATTGCTGATTGACAATTTGATCACTTCAAGACTCCGACTCAACTCACGAAATATGCCAACACAAAAAGCCGTAACAATCTCCCCCTTTGACAATTTCGTGACAAAACCCAAAAATACATAAAACGCTCAAGACACTCATCTTAAATAAAAAAAAATGAAACTCAATGTCATCACCAAAACATTGACTTTCTTTGCGTGAAAGATCCAATAAACAAAAATTACATTTGAACCAGTCCTAGAATAAACTCTATGACTTAGGACTTGGAGTCTTAAAGTGATGTAAATCCTGCAAAACAAAACTCCAAACAAAATCAAACGTTAGTCGTTATAAATTAAATGTAAATCCTACATTTGATTTGTCCTTTTGGTTCTTTTGTTTTCCGACTCCTCATCTTTTTTTTTCATCTCCCCCTATGTTGAGCATCTCTTTTTATCATCTCTGTTCTCCCCTTTTTTTGATTCGTCCTTATCCATTCCTGTTTCTGTTCTCCCCCTTTTTGTCATAAATTATCAAACAGTGAATATAGACAAAAGAAAATCACTAACAGCATTAGTTCATAGAGAGATAAAAGCTCAGTTTCGGTATATAATAAAAACGCAGATTGCGTACCGGTACTCAAGAGCAAAAATCATAAAAATTCTTGAAACAAATCCAAATTTTGAAATCTTTCAAATACCGATTTGTGTTCCATCAAGAAAATAATTTAAGTGCTTTGAAATATAATGAGATCAACATAGATGTCATTCAATCCAATTAATTTTACAAAAATTAAAAAGATTTACTCCGAAATCATGAAAAACAAAGATAAAACATTATAAACCGTTTTTCATATTATATAAATCAAACACAAGTCATCAAAAATAATCTAGAGATCCAAACTCTATCAAGATGTAACGGATTTACAAAGATGACTTACAGAGATTTCCAAATGACATCAATTTGTTTTCTACCCTTTCAAATTTGAGATAAGCACTAAAATACCTAAGGGTGGCTCTTTGAGCATCTTTCAACTATCCCACCTTATACCAACCAGGAGATTGTTCAAAAATATAGTATATTTGAATATGAATCTCCGAATGCTTCAACTAAAAAATTTCAAAAATATTTTTCAAGCATCCAAAACATGTGGTAGCTTCACACACAAACCGGACGACCGGGGTGGCAGCTCTTTCCAACATGTGGTGGTAGTTTTCACACTCCTTTCGGATGTAACTCTTTCCATATATTTTACAATTCATTTATTTACCCTTGAAAAAATGCAATCTCTTATGTGAAAGAATTAAATCCTAAATTTTAGTCTATCGGTTGTCTCATATTTATCACAATGAATTCACACAACCGAGATAGGTTAAGTATCTTAAAATCACACAAGATTACTAAAATTTGATGAATATAACTATCAAAAACTCCTATAATGGAATATCTTCAAAGATTATGATTATGGAGTAAAGTTGATAATTCATATAAGATTAAATTGGAGTGAATGAAAGTAAATCCTTTTCAAAGTCAATGCACTCGATCGTTAAAACCCTTTTGTTCGAAAACAAAACATAAAAACGAAGAGCATTGAAATCATGTAATGCAAAGATTAAAAAAAATATGAAAGGGAAAACCAATCAAAGCATTACATACAGTCATAAGCTATTTAGAACTTAAGACAAGGAAAGATATCACCTTTCCGAATCCAAAATCGTCGGATTTTGGGTTGTCTTGATTCATTGTGACCGGGAGTTGATAGCTTTGACTGTTGGTCCACCTTAGGTCTTTGCGCTGCAATGATCCACTTGAATGGTTGATGTTGTGGCTCGGACCTTTGGTGGATTGAGGGAACTCCTTTGACTTGATGTGTCTTTTGATTCCGTTGAGTTCGCTCCATAGATGAAGTTGCCGAAGAATTCTTCTTTCTCTTTTTCGGGCACGTCTTCATCAAGTGTCCTTCAAGTCCACATTGGTGACAAGTTCTTCCTCTCAATTTAGTTGTGGAACTTGAAGCCTTCACAGTTTGGTTCTTTTTGAATCCCAAACCAGCTTTGCTTGTTTGACCTAATCTGGACATACGGTCAAGTTTCTTGGAACCGGTTGAAAGCCTTTGTATGTCGGATTTGAGTTGATGAACTTGCTTGGTCAAAGCTTGGTTGGTGACATGAATTTCCTCAAACTGCTTTTCAAGAAAATCAATCTTGTTAATATGGGAATTAACGATCGTTTCCGATTGATTTATCTTCTCTTCGAGGATTTTATTATTATCCAATAAAAGTTCTCGTTCCTCCTCAAGATCATGAAGTTTGATCTTTAAAGCACGGTTCTCGTCCTGAACCTCAAGTCGTTGCTTCCTCAACTTCTTAATATTCTTGGCCATCTTCTTCGATTTCGTAAGAAGTTGTTGATATGCCTCAACGAGTTCTTCTTTGTCCGACTCCCCCTCACTTGATGACTCTCCATCGGATGTTGATGTTTCATACAAAATCAAAGGAGTAGAGTCAGTAATTAATGATGACAAGCAAACATTAGAAGAGGGAATTTGAGAAGCATGAAAGGCAACAACTTTTTCCTCTTTACTTGAGGTCGATTCATCGGAAGTAGAATCGTCCCAAGTTTTTGCTTGCAAAGCCTTCTTTTTATATGATTTCTTAGAAGGACAATCCGTTGAAATATGGTCGTAGCCTTTGCATCTATAACATTGGATTTCCCCTTCGAATTCATCTTTTTTTTTAGAAGGTTTTGCAACGACTTTGTGATTAGAGGATTTAGAACCCGATGATCCTTTAGATGGTTTTGTGGATGAAGATCCATCGGTTCGATTCTTCCAAAACTTCCGACGAAATTTCTTTGTGATCCGCGCCAATTCTTCTTCAAAATCGGTAAAAGAGATTTCATCGTCGGAACTTGATTCGCTATCTTCTTCCTTTGTTGATTTGAATGCAATACCTGTAAGCTTAGAAGAAGACTTGGAAGAAACTTGATTAGTAGGAAAAGTCATTTCATATGTTTGTAAAGCACCTACTAATTCCTCTATTCTCATATCATCCGGATGACTAACGGTTTCAATGGCGGCAACCTTTGCCCTAAACCGTTCCGGAAGAGTTTGAAGTATCTTTCTTACAACTTTCGACTCCGGGATCTTTTCTCCAAAATTAGCACAAGTATTGATTACATCTTGAAATCTAGTGTAATAATCAGTAAACAATTCATGCTCATTCATATGAATAGAGTCAAATTGACTTGTAAGCATCTGGAGCTTTTGAATTTTTACTAGATTAGTACCCTCATATGTAATTTTGAGAATATCCCAAATCAACTTTGCAGTTTCACATGCGAAAATTCGTGTGAACTCGGTCGAAGAAAGAGAATTAAATAAAGCGTTCATACCTTTCCCATTGTAAGAAGATCTTTCGATTTCCTCTTTGGACCATCTAGAGCGAGGTTTTGGAGTAGTAGAATTTCCTACTTCCTCAATAGGATGCACCCAACCGTATTCAATGGTTTGCCATACCCACTCATCAATTGCGATGAGAAAAGCTCTCATCCGCACTTTCCAATAGGCATAATTGGTCCCATCAAAAAGAGGAGGTCTATAAATATTACCACTTTCACCCGACATGATACATAAACCTAAAACCCGCTATGATACCACTTCTAGGTTTTTATAAGGATCCACAAGGATCTAAATAGGTACTATCAAACAACTAGAGGGGGGGTGAATAGGTGTAATACTCAAAAACCAATCTCAGTGCAAAATAAAAACCAATGCGGAAAATAAAAAACAGCACACCGAGATTTACGTGGAAACTCCAATCCAGGAGAAAAATCACGGGACCAACACGCAATAACAATCCACTAAGAATAGAAGAATAACAAGGTGATTACCGACTCCACGGACTCAAACCCCTCCTTCAACTTCTTCGGATCTTGCGCTCCACCGATTGCACGTCCACTGCACACGTTTGAATCCACGAACGCCACTCGAATCCACGAGCACACGTTTCGAATCCACGAAACGCCTTCAACACACCGAATCCACGGTGCTACGTCGAATCCACGACGCAAACTCAGCCGATACAGAATATAGGCTTCGATGGTGATCCTTTGCTTAGATTAACATTGAAGAACCATAGATGGAATCTCTAAGCAAAGACTAGATCAATTCGACAAAAAGTATGTCATGGAAGAACCGTCGAATTGACCTAAAAGAGGCTAAAGAGAAGAACGGTAAAAACCAGCCTCTAGCGTTGCTCTCGAGTGTTTTCTAAATTGATCGGTAGTTCTTGAGAAACCCTAAATGTCTATTTATAGGTTGGAAACCTTTGGAAAAAGATAAGCATCAAAAACTAACTTAACAGAATTTTTCCCGCACGACGGTCCGGACTGGATTTGGCTGATCCGGACTGTCGTCTTCTTTCAGCAATTTTCCTGAAAAAACAGTTCGGGGTCCGGACTGGAATTTCCTGATCCGGATTGTTCATGCGATTTCATCAAACACATAGTTTGGGGTCCGGACTGAAATAGGGGAGGTCCGGACTGGAATTCTGCATGAACTAAACTATGTTCGGGGTCCGGACTGGAATTGTCTGATCCGGATCCTGAACATCCAACTTGTCCAGTTTTTGATTTTTATGCAATGAAAATTTATCCAAGTGTTTCTAAACTACTCAAATGTATTCGGATCACCAAAATTATTTAGTTAAACGTACCTGATCATTCCGAATCCATTTTCCTTGAGATTGGTGTAATTGATCCACAATTCTTCATCTTCAATCTTCAAGACTCAAAACACTGAGTGTCAACTTGAGTTCTTGTTGAATCTTCTCTGAGGCTTCGATTGCTGATTGACAATTTGATCACTTCAAGACTCCGACTCAACTCACGAAATATGCCAACACAAAAAGCCGTAACACTTTCTACCAACTTAGTGAAAGTTAGAATATTACAAACTAAAATAGTTAGTAGAATAGTTAGTCAGGTAGTCGTCATTGAAGTCTCATCTTACTTGTTCTTTGTTCTCAGTTTTCTCTCCCCCTTTTTGTCACATAATAAGCCAAAAAATTAAAAGAGGAATTGCACAGTTCAGATAACCAAAAGAAAAAAAACTGCAAAAGAGAATTTGTTAGAAAAAAAAAACATAACCGGCAAAAACAATCATCAATCTGAATCGTCATTGTCGTCACAGCTGCTGCATCCAAGCTTCGTGAATATCTTCTTGACCAATTTTGTCAGTGTCTTATATTTCTTCTTTAAGTCTTCCTGGACTGACGTGATGCATTGGAGATCGACAGATATACGTGCTTGTTCTACTGCGATGCGCTCCTGTTCAGACGACAAGCATTGTTGTTCTTTATAGATTGAAGTAACAGAGGCGTCATCCTCTGATGTATCAGCATTACCAAAAACTGCTGCTATTTTTGCTGCTGTGGCTGCTGCTGCTTATGCAGTGGAGGCTGAAGCTGCTTGTGCTGTGGAGGCTGAAGCTGCTTGTGCTGTGGAGGCTGAAGGTCTTTTGCTCCTTGGCGGGGTTGGGGTCTCATCAGGTTGGCGAGAAAGGGACTTCACAAGTGTCAAGTCGTTGATAGTTCCCAAACTATGCATATAAGATGACGATCGGGTGTCTACGTCAAACTTCTTAAAGATCCGCATAATAATCATTGGGAAAGGAAGCCTCTCAATCGGATGTGCATTTTCAACATATCTTGCCATCCTCGACCAAATGAGAAAAGGAATGTTCAAGTTCAAACCCCGAGCCGCCGTGGGATGTCCAAGAAGATACAAAAATAACATCCTATCCCATCGTAAGACCTTAGTTTGCATATTCGACAAAATATTGTAGCAAACAATGAAGTTCATAAATCGGTATTCATCTTTAAGTTCCTTGGAAAAAACCGAATTTCCTGCCGATCTAGTATCTGGCAAACAAATGCCATCCACTGCAGTCCTCCAAGTCTGATTGGTCATAACTTGACCTTTCAAGTAATGAGTTCCTCCCGTTTGGACACTCATTGCCAGCACTTCACCAATTAGGTGTGGGGTGATGACAAGTTTGGTGTTTCGAACCGTTGTATGAAATTCCCTTGGTTCACCATGTCACGCCCCGGCGTCGAAACTGCGACCCGGGCTCGCCAACAGATCCGCCGCCCATACGGGAAGCCCCGTATAAACGAAGCGACAAACCTGCAAAACAAAGATACTATACTAAACAGATATCAGAGCTGAAGAGTAAATGCTGAAATAAAATCAATACAACTCCAAGTCCTCACCAAAAGTACATAAGTCTCACGACAATAAAAGAAAAGTACAACTCTAAACCTCACTACGAAGGTCTCTCAATAAGAAACTCTCAAAATAATAAGGGGTACATCTACTCTCTGGACGACGACTGGTAGGGATCTAGCTCGTGACTCCCTTACCTCGATCTGAAGAAGCAGCAGCTGGAGCAGCAGGAACAGAAGTAGAAGTCCTTGGGGAAAAAGACACCACGATGGGTGTGAGAACTACATCCCACAGTAGTTCTCAGTGGGTGCCGCCAACAAGCCCGACGGTCTGCCCACTAAGTCTACTAGAGGTATGAAGTAACAAATGAAATACTGAAGGAAAGAGCTGGAAAAGAATAACTCTACAGCTACAATGCCCCTATCTAGATGCTCAAAAAGTGAAACAGATGAAAACATGGTGCATCTACTATTCCTCAACTCAGATTACCCAATCTGCCTGACTGCCTCCTCGGGTCCAGTCAAACCTGCGCCTACCTACTGCCGTTACATCCACGGAGGACCGGACTTACGTAGGGCGTCTGTGACTGCCAAAACTGGCCCAGCCAGAGGGACTGTGTCCGTGACTGCCAAAACTGGCCCAGCTAGAGGGACAGCGTCGACAAGTCGCGATACCAAAGTAACAGATCCACCCCGGACGTGGCACTCGAGAGGAGCGACCCCAACGAGGACCAAGGTATCCGCACACTCTGTCGAGGTCAATGTGGCACTGCAGGCTATAGTCCAAAATCCACGCTTACTCTCTGAACGGAAAGACTCAGGATCCTCAAACATCTCGCACAACGGTCGGAGCACTCTCGACGACTCAGCTGATCAGCTCTCTCGAATCTCAAGACACTAGCAAACTCCCTCAACTCACAGCACAAAACACACTGGCTGGAGATACTCTACAGCCGGAATCAACCCACAACTTAGGGCTAACAAAACTGGTCGGACAACACTCAACGACCCGGGACCACCGTCAACCCCAACGGTTCCCAACAACAGAACATCAAACTCACAGATAACATAGGAAGAACCAACACCATAAGGGTTTGGAAAACCCGATAGGTCGGTGCTTAGAACCCTATCAAACAAGAACAGACTCTAGGCTCCGCCTATCGTAGTTCCCGACCCCCTTACCGTTCGGGAACACGACAACCTCGGTACATCACGCAGAAGACACCAACCAGGGTCCGAAAGTTCTGAGAGACCAGCACCTACAACCTTATCAACAAGAACAGGTTCCATGCTCGGCCCCCGTGGCTTTCGTCCCGACAAAGGAACGACCCCTAGAACCCAGATCACCCAAACTCTCTCGGGTGAGGAGGTTGTAATAAAAAGGTGACAGTTATTACTGAAAACTATTTTAATCTGAGAAACCCAATTTAATATATTTTAGTTCTTTTAGGAAAACAGTTATAAAACAAGTATTTATACCCAAACCCCGAAGGGCTAATGCCTTTGTCCAACCAAACAAGGACAGACTCCAGCGGCCCTTCGATGCTTGGAAGAAAACATTGGTAGACTAAAATCATATGTATGTCAAAAAGGTTCTGGGTTCTAGGTCCTGCTAACACTGGTATACTATTGCCACTAACACAGTGGCAACAAATAAAACCACATCCCAGGACCACCGTTCACCCAAACGGCTCCCGACACAGATAAACGACCAACTACATCTACCAGAGTCCACTCTGCTCCCAAGCACGAGTGTAACATGCAACCCACACTAAAAAGAATCCCGACCACTCGTCCCACTACCCGGGCGAGTATAACACTATGTGCAGGAAAGAATAAGAAGTGTGGATGTCTAAAGCAGAATAAACCTAGCCCAAGTTGGAGTTTTCTACTGGTCTGGTTACACATGCAGCATATGACGGGAGTGCTAGGTCAAGTTCCAAGATAACTATAATTTTACAGATGGTAGAAAGCAAGGAGATCACAAGATCATCAGATAGTACAAGGAATAGCAATTCCTACATTCTAGCATGCTACACAAGAAATTTACTAGCATGCATAGTCCTACTATAGCAGATTTAATGTCCAGTCCATCAATCTTGGAGACAAGGCCACCCACCTGAGGGCGCTAACGGTCCAAAGTCCAACAGCTGAAAATACCAGGAGCAACAACCTCCACTAATCCGCAGTCCCAAAGGTCCAAAGACACTGAACAACTCCTCCTGGTACAAATATACAGTCCAAAGTTACACTTTATTCCAAAAATATCCAAGTACAAAAATCTGTAGAAAACAGTCCTGAAGATCTGAAATTTCCACCTCCAAAACAGTCTCCGAAAAATCCGATAAAAATACTACTGTGATCCTTGCGTCGAGACATTCGAAACGGGTACCTGCATGTCCAATTCCGAGCCCCGTAGGCCGAGTTACAAATTCCACAACACAGGGTGCGCAAAACCTCACAACAACACAACTGTAATCCCATGCACAGATAAAAGGAAAAAAATATACCTCCGGGCAAGCCTCAAAAAAATCCCAGAAAAATATGATTATAATCCTCGCGACGAGTAGATGCAAAAAGTGTATAGGCCAGTCTCGATTCGATGCTCGAGCGTGGAGATAAAATTTCGGCAAGGTGCTATTTTCTATAAACTCCACCAGCAGAAAATAGGGTTAAAAATGTACCAGAAACCCCAATAAAAACTCAAATCCGAGAAAGGTCGGCAATACAACAATCGTAGATCTACCTCTCATGAATCCAACGCCATGAAAGTCATCCAAAAATACTATCGGAGTAGCTCTGTGGACCTCTCAGATCGAAATGCGACGATAACGGGCCTCCGATGAAAGAACGCCGCTCTGTGCTACGATGCCGAAGTCATCGATGCCGCGGCTTCCAAAAATTCCGGGCCTCCTCCAAAAGATGCGCAACAAGATGAGCTCCAACTTTACTCAAGGGTTCAAGGGCAGAGGAGTTTGGAAAAAGCCTCAACTCGGAGAGAGGAGGGGAGTATAAATAGGCTCAACCCAAAAATCCCCAAAATAGGGCTTTTTGGGCCCAATTCCGGGCGCCCGGAACATTCGGGCCGCTACAGTGTTGGCCCCGGCCCAACACTGTGCGCGCCCGAAAGCTCCTCCAGCCGACACGTGTCCCCGCCACGCTCCCCGTGCCCGGCGCACGCTCGCCCGCCAACTGCGCGGCGCCGCGTGTCCCGACACGCGGGCGTGGGGCGGCTGCGCCCGGCCAACCGCGGGGCACCACGTGGCGCCCCCACGTCGCCCCGACAGTCCCGGCTGTACCGTCACCTGCCGCCAACGTTGCATGGACCATGCGCACAAAGGCCCGCCAATCCGGAGATGCCACGTGTCCACCCTTCGGTCCACCATACACCCGCGCCTTTTTCCGTGGACCGCGCCTGCTGCGCCGGCCAACCGGGAGCCGCCACGCGTCCTGCGCCCGGGTGCACGCCTCCGCGGTGGACCGAGCGGCTGCGCCTCCGCCCACCGCCGCGCTCCGCCGCCAGCCGCGCCGCCGGCACCTCTCCGGCCGCCGGAACAGTGCCCTCACACCTCGAAATCTGTGTTTTCACATCCGGACTCCGAAATAATCAAGTAAATAGTCCATCTTCATCATTTTCGCGCGCTAAATCTAAATCCGATGTCCGTTTGGCCCAATTCCACTTCTAAAATTTTCCAAAAGCCTCCGGTTAAGCAAACTTGCTTTCATTTTACACCAGGAATCCATTTCTTGGGCCTGACACGCACACAAACACTCCCAGAAGCCACTAATCCATCAATAAACCCTTAAGTGGGGATTCGGGTCCTCACACACCATCAATGTCTTGAAGTTGATTCGCACACATGTAGAAGGTTCTGATCAGATGCAAACAGTAACCAGAAGTTTCAGAAAATTTACAAATTGGCGAGAGTCGAGCTCTATCAAATAGAACACCAAAAGCTTCCGATAGTTCTCTAAGAGCTTCGACATTCACGTGCCTCTCACCTATACATTCCCTGTTTTCAAAATCCTTCATTCTTTCAGAATTGATGTGAACAACATCCTCTGTAACAAGAGGTTGTTCGCTCCCAAGAGGTTCTTCGATCTCAATTCCATGAGATCTCCCACTCTTTCTTTCAACACTCTTCCTTTTAATTCATTGACATTGGTTCCATTGGAGCCTTTCCTTTTTCTGCAGCTGTTGGTGGAGTCCTAGCTTTTCCAGGAGCTGGGGTTTTCCCTTTAGAAGCAGCCGATGCTTTTGCTTCTGCAATTTGTTGTGCTCCTTCGACCGTCTTCTCTCAATCTTCTGATTTAGTCTCTGAGCCATCCAATGGCACAAGCTCAAGTTCTCCTTGATCTTTTTTTGCTCACTTCCGTTTGTTGGTCACACGAGTGCTGACCAAAGCAGTTATGAACACAATTATCGAGCCAAACACCATTGTTGCTAGATTTTTAAAAATTTGGTCCTGTAAGCAAGAACTTCAAAACATGGAAAAAAAATATTTAATTCCAAAAATTTGAAAAATTATACCGAGACAATTCTTATCACATGTAGAAGCTAGGTATCAAGACAATTTTGCAAAAAGAATTGAGAAAATAGATCAATTTCTCATATTTTGAAAAATCCTAAAAATTACCCTTAAACCTAAGTTTCTGAAATCTAAGCCCAAAAATCTGTTTAGAAAATAAACAACAAGCATAGAAACAATTCTTAGGCATCCAGAGTTCAGATTTCAAAATAAATTTGATCAAAAACCGTGCAAAAATGAAATTATAGCATGAAATCCATCACGTTTTGAAGAACACAAATAAAAACTGTGAATGAGATGGGTTTTGATCAAAATACTTACTTGAATCGAGTGAAATATTGTGAAGAGAGATCCAAAAGTTTCTAGATTCTAGAGAGAGAAACAGTAGAAACCAAAATCTAAAGCATGGAATGAATGAGAAATCGAAAACCATTCGTTGTTAATAAAAACCTAGCCGCGGTCCGGATCGGCTTAAGAATTTAGTCCGAATCGGCTTCGTGCAGAAAATCCCATGGTTCGGGATCCGGATTGAATCCATCCAGTCCAGACTGCTTGCAACTTTTTCTTCAGAAAAAAATTCGTAAAGATTCCAGAAAATCCAGAAAAAGTATGTTAGCATTCTTGCATATCAACTTTAAACAAAAAGTATCGTTTATATGAAAGGAAATAGATTATGATAAATCTATCAATAATGTCCCAAATTTTGAAACGAAAATTTTTAAAAATTAGTAACCTCTAAAGTTGAGCAAGTTCAAAAACATCAAGCATGATCTTATGAGTAACGAATTTATCAAATCATTAATCGAGCAAAGAAAATGAAGCACCAAGATCGATAGATGTTTGAAATCCCTAATATATTAGATAATGTTATCTAGTCAATATATTTTAGGGAGTGGCTCTTTGAGCATCTTTTATTCAAAAATCCCACCTTATACCATCCTTGGAATTTGACATAGTCAAGTATTCCAAAAGCATTTTATCAAATAAACAAGAACACCATGCTGGGTAAACATGTGGTAGCTGCACACAGTACTCGGACGACCGAGGTGGTAGCTCTTTCCTCCTTGTGGTGGTAGTTTCCACACTCTACTAAGGGATATAACTCTTTCCACATCTTTTGAGCATGAATAACTAAAAATTACCCCCCCCCCCCCCCAATTGGTTATCAATTATGTAAAATATTAAGTATTCAACCAAAAATTGATCTCGTATTCATACTTATTTCAATTATCAAATAAGATAAAAACAATACCAAGAGATCATTGAATGAGGGACTGCCTTTGATAAATTAAAGATGAAATAATTGATATAAATGATCATTGCATCAAATGAATTATAATGATATCAAAATCATAATAAATTTCTCAAGATATGAAAGGATGCAATTAAAGTCAATTATACTAATGCTCAGTTAATGTTCTATAGTACATATAAAAAGAACAAAAACACAAAACAAAACTTAACCTAAGCAATGGTTTAAAAAAAAGTTATTTCAAAGAAAGCATACAAATTGCTTTTCGCAAATGAATAAAACGTTTTTGATCCAAAGGTTTTATCAAAATATTGGCTAATTGATCATCAGTTGAAACATAAGCAATTTACAAAATACCTGATTCAACTAGCTCTCTTAAATAATGATATCTAAATTCAATGTGTTTTGTTCTAGACTGCAACACAGGGTTTTTGGAAATGTTAATGGCACTAATGTTGTCACACAAAATAGTTACCGAGGTCGCAGGAATGCGAAAATCACTCAATACACTCTTCATCCAAATCAATTGAGTTGAGCAACTTCCTGCAGAAATATATTCCGCCTCGGTAAGCAGTTTTGCTTTTTACTATGCCATGCAACGAGACAATGGCCAAGGTAAAAATATGCACCACTCGTGCTCTTCCGATCATCCACCGATCCAGCCCAATCGGCATCTGAATACCATATAATATCGAGAGATGTGCCCATATGATACCAAATTCCGAAATTAGATGTACCTTTGACGTACCGAATGATCCTTTTCACCGCTTTCAGGTGAATTTTCTTTGGTGCTGATTTATATTTTGCGCAAATCCCAACACTGAAATAAATATCTGGGCGACTAGCCGTCAGGTAGAGTAGACTTCCAATCATACTTTGATACAGTTTCTCCTCTACTTTTTCTCCGTGAGATTTACTACCAAGTCCCTTATTACTTGTTCCCATAGGAGTCGGATAGTTTTTAGAATCTTCCAATCCGAATTTCTTGACCAACTCCTTCGCATACTTGGATTGACACAAATGAATGCCATCTTCACTTTGCTTAACCTGCAAACTAAAAAAATACGTAAGCTCACCCATCATGGACATCTCAAATTCGCTTTCCATCGTCTCGGCGAATTTTGAAGCATCGTTGTTCCTCGTAGCACGAAACACAATGTCATCCACATAGATTTGTCCCACAATGAAGTTGTCTTGAAAGTGCTTCACAAAGAGTGTCCGATCGGCTCCCCCTCGAGTATAGCCTTTTCCAAAAGATATTTCGTTAATCTTTCGTACCATGCTCGCGGTGCTTGTTTTAGTCCGTAAAGAGCCTTTTTCAATCGAAAAACATAGTTTGGAAGTTTATGATCAATAAAACCTTTTGGTTGAGCCACGTAAACTTCTTCATTTAGAAAACCATTTAAAAATATGCTCTTAACGTCCATTTGAAAAAGCTTAATTTTAAAATGACAAGCAACAGCGAAAAGGATACGAAATGACTCGAGACGGGCAACCGGGGCGAATGTCTCATCAAAGTCTATTCTTTCAATTTGTGAGTAGCCCTGAGCAACCAACCGTGCTTTGTTTCTCACAATGGTACCGTCTTCATTTTTCTTGTTCTTGAAAATCCATTTAGTACCAATAATGTTTTGTTGCTTCGGGGGCTTCGTCAATTCCCAGACTTTGTTCATTTCAAATTGATTGAGCTCTTCTTGCATTGCTTCAATCCAATAGTCATCTTGAAGAGCTTCGTCAATATTCTTTGGTTCAATCATGGAGACATAACAAGCAACTCCACAAACCAATTGTCTCTGAGTTCTAACTCCTTCTTGAGGATCTCCAATGATGTTTGATTTCGGGTGGTCCTTGGAGATTCGAAGCGTTTGAGGTAACAGAATACTCGGGGATATTTGCGATGATTCCTGCACATTGGATGAACTGGAAGAGCCATTAGATGCATCAAAATTTTTAGAAGATTTATAATGCAAAGATGCAATATCATTAGCAGGAGATTCATCATCAAGAGACATATCAAGAGTAGATTTATCAGAAGAAAAATGAGAAGCTTCATCTAATTTAACATTTATTGATTTCATCATCGTTTTAGATTCAAGATTGTATACTCGATATGCTCTACTATTTGTAGAATAACCCATAAAAATTCCTTTGACACAATGAGAGTCGAATTTTTCAAAATTTTCACGATTGCGTCAAATGTAACAACGACTCCCGAAGATACGAAAATATTTGATATTTCGTTTTCTACTAAACCATAGTTCATATGAAGTATTTAACGTACTCGGGCGCAAATAGATACGATTGATCACATCGACCGCAGTGTTAACTACTTCAGCCCAAAAATATAAAGGGAGTTTCCGGCTATGAAGCATAGCACGCGCCATCTCTTGTACAACTCTATTTTTGCGCTTGACTACACCGTTCTGTTGCGGTGTATAAGGTGTAGAGAATTCATGTTTTATGCCGTTTTAGGAACAAAAGTCAATGAATTTTGAATTAATGAATTCTCCACCTCTATCACTGCGAACACGGACAATCTTTTCATTTTTCTCAATCATAATCTGATGACAAATATCATGAAAAGAGTCGAAAGTATCCACCTTCTCTTTTAAAAATGCTACCCATGAATATCTAGAGAAATCATCAACCTTGAGAAATATGTACCATTTTTCACCCAAACTAGGTTGACGAGTTGGCCCCATTAAATCCATATGCAATAATTCTAATGGGCATTTTGTTCCTACATGGTTCAAATTCTTGTGAGTGGATCCAGTTTGTTTTTCCTTTTGGCAACCTCCACACACAATATTTTCTTTAAAATTCAATTTTGGAACACCTCTAACCACGTTTTTATTAAAAATTCTAGATAGTTCCTTAAAATTTATGTGACTTAGTCTTTCATGCCAAAGAGTTTCATTATCAAGCGACACTAGGTTACAATGATCTAGAGAATTATTAGGAACTACATAACAATTATTTTGAGATCTAACCCCTTTCAAAAAGAATGAAAAATTTTCATCAGTTACAATACATTCAACAGAAAAGAAAAAAATTAACTGAAAAACGATCATCACACAATTGGCTAATGCTATGAGGTTAGTCTTAAGGTCTTCAACAAATAAACATTGTTCAAAACCGGGCCATCTAGAATAGTAATTGTTCCTTTGCCAACTATTTTTGAAGATCGTCCATCTCCGAAAACTACAAGTCCTCCGGAGGTTTTCTCAAAAGTTTGAAAATAGTTTTTATCACCAGTCATGTGACGGGAACAACCACTATCCAGATACCAAGACGAATTGTCATATGCATGTAGTGATGTGTGAATAACAAGACAAGGGAAGATTTCACCTTTGCGCACCCAAACCTTACAAGTTTTGGAATACGTCGGCAATGATCGTGAAGTTGATCTCCTTGGTGAACGCGTCTTGTTCGGTTGATCACTTTTCTTTGATTTCCATGACAATATTGTCTTGAGGAATGTGCTACCATTATTCTTGACCTTTGGTTGATTTCTTCTTGAATTCTGGTCTCTATTCTTGATGGTAGTTGGTGCAAGTAGTGCTTGATTTGTTCGTTTGGCTCCATACTTGCAATTTGGTCTTATGTGCCCTGCAAAGCCACAACAATGACATACCTTAGCAAAAGTTAAACCCGAAGAAGATGAGGTAGGCTTGTCAACGTTGGCTGCAATGATTCACGTCGGAGGAGGAGCAACCGACTATGGCACAAACTTCGTACCGCTCGAACTTGAATCCTCACCAATTCGATTGTATCCAAGGCCCAAACGATTCGTTTGACCAAGACTAAGCATGTAGTATACCGGATTTTTGGATTGAGCTTACCGACTCCACCGATGAGCTTTTCGACTAAGGAAAGGTGCGAGCGCGTGTATTTTCAAATTACAGCAGAGTTCGGGAAGTTCCGGATGGCGGCGGAGGGCTCGAAGGCAAAAAGTGAGTTGGAGTTAGGCTTTTTGGATTATTTTAATGTTTTAATTAATTAGATTTGCTAATTAATGGTTCTCTTTGCAGGGTGTCAGTGGAGGTGGGTTGAGGATTGTGGATTGGAGGTAAGTGCATTTTACTTTTAATTAATCCCTTACTTAACTTTTTATGTTTTAATTATTTTTTTTGAGTTAATTATGAAGCCTGTAGCTTTCTTTTAAGTGGTGTCCTTATCCACTTGTTGACTTGTCACCACCTCCAAGCCAACCACTCCTCTGTAACTTGGAGTAGCAGAGAAAGAAGAAAGAGAGAAAAGGAAGAAGAAGAAGAAGAAGAAGAAGAAGAGTGGGTTTGAGGAGAGCTTGATTGAGGACTTCCTGTTGGTGGAGCCGAGCGGAGCGCGCGCGCCGAGCGTCGACGAGGTAGGTGGTTTGTGCAAATTTTTTTTTGAGCTTTGGAGTTTTTGGTTTTTGTTTTTTGGGGTTTTATTGGTAAAAATGGTTTTTATTTATTTTTTTTATTTTTTTTTCATTGCGCGAGGGTCGCCGCCGTGGGAGCCGCGCGCGCGCGCAATGGCGCACGCGCGGCCGGCGCGGCTACTGCGCGGGCGAGCAAGGGCGCCTCGCGCAGCAGCCGCCAGGGTGCTGCAGGGCTGGAAGCACCCTGCGGCACAGCTGCACGCACGGGCGGCACCTGGGCGCTGCGCCCTGGTGTAGCGCCGCGCGCAGCACAGCGGCCACACGCGGCGCTGCAGGCCCCGCGCAAGTGCGCGCGGCAGGCGCACGCAGCGCTGCGCCGCGCGCGGGCCGCGCACACCGTACAGGGTGCGCGCGGCGGCCGCGCGCAGCGCTGCGGGCCGCGCATGGTCCGCGCGCAGCGTCGCGGGCCGCGCGCGGGCACGCGCGGGCGCGCGCAGCGCTGCAGGGCGCTGCGCGGCGGGCCCTAGCGCCGCGCAGTGCGCCCTGCGCCGCGCGGCTGGGCTGTGCGCCGCGCGGCCTGTGTCCTGCGCCGCGCGGCTGGGCTGTGCGCCGCGCGGTGTGTGCTCTGGCAGCGAGCCGCGGCTTGGCGAGCGCGCCGCGCGCGTTTCGCGGGCAATTTTTGCGACACGCGGCATTTTTCGTCGTCGGAGGTCGTTTTTCGCCGTCAAATACTTGGATTTTGATTGCCTTTGCCTGACCTTGTGTTTTCTTCTTTCCCGACAGCTTGAGGTGCAGATTTTTAGCTTCCGACGAGGCCGGTTGAGTGTTTTTCCCGCCGCGTGGAGCCGCGGGCTTGCTTCGGGACAGCCGTTGAGCGCGCGGTCTTGTGGTAGGCCACAGGTGGGTTGGATTTGGCTTCCAAAAATCGCGGGATGCCCTCTAATGCTTAAGAAAACTCTTTGATCATGTCAAATTGCTTATTTTTAGCTGTTAAATTATCTGATAGTTGCCTAGAAAAATACAGAAAAATTATTTGAACCCCGGATTATTTTTAGTAGACTCTTGGCAACATATGACACTAGACTGCATGTTTAATTGGCTTTATTCAAGCTCCTGAACTGTTTTAAAAATCCGGAAACCCTTTTTGTTGGAAAAATTAGCTTTTAAAAATGGTTTAAAAATTCCTGAGGCTTCTAGAAATGTGAAATGGGTTCAGGGTGCATGTTCTCTCGTGCCGGGGGGCCAAGGAGATATTTTTATGATTTCTAGGGATATACTAGTGTCGTTGGGGGTTCTATGAGAGCACTTCAGATTGAGTCGTGGAGTTTACTCTGACTTTGACATGAGAGTGAGTCGTCTGTTCACTGTGGTTCCGATCTATTTGATCGTGGATTTTAGCCTGCTGAGCCTGGATTTATGCCAGTTTTGAGATACTTGAGTTCGCGGGGTCGCTCCCCACAAGCTACGCTCCGGATGCGATGATGATGCCAAGCCTGACGAGGCTGCGATGAGGTTACTGAGATAGTCCTTGAGGGACACCCTACGTAAGACCAAATCCTGTTTGGGCGTAGTGGCAGTAGATGAGCGTAGGCTTGACTGGTCCAAAAGTGGGACAGTCATTGCGATTGGGTGACATGTGTGAGTGAGGTTCCTTGCATGATTCATAGTTCAGTACTTCTTTGAGCATTTAGTTGTAGATTTACAGCATTCCTTATCTATCTATCTATCTATCTGTTTACCTTACTTGTGTTTCCGGTGGACTTAGTGGGCATACTGTGTGCTTTGAGGACGGTACCCACTGAGAACTACCTTCTGTAGTAGTTCTCACACCCGCTGCGGTGCAGGTATTCCTGAGGCGGCGGTTCCGACTCCTTCCCATGCGGAGTCTTCTGATCGAGGTAAGGGCGTGGCCGGCTAGTCGCTTACCCGAGTCAGTATAGCATAGAGGTAGCAGTACCCCTTTTTTAGTTTCCCCTTTTGTACTGGACACTTGTAGAGTGAGATTTGGGAGAGTTGTATGTATCTTTAGTTACAGCTGTATTTTGGATTTTACTTATCTACAGATGTTCAGTTTCCTTTCTCTAGCATATACTTACTTTTGCTCTGATATCTGTTAGCTATAGATTTTTTTGTAGGGTAGACGCTTCGTCTGTACGGCAGTTTCCGTACAGATGGCGGATCTGTTAGCGAGCCCGGGTCGCAGTTTCGACCCCGGGGCGTGACAATGGCGCACGCGCGAATGTGACACCCCCGGAATGTGTATTAGTCCTATGTATAAATGATATAATAGGACTAAATCTCTTAACCCAGCTATAGCATTTTGGATGGTAGCAAGATCCAAAAGGTTATGAGAGTTAAGCGTGCTAGAGCTAGAGTAGTTCTAGGATGGGTGACCCCCTGGGAAGTGGGGCGTCACAATTGGTATCAGAGCCATTCACCAGCCGGAAATGTGAGATGAGTCTCGGCTGAGCCAGGGTTATATAGCGGGTAGAGCGAGGCTCCCCGGCTAATGACCGTTGTGAGTGGAGTGCAGCTCCTCACAAGGTCGGCTAAGGCTAGCGAGAGGAGTCTCACATCGCCTGGTGCTTGTGAGTGTGCTTGAGCCTGACGTGGACGTCAGGACTTAAAGGGGGGAAGAATGTGACACCCCCGGAATGTGTATTAGTCCTATGTATAAATGATATAATAGGACTAAATCTCTTAACCCGGCTATAGCATTTTTGATGGTAGCAAGATCCAAGAGGTTATGAGAGTTAAGCGTGCTAGAGCTATAGTAGTTCTAAGATGGATGACCCCCTGGGAAGTGGGGCGTCACAAAGCAACTTATCCAACTTGCTCCTTCCTGATGAAAATCTCTTCAAATCTTCTTTAAGTTGGAATATGGACTTCGTCATCTCCATTTTTTCTTGTCGAGCCTCGGAATAGAGCTTCAAGAAGTGATTAGCTTTATCCACCAATTTCATATGTTCCTTCTCGAAATGCTCGTTCTTCTCTTGAAGGGAAGTGTTTATCTTGATCAAATTATCCCTTTCCTCTTCAAGAGCATTTGAGAGAGAAGTTGCCTTTTTAGTTTGTTCTTCAAGATCCCAAAACATTCTTCTCAAACTTTTATTTTGCTTTGCCAATTTATTAGAATCCTTTAACAATTTATGGTAGGCAAAAGCAAAGTCTTCACCTTCGGAATCGCTTGGTTCATAATCCAATGTCGTTTGATCATCCTGGGAAGAAACGGACAATGAACCAGATGCAATTGATGAAAAACGCACGAAGGGTGAAGTTGTGGACGCAATAAATACCGTGGCATTGTTATCCTCATCACTAGAAGATGACTCTTCGGAGGAGGAAGAGTCATCCCACGTGACCGCTTGCATTGCCTTCTTCTTTGAAGGATTCTTGTTGGGACACTCCGTTGAGATATGGCCAAAACCTTTGCATTTGAAGCACTGGATTTGTCTCTCGGTGTTCTTCTTGTCCTTTGAAGAACCCTCTTGCTTTCTTGATTTAAAGTTTGAAAATCCTTTGCCTTTCTTGGACTTAACGAAGGATGATGGTTTGCTTGAATTTTCCCTTCGAAAGATTCGGCGAAATTTTCTTGTCGAGAATGCAAGCTATTTCTCGAAATCCTCCATAGATAAATTATCATCAGCGTCTGAGGAGGATGAATCCGCGTCTTCTTCTTTTGTTGATTTCAATGCAAAACCTGAAGACTTAGAAGAAGAGAAAGGCTTTCCAGAAGAATAGTTAGTAGGACAAGTCATTTCATAAGTTTGAAGTGCACCAACTAATTCTTCTACTTTGATCTCGTCCGGGAGTTTTATTGTTTCAATGGCTGCAACCTTAGGGTGAAATCTTTCGGAAAGAGTTCTCAAAATCTTTCTTACAACTTTCGATTCTGGAATTTTCTCTCCCAAGTTAGCACATGTATTCACGATGTCTTGTAATCGTGCATAATAATCTGTGAAAGATTCATTTTCTGCCATATAAATAGAGTCAAACTTGCTTGTAAGCATCTGCAGTTTTTGAATCTTCACTAAACTTGTACCCTCATGTGTAACTTGTAGAGTATCCCAGATTTCTTTCGCACTCTCACAAGCCGAGACGTGAGAGAACTCTATTTGTGACAAAGCATTAAATAAAACATTAATTCCCTTGCCATTGTAAGAAGAAGCATCAATCCCTTCCTTGGTCCACTTCGACCTAGGTTTGATAGTGACAACATCATCAGCAATAATCTCAGTAAGATATGACCATCCAAACTCAATAGATTGCCATACTCGTTCATCGATGGAAATCAAGAACGCTCTCATGCGTACTTTCCAGTAGGCATAATTTGTTCCATCGAAGAACAGTGGTCTATTGATATTTCCACCTTCAACCATTGTTTACAACCCTATTCCCGCTCTGATACCACTTGTGGGTTATGGGATAACGGATCTAAATAGAAAAAAAACTCGGAAATCTTTGCGTAAAAATAACCCAATGCGGAAAATAAATAAAGTACGCAAGATTTTACGTGGAAAACTCCGTCACAGGAGTAAAAAACCACGGGACCGATAACACGGTGAAATCCACTAAGATTAAACACGTACAATGTGATATACCGTAACACTACGACTCAACGTTTTCCATACGCTCCGAGTAGATCTTCTCCGCTCGCTCTGCAACGCTCCTCGACTCCACGATTTGCGTCCAATGCCGAATCCACGACGTCCAACCGAATCCACGGTCTTCACCAATGTAGCACGTATCGATCACACGAATCCGCCTCGCTCTGAATACACGAAAGCGGTAGCACCTTGAATCCACAAGGCCATGCGAATCCACGCGCCGATTGTCCTTTTGGAAATCGTTGTTTTGTTTATTGGTGGTGATGATAATCGAATACTCAGATCATATAGATAGACAAGGAAACACCTTCTAAGTAGTCATCGATTTGATTCTTCAAAAGAAAAAGGAGATTGAAAAAATCTCGAATCAAATCGATAAATATAGAGAAAGAAAACCTAAAATAAAATGGTGTTTACCTTTTCTTCTCTATACGTGGATTTATTTTTCTTAGCTTTGATCCCTTTTTGGATTGCCTTTGATCCCCCTTGGGATACCCTAAAAGATGAACTTTTGGGTCTATTTATAGGTTAGAAACCGTTTGGAAAGAGATAAGAATCATAAACTGACTTAACAGGTTTTTTCTCGCACGACGGTCCGGACTGGATTTTGGCTGATCCGGACTGTCGTCTTTTTTTAGAAAATTTTCTGAAAAACAGGTTCGAGGCCCGGACTGGAATGACCTGATCCAGACTGATTCAAGCGATATTGCAAAAACAAAGTTCGGGGTCCGGACTGGATTGGGGATGATCCGGACTGGAATTTCGCATGAACCAAACCTTGTTCGGGGTCCGGACTGGATGTTGCTGGTCCGGATCCTTAATGTGTAAAAAGTCCAGTTTCGATTTTTTATGTAATGAAACTTATTCCAAGTGTTTCTAAACTATAAGAATGTATTCAAATCACCAAAAATATTTAGTTAAACGTACCTGATCATTTTGAATCCATTCTTCTTGAGATTGATGTATGTGATCGACAATTCTTCAACTTCAATCTTCAAGACTCAAAACACTTCACGAAATACGCCAATACAAAAATCTTTAACACACCCGATCACTCTAATCATATTATTTTTTAGGTTTCATAACTTTGCCTTATAGAGAGTCGACTTATGCGCGGAACCCACTCTATTTGGCGGTTGCTTATGCTCCTTTAGAGCAACTCTCTTGAAGAGTTGACTTATGCGTGAAACTAACTTGGCCATGAATAAGTTTAAGGCACTTAGGCAATCATTCGCAAAAGGGAATCGAAATATGCTCGTAACCCTTCCCTGGGAGTCGAAATATACTCGTAACCCTCCCGTTGCCACTTGACATTTTCAGAATGTCTTATTATCTTTACTTTTCTATTTTACCCTAAATTTATTACTTTAGGATAGGTAGGATACCCCAAGGACACCAATTCACATTTGAATTCTCTTGTTTACTCATTTTACACTTTTGACCCTAAGTTCATGAATCAAGGGTTCAAGATTCTCCAAGGACACCAACTAGCTCATGCCACACTAACCTAGAGTTCATTGACTCTACATTATAACTCTACATTCTCACCTTAAGTTCTTCCTAAGTTCAATGACGCACAAGAGTAACTTGCAACTAGATTTTTCTTACACATACAATTATAAAGCTAAAACCTTAGTTTTTCCCTTTTTTTTACACCACTTAGGGCTAAACCCTAAATTTGTGTTATGGACATATTGGCAGATTTCTTGAATTAGTTGGAGTCTTGAAGATTGAAGAAGAAGACTTGAAGAACTAAGACATCAATCTTAAGAAGAACGAATCCATATCACTTAGGTATGTTTAAAATAAGTTTTTTTGGTGATTTGAATTCATCCTAATTGTTTGGAAGTATTTAGAATACTTTTTGTAGAACCCCAAATCCCCATGTAGCTTTTTCTCGTGAATCCTCGATGTGAAACACTTGTTATTGGTGTGTCGGGCCCGTAACGCATCAAGTGGATGTGTTTGATGGACTCAATAAGGTTCCTAGATCAAGCCTGTCACTCGGCTGCTTTTGCTGAATTTTAGAAGAGGTTTCAGGCTGATCGGAGGTCGGAATTGGATTCAGCGCGGAAAAACATTTGAAAACGGCTATTTGCTTGTATTTTTCTGAGTCCGGATGCCCAAAAACGGGCTCCCGGAAGTTTTTAGTGGATATGGGTGCATGGGGGAGGCCGTAGACTGGCCGGGTGCCACATGTGTGACACCCCCGGAATTTGGATTAGTCCTCTATATAAATGATATAATAGGACTAAATCTCTAACCCGGCTATAGCATTGTGGATGGTAGCAAGATCCAAGAGGAACATGAGAGTTAAGCGTGCTAGAGCTAGAGTAGTTCTAGGATGGGTGACCCCCTGGGAAGTGGGGCGTCACAGTTAGTATCAGAGCCATTCACCAGCCGGAAATGTGAGATGAGTCTCGGCTGAGCCAGGGTTATATAGCGGGTAGAGCGAGGCTCCCCGGCTAATGACTGTTGTGAGTGGAGTGTAGCTCCTCACAAGGTCGGCTAAGGCTAGCGAGACAAGTCTCACATCGCCTGGTGCTTGTGAGTGTGCTTGAGCCTGACGTGGACGTCAGGGCTTAAAGGGGGGAAGAATGTGACACCCCCGGAATTTGGATTAGTCCTCTATATAAATGATATAATAGGACTAAATCTCTAACCCGGCTATAGCATTTTGGATGGTAGCAAGATCCAAAAGGAACATGAGAGTTAAGCGTGCTAGAGCTAGAGTAGTTCTAGGATGGGTGACCCCCTGGGAAGTGGGGCGTCACAACATGGCAGCCTATTATTGGCCGGTTCTTGATGCGCGGTCCACGGAGCAGCGCGGGGTGGTGCATGGACCAGGCGCGGGGACACGTGGCGCCCCAGGATAGGCCGGTGTGCGATGCGCGGTCCACGGAACCCGCGCGGGTGCATAGACCGGGCACGGGGACTCGTGGCAGCCTGTGATAGGGAAGTGGGGCGTCACAACATGGCAGCCTATTATTGGCCGGTTCTTGATGCGCGGTCCACGGAGCAGCGCGGGGTGGTGCATGGACCAGGCGCGGGGACACGTGGCGCCCCAGGATAGGCCGGTGTGCGATGCGCGGTCCACGGAACCCGCGCGGGTGCATAGACCGGGCACGGGGACTCGTGGCAGCCTGTGATAGGACGGCTCTTGCAGCGCGGTCCACGGAAGTGTGCGTCGGCGCCTCGGGACGCGTGCGCGCGTGGGGGGCAGGCGGCGCGGCCGGTGAGGCGCGTGGGCGGTCGGCGGGTCGCGCGGGCGGGCTACGTGGCGCCCAGCCATTGGATTGGGGATCGGCGGGATCGCTTTTGTGCGACTATTGGATTCGAATGCTCGAAAAGGTGCACTCGAATCCGAAAAGGTGGGCCTTTTGGGCTGGGCCTATAAATAGGACCCCTTCACTTGCTTTTTCTTATTTTTTTGGGCCTTTTCTCATTCGGCCTTCTTCAGAGAAATTGTTCACCCTTTTGTTTTACATCTTGTGCAGGAGTTCCATAATTTTTGGAGGACGCTACTTTGACGTCTACTGCGATTCGGCGCACTGCCACGCTCCTTCCTTGGTGGCCTTTTTCGTTGCATTTTGGTCTGCGGACTCCCCTTGGCTACCCCGAAGGAATTGTTTGGTGACTCTGTGCCTACATTTTCACGACAGGTAGGTCTACGATTCTTATATTCACAGTTTCCCTCCATTCTAAACTTTTCTTGGGTCTTTCGGACCATCTTGTGACCCTATTTTCTGCGGCGAGATTTTGGACAGCATAGGAGAGATTATGGGTTTTCTCGGGCCACGAGCATCGGAACGAGAAGTGTGAGTACTTGTTTTACATCTACTCATCGCGAGGAATGCCGTCGTGATTTTTCTGGAATTTTTGGAGTTTTCTTCGAAGGTGATAATTTCATTTTTTCTGGACTGAAAGCTACAGATTTTTTATTGTGGAAGTTTTGGACTCGCAGCGGTGTTTTATTTATATCTTGGCCAACAGGTATCCGAACGGGACGTGCGAGTACTCGATTCGCATCTACACGACATGAGGATCGCAATGGTTATTTTTTCGGATTTTTCAGAGGACTGTACAGAGGTGAAATTTTCTCATTTTCCGTGTTGTTTTGCAAAACAACAATTACTGTTTTGGAGATGCCATTTATGCCGTGTGCAATCTGTTTTGCTGTAGTTCTCGCATTTGGAGGTTTGCGGGGATAGAGGATCTTGGACAGCAAGGAGTCTCGTACAGTTGTGATTTGCGCTTTTCGAGGTGGGTAGCTGTTGTGGACCTCATCTTTTGATTCACTCACTAGGAATATTAGAGTGATTCCCGTTGTTGATTGTTGAGTAGTACATTGTGGGTAACATGCATTCTTGTATAGATTGGACATGTGATATATTAGTACTTAGTGTTCTTATGAGATCTGTTATTATCCTGAAATAACATGCTATAATTATTGTGAGAACAACGATATCTATTTTTCTTTTATCATCATAAGGACAATTGCATGCTTGTATGGACATCTAGATAGGCCACCTTTTACTGCTACACTATCATTGGAATTCGACTTAGGAGAAACCATGTTGGCACATTTTCTTCTTTTATTGTTTTACATGTGGTATTGCTCGAGTTTGAGCAGGGTTGTAGGATAGTGTAGCCGGGTTATTGAGTCGGGATTTGTCCTACCAGATTGTGGACTCTTGGAGTATTGCGGCAACCGCGGACATCAGGCGGTTGACTGGATATTTATTTTTGCATCGGATTGGGGATCGGGGTTTCATTAGTGGATGGATTTTCCTACTTTGATCATAGTTGTGATCCAGTCCTACAGATGTATCCTTTTGTAAACTGTTTAACCCCATTGCATGAGAATCCCGCTCTTTTATTTCTAACTGTGGCGACGAAGGTCGCGGTGCCTTATTACACGCCGGTTTCGGCATTTATGCTCATGATTGCTTACACGCACACCGGCGGTTTGGCCACCGCACAGGGTGTATTTTTCCGGAAAGATGGTACGTTGATCCGTGTACCCCACAAGGCGACGTAGTGGGGACCCCTCGCGGATTACTTAAGGTGCTGCACAAGTACCGTGAAGGGGTTGGTGGCATCAAGGTGCGAGCAAAGTGTACTTTCGCTGGTGGTCTTTAGACCTCCCGACACATGTTTCGTTTTGATTAAACAGGGGATACGGTGATTCATGAGGGGGAAGTGGAATGCTCTGGTGTATCGGTTTGTTCATTACAGTTTTCATAACATTTTACCTGTTTTCATCTACTTTATTAGTCACTGACTCCCCACACTGTGACAGGTCCGAACAGGGGTGGGAACCGGGACAATGGTGAGACTGCGTTTAGAGGACCTTAGCCGCTTGAGGATGTCATATGTCTTAATTACTTTCGGTTATCTCTTTTGCTTTTGGTTAATAGGTTAGCGATTATATTGTCGGTGGAACCATTTTGGATGTTGGGTCGAGATCCTAACTTAGTGGTGACATCTTTTATTGCGTTTATCTTATACTTGTATGCGGCATGTTTTCAAATAGCAAAATGATTTCAAAAACGTTTTCAAACTAAGTGTCGGGTGGGCACTGTTTTCCAAACCCGTGGATTTATCCTTTCAAGTTATGTTGCTGCCTAAAAGAGATTTGCGAAAACTCTTTTAAAACCGGGTGTGTGTGGACACCGCTTTCCAAACCTGTGGATTTATCCTTTCTTTCTTGTTGCAGTAATTGTGGTTGAGATTAATTGTGATCTCTCCTTTTGGAATCATCGTGACTGCATGGTTAAAGTATATGTCGTATTTGAGACATCGTACATATACAAAGGAGACTCCGTCCGTTTGTGGAGTGAATTTATATACGTGGCGGGTCTGGCGCGCACCGGTGGGGAGGTTAATTTCAAAAAAAAAAAAGATACACATTTTTCCGCTCATTTAGAACCCCCGGGGCGTGACAAGTAGGTAAAGCCTCAAACTTCGACACACCCTGTAAGGATCCGAATTTCCACAAGAGGATTATTGTTGGATCAACAGAGCATCTGCAGTGTGTTTGGCAGCTGCTGGGGGCCTGTACTGTGTATTGGAGGTGTTTGTGCACAATTGGACACAAGTGTTGGACTCAGGGATTAGAATGGATAACTTCGGTAATTGATTGACCCTGTCGGATGTTTAGAAGTGGTTTCGCGCGAAACGGATATCAAAAATGGAGTCGGTGCAAAATTTGGGTTAAAAACACTTGTCTGGATGCATTCAGCAAATTTTGGAATTAGAATTTGGCAAAACGGACACCGGATTTGGATTCAGCGTGCGAAAATGAAGAAATTGGGCTACTTACTTGATTTTTGCGCCGCTGGTTACTGTTCACGCCGGAACAGTAACTCCGGCAGCCGGCGGCGACCGGCGGGAGGCGGAGCACGGCGGCGCAGCTGCGGGACGCGACCGCGGGCGGGCGCGGGCAGGCGCGGGCGGGCGCGGGCAGTCGCGCGGGCAGGGGGCGCGGGCTGGCGCGGTGCAGCAGAGAGGGTGTGCCACGTGGTGGATCCCAATTGGATGACCGGGGACACGTGGCAGCTGCGGGTTGGTTGGACCTGTGGGCGCAGTTCATGCGTGGCGCATGGACCGGCGGGACACGTGGCGGCTTTCTGTTGGCGTGCTCAGGAAGGCGGGGTCCACCGAGGCGCGGGGGTCACCTCGGGAACCGTGTCTGGCAGGGGCGCCAGGCGGCGTGCCAGGCGGCGCGCCAGGGTTGGTCGGGGGCGTTAGTGCGGGCCACGTGGCGCCCGCTGATTCGCGGGCGCCACCCACCCGCGTTGACCGGGAGCGGCCACGCGGCGTTTTGCGTGTGGTGCGGGTCGCTGTTGCCTGTTCGGGCTGACGTGGCGATCCCAGGAGATTTCGGGCGCTCCCTGTTCGGCTTCCCGCAGCGGATTCGGGAGCCCGAATCCGGTGTGGGCGCCCGAATCCAGGGACATGTAGGTAATTACTTGATTTGTTTGTTTGGGCCTATAAATAGGCCCTGTTCTAGCCCGAATAGCTCTTTCCCTGTTCCTTTTCTTCCTGAGCCACCTTCACAAGAATTCTTCTTCTCCCTGAGCTGGTTCCATCTGTGGATTCCCGGATTTTTCTGTGGCATGCATCCCGAGGTTTTCATTTTTACGGCGCGGCGCGACAATCGTTAATTTGTGATCTTTTTCGTCGCGGTTTCGGTGCGAGGACTCCCCCGGCTTACTCCGACCACCGTTTTCGTCAATTCATGCGCCGTTGGTTTCACGACAGGTAGGGCTACGATTCTCGTGATTTGAGCTTCCCCTCATTTCGAGTTTATCTTGGAGTTTCCTGAGCTTTCTTTCGACCCATTTTCTTGGGCGGAGTTTTAGACAGCGCCATAGTGTTTCGGCGATAACTTTGTGCTCAGGCATCGGATTGAGGCGTGTCAGAGTCGTTTTGGATCTAAACATCGCAAGGAGCATCCTCGAATTTTCTTAGATTTTTCTGAATTTTCTCCGAAGGTGAAAAATCCCACTCTTGCTGGATGATTGTTACAGATTTTGTACTTGGGGTTGTTTGGAGGTGCTCACCTTGCCGATTTTATATCTCGGCCTACAGGTATCGAATTTGGGCGTGTGAGTACCCGTTTCGATCGTCTTGACGTGAGGATCGTAGCGGCAATTTTTTGGGAATTTTTGGTCTCCATATCGCAGGTAAAAACAGGGCATCTTTGGGATCAAATTCTGGGACAGCATGTATTTGGCTACTTGTGTGTTTATCTGTGTGTATGTTGGGGATATTTTTGTACAGTGATCGTGGCGGTTTATCTTTTGGGCGAGAGCACTATTCGGACTTGGATTTAGCGATCGAGGTGGGTGGTTGCTATATGCCTCATTTTTCTGACATACCCACTAGGAATATTACAGAGATCTTTTTAGATCATTAAGATCGATAATTGCTAGTCTTATGAGCCTATCATGTGAGACATCTCATGTCGGGAATGTTATTAGGAAACTGCTAAGTTGGAATTATGTTTGTATTTGGAACTTAAACATGCTGGCATGGACATAATAGTAGTACATAAACTTGCATGTGGTAGCTAGTGGCATGTTTGAACAATGTGAAATATCTTGTTGGTAGGTACTACTCGGGGCTCTTTTGGACATGTATAGGCGGATGGTTATGTGAGGGTAGTCAGTGGATTTTAGACATGTGTAAATGTTTAATGACTTTAGCATGATGGTTATATCTGTGCGGAATTATTACCAAATACACATGTGGGGCTATTAGTTGTTATACTTCTTTCAATTTGCATGAGGACAATTACATGCTTGTATGGACATCTAGATAGGTCATCTTTTATCGCTACACTTTCATGCTGGAACTTGACTTAGGAGAAACCTTGTTTGCTTCTTTTCTCCTTTTCGTTTAGTCAGGTGGTTCATGTTGCTCGAGTTTGAGCAAGGGTACGGGTTAGTGTAGCCGGGGCCTGGATTGTGGATTATGGGTTTTGGCGGCGACCGCGGATATTGGGCGGTTGACCGGATGTCGGTTATAGGACATCGGTAATAGGGCATGATTATGGAAAAGAGGGCTTTCTGGCAACTGCGGATTTTGGGCGGTTGACCGGAGGTCAGGGGTTGGACTTGATGTGGTCGGTAGAGTTGCGGCTACCGCGGATAGTAGGCGGTTGACCGGATACATATTATTTTACCTGATTTTGGATTGGGGGATTATAGCGGCAACCGCGGACAGTAGGCGATTGACTGGGTGTCGGATGTGGGACATGATTGTGATTGTGGGTTATTCCGACGACCGCGGATATTGGGCGGTTGACCGGAGGTCGGTTGTGAGACCTGGTTGTGGATTGTGAGGTATTGCGGCGATCGCGGATTTTGGGCGATTGACCGGATGTTCATTTGTGCATTAGATTGGGGATCAGTATTGTTTTAGTGGAGGGGTGTGTTCCACTGGGGCTTTATAGTTGTGATCCAGTCCTGCTTTTGATACTTATCACACCGGCGCGGTTATTGCCCGGTGATGCTTTCCTCGTGTGGGTCGCTCCCCTCGAGTTCCCCTCCGGAGGCCGGGGTCAGACAGTTATTGACAGTTTTTCTATCACATCGACGCGGCTTATTTGCCTGATGATGAGGGCGGCAGCAGTAGTTTTGCTATCACATCGGCGCGGCCTACTTGCCCGATGATGAGGGCGGTACAGATTGGGTTCATCTGGGACGGTTGGTTACTGTTGCATACGGTTATTCCAGTCTAGGACTGCATTTTAGAGGCATAGTAGTGGTAGTTTTTCCTTTATAGTAGTTTTATTACTTACCACTTTTCTTCCCCTTTTTGCCTCTGGTAGACCTACTCGGTGCGTTAGGGCGTGAGGCTTTACCCACTAAGGGAGGCTACAGGTTCACTAGTAGTTCTCACCCCCATTCTTCTTTTTCTTTTCTTCTACTTTGTTTTGTAGAGCCTTCTGCGGGTGCTGCCGGACGTATTGCGGCAGGTCGAGTAGAGAGGACGGTTGATGTGAGGACTCGGATCCCCACGATGAGATTACAGGTTGACCAGCAGCTCCTGGAGGCCTATGTGGTGTGTCGATGGTGTTTGTGCACCAACTGGACACTAGTGATGGACTCGGTGTGTTAAATGGATCACGAGAGTAGTCAGATGACCCCGTCGGATGTTTAGAAGTGGTTTTGCACGCAATGAATATTAAAATTGGGCTCAGCGCGAAGTTTGGACAAAAGAACACCTTTCCGGATGCCTTCGGCAATTTTTAGAGTTGGAATTTGGCAAAACGGACAGCGGATTTGGATTCAGCGTGCGAAAACGATGAAAATGGATTATTCACTTGTATTTTTCGGAGCTCGGATGTCGCGCACGGATTTCGAGGCACCTTGTACTGTTCCGGAGGCCGGCGGGCAGCGGCGGCGGCGGCGAGCAGCGGCGGAGCGCGGCGGCGCGGGCGCGGGCAGGCGCGCGGGTGCGCGAGCAGGCGGTCGGTGCATGGGGGCGGCGTGCCACATGTCAGCTTCTTATTGGTTGGCCTTGGGACACGTGGCCGCGTAGGATTGGCCGGCGCAGCAGGCGTAGTCCACGGGGAAAATGAGCGGGTGTACGGTGGACCGGAGGGTGGACACGTGGCGGCCACTGGTAGGTTGGTCCACATGCGCGTGGTCCATGGAGCGGGGGTGGCTGCCTCGGGGCGCGTGCCTGGCAGGGGGCGCAGGCGGCGCTGGCAGCGCGCACGTGGGCATGGCAGCGAGCGTTGACCGAGTGCGTGCCACGTGTCGGCCCCGCAGTGGGCCACGTGTCGTCCGGTGGGTAGCCCCACACGGCTGTCCGCTGTTTGGTGGGCGACGTGGAATCCCCTGGGCGATTCGGGCTTGAACAGTGTTGGGCCAGGCCCAACACTATAGCAGCCTGAATCAATTCTGGCGCCTGGAAGTGGGGACTTATCTGTCATTTTGCGATTTGTTTTCTGGAGCCTATTTAAGCGACCCAAGCCGTCTTCTTCTTCCGTTTTCCGGCATTTCCGAGCCTCCCCTTGCCACGATGCCTTCAACAAAGTTGTTCCCCGCACAGTGCTACTTCCATCTGTGGATTTCGGGCATTTTACGTGGCATGTTTCTCGAGGTTTCTATTTTTACGGCGCGGCGCGATGCTCGTTCATGTATGATCTCCTTCGTCGCGTTTCGGTGCGAGGACTCCCCCGGCCTATCCCGACCACCTTTTCGAGCGATTCTTGCGTCGTTGGATCCGCGACGGACAGAACTACGATCTTGGTTATTCCTGCTTCCCCTCATTTCATGCTTTTCGTGGTGTTTTTCCAAGCTTACTGTGACACCTTTTTCTGTGTTTGAGTCTTGGACAGCGGCTCGCTTCTTTGGTGATATCTCCGCGTTCGGACCTCGGATGGAGACGTGCCTGTACACTTTTTGCATCTACGCGTCGCGAGGAGTATCATCGTATTTTTTTGGGATTTTTCTGAGAATTGCCCGAAGGTATACTCTTCCAGTTCTTCTGTGCAACGTGATACAGTTGTGTTTGTTGTGAGGTTTGGTGCACCCTGTGTTATGGAATTTTTAACTTTGCCTACGGGGCTCGGAATTGGACGTGCAGGTACCCATTTCGAAGGTCTCGACGCGACGATCGCTACTGTATTTTTGTCGGATTTTTCAGAGTTCTTGCTGCAGGTGAAAAATCCGCATCTTTGGGACTGTTCCAACAGATTTGTATGTACTTGGATATTTTGGAATAAAAGTGTAACCTTGGACCTTATTGTTGTAGCCAGGAAGGTTCGCGAGTATTTCTGATCCTGTTGGAACTGGAGATAATGGTTTTCGGGTATTTTCAGCTGTTTGGAGCCGAGGCTTGCGCGACTTGTATCGAGGGTGCAGTTCAGGCAGATTTTGGATTGTGAGCGGCTACACTCTTCACCGACTTCGGCTTTGCCTGCGGAAAGCAGGGGTCGGGACTTGGTGTCTTGGGCAGGTTGGATTAGTTTGTGGGGTTTTGCGGCGACCGCGGATATTGGGCAGTTGACCGGATAGATACTTATGCATCAGATTGGGTGTCAGTTTTCTCTAATGGATGGAGTTTCCCACTTATCGTTTAGTTGCATCCGATTGAGGTCGGGTCTTTCTTTAGTGGTTGAGATTTCCCACATTGATCAGAGCCGTGATCAAAGTCCTGCTATACAGAGATACTTGTTACAGAGATACTTTACTCGTGTGGGTCGCTCCCCTCGAGTGTCGCTCCTGAGTAGGCTTTAGACCGTGTCGGGTTCCGGTTCATCTTATTGGGATTTCGAGCCTTGTGTGCTGATCCCGCGGTTTCGAGCCATGTGTGCAAATTCCGCTGAGCAGGCAGTACCAGTTTTACTGGTAACACTAGATTGGGTTATTACCGGCATTTACCTTTTTGTTGCGCTCGTGCCTGGGGGCCGAGTGGAGTCTAGTAGCTATGTTTAGACCAGTGCTAGTGTTGTTGGGAGCCGTTTGGTTTGACGGTGGTCCCGTGTCGTTGAGAGTACTTTGACCGTTGTGTGTGAGGTTGAGAATGTTGAGTCTATCCGTTCTGAGAGCGAGCGTGGATTTTGACTATAACCTGCATGAGCCACTATTCGATAGCGAATTACGCCGTTTGGACGCCCTACGTAATTCCTGCCCGTCTGCGGGAAGTGGTTGTAGGTGGGCGCAGGTTTGACTGGACCCGATGTGGCAGTCAGCTTGATTGGGTCGATTGAGCACCTCGTGTGCTAGTGTTGCATATCTTTATCATAGTTTCCCATTTGAGCATTTAGATAGAGGCATAGTAGCTGTTGAGAGTCTCCAGCTTTCTTATTTCAGTCTTTTCTGCTTTAGTTATCTTATGCCTCTAGTGGACTTAGTGGGCAGATCGTCGGGCCTGGTGGCGGTACCCACTGAGAACTCCCTTTTTGGTGTAGTTCTCACACCCGTTGGGGGTTTTCCCCCCTCCCCTTCTTTTTTCTCCTTTGTTTTGCAGAGTCTTAGCAGGCTCTGATATCTGTCTAGCTGTAGTACTTTTCTTGCAGGTAGGACGCTTCGCCTATGTGGGTTTGGCATACGTGGCGGATCTGTTGGCGAGCCCGGGTCGCAGTTTCGACCCCGGGGCGTGACAGATTAGGTTGGTATCAGAGCCTAGGTTGTAGGTCATGGTGGACTTTGAAACCCTAGGCTTATGGTTTGACCCTTGGTTGACTTCGTGAGAGTCGTGGTTTTTAGCGAGAGTCCTGATTGAGTTTTATACCTCTCCCAAGGGACGGGAAGAGTGATTAGCATGTTTATTCTCCTAAGTGATTTTGTTGGCTGCAGACAACATAATGCTGTCGAACGGGTGACATGCTTTGGACTTTCGCTGGATTGGGTCGATCGTTATTGTGTGCTGTTTTGTGGTTTCGTCGTGGCGAGCTGTGTCTCCCCGACGCTGGGTTTTGACCCGTGTGCATCCTGTCATAGCAGTTGAGCTTCAGCGATGGGTTTTGGGGCCGGATACCTAGATTGAGGTCAGAGAACTCCGGACCCAGCTGACAGGATTGTCTGAGTCTTATCAGCGGCAGAGTGAGCGAGCAGCTGGTTTTAGTGACACAGTTGTCGGAGCAGCGGGCAGCTCGACAGTGCTTCCCTCTGAGACCACCCGGTTGCAGTATCCTCAGGGGCGGGGATTGCTGTGGCACCGATGGAGTGAGTAGCCCCCTCCGTGCCAATGTTTAGTGGCGAGGCACTGAGGCAGGGTGGATAGTTGACAGCTGGTGAGCTGAGGGGAGGCGATCGATCTAGTGAGCCAGATTCGGCAGATGAACCACCCCGACTCGTAAGATTGAGTTGGAGCCTTTGGAGGCAGAGTCATGGTTAGTGGTGATGGAGTGATCAATAGAGAGCCTCACTGTGCTGGAGAGTTTATGCAGTTGTTGAACTGCACACTCCAGGTTTTGAGGGACGAGACGCATAGGATATGTGTGACTGAGAGTGGATTGCGCCATGATACCTTTTAGTTTATTCGGTTCCTCTATTTTGGATTTTGGACGCCTCGTTGGAGTAGGCGTTGTGTTTGGAGCGTGGCGTTGCAGTTCCTTTGGATAGGGATCTGCCGCCAGAGGCGAGTTCTGGATATTGGCGCTTGGCGCCGGGTGATGGAGGACAGATCGGCCGGCAGAGGTATTTCTGATTTCTTTTTCCAGGATAACGGTTCCAGAGATATCAGAGGTCGGGTGTACCCCGATGGCAGCATCAGCATCTATATCAGAACGGCGCAGCGGTAGAATGGATTGGTGATCTGCGGAGGGCCGCAGTCGTCGCCTCAGTGTGAGCAGAGACAGAGGTCCTGCCCCCTTTGTGTTTCGTCTTGATTTTCTTGCAGATTGAGCGACAACCACTTACATTGAGCGGATGAATCTGTGCCGCCCGGTTGGAGGGCGCCACAGCAGCGAATCGGGTTGTCGCGGGTGTGATTTCATCACAGCAGTCGGAGTTAGATCATGTTGCATTCCTGCATGGACTAGAGGCAGATTTGTTACCACATGCACTAGAGGTACAGGTTCCTGTTAGTGCTGTGCATGTGGAGGAGGCTTGTGGATTATGTCCAATGCAGTTGAGGCCGCGAGTTATATCAGCAAGCTTATTGGTAATTGTGGCAGTTCGGTGTTTTGACCTAGTGCTTGGGTTTTGGTTGGCACAGTGCCACAGAATATTTTGGCTGAAAAAAAAGAGGACTTTGATTTTCTGCAAGGCAGACAAGAGAAGGCTTGCTTGTTGAGATTATTAGAGCACAAAGGATATAGCGACAATGTGAGAGGTGCTTTCGGCGGCACCGGGATTCAAGGATATCTCTGTTGCCCACGAGATCCCGGGTGTGATTTCGCCTGAGCTGTTTGAGATGTCGCCGGTTAGGGAGATAGAGATTGCGTTTGGCATGGTTCGGGGAACCGCGCCACCCTCGACAACACCTCATTGGATATCGCTTGTAGAGCTGAGAGAGCTGATGGCGCAATTGCAGGATCTGATGGATCGAGGGTCCTGTTTGACCCAATGCCACGCCGTTGATGTACGGTGGTGATGCCACGTCGTTGATACACGACGGTGAGGATTTGTTGTGGTTGGAGCACGGGCAGGTCCAGGTATTATCTAGGACCTTTTGATGGAGTCATACTCCAGCAGTTATTGTATGGTGCGAGTACCTACTTGGAATCAGACAGCCGAGGACCTTGCCTAGATGGCGTTCAGGACGCGGTAGGGCATCATGAGCTCATAGTGAGGCCAAGTGGATTGATTAATGCCCTGTCACTCTTATGATTTAAGGAATTGTGCTTCAGCTGTACTTGATTGGATTGGTAACAAGATCCTCCAGGGATATTTTGATTTACTCCCAGAGCGACTTGGAGTAAGAGGAGCACTCATGGATGTGCTACAATGGCCGTGAGGATGAAGCTGCATGCCAAGTTATTGAGGTACAAGTTGTAGCTTCAGAAGCATACCTTCTTGGGTCACTTTGTTCGAGCCGTAGGTGCGGCGGTGGAAATCCAGCCAATATGGATACTAATTGGGAATTGGCCGAGATCGACAATTATTGTCGAGGTGAGGAGCTTCTTGGACTGGGCAGTGCCGGGAGAGCTTGGCGGACGGATGATGAGACTGACACCAACACCGATTTCAGCTTTGTCAGCGGTGGGAGATGGATTTGCGAGTTATAGTGATGCCTCCCATAGTGGCTGTGGAGTACCGTGGCTTTATCTTCGGTCCGCGCTTCATCAGTCCAACCCTATGAGTATTGGGGTAGGACGAACCGTTGTTTTGTTGGCAGCTTGGATCCCACAGATGAGCCTTTCAGTACGCCTATTATTTCCAGCTTTGATTGATATACCTGGGCGTAGGCCATGTCTGCTTGGCTACCAGTTTTGGTTACTCAGCATTCCTGTTCTATACTATATGATGGAATAAGAGTTCAGCATCTTGAGTGGGATTTACTCGGATCGTCGTCGATGGATCGGACTTTTGACCGTGAGTTTGGGCATCAGTATTATGATCGCCTTTCGAGCCAGCTTCCAGTCCCGTTCACCAACGGTTTGGCCACCATCAAGGTGTTCTTTACTAGATGAGAGATCGACTTCGACCCGTGGGTCCGTTGGGGTTATGATAGCATGTTGACGGATCAACAGTGGCATGAGATTGTATCTCTAGAGGATCCCTTTGAGGGTAACCTGCGGTTGAGTAGTCCACTCGGGTGGTTTGGATTTGGAAGTGACCGAGTGAAGACCCCAGCTTGTTGGATTCTTTCCCCTTTTGGTTGATCGTGTGGGTGTGCTTCGGATCGCCTTAGTTGAGTGGACACTAGGGTGTGGTGTGGGTGCGTGTAGCACTGGTTGTTATTCTCTTATTCCCCAGTCTTTTGATGGAGCCCCTGTGGTTTTTCACGTCTCAGCTCAGGAGTGATGTGTTTTTGGATCCCTCGCCCGTGATTGACTCGCCCCTTTTGAGATCTGTGAGTGTTTGGAGTTCGATGAACGCCCGTTGCGAATTTTGGCTAATGAGGTGAGGGAATTGCGCAATCGGGCCATGCCGTGTTGGTCATTGTTGTTGTTGAGGAGTAATCACGGGGAGTGAGTAGCGACTTGGAGCTGGAGATGATGATGTTGAGTACTTACCCTTGGTGTTTGTGACTCCTGGTGGAATTGAGCTAGTTTCGAGGACGAAACTTTCTTTAGTGGGGGAGGATGTGAGGACCCGGATCCCCACGACGAGATTACTGGTTGACCAGCAGCTCCTGGAGGCCTATGTGGCGTGTCAGTGGTGTTTGTGCACCAACTGGACACTAGTGATGGACTCGGTGTGTTAAATGGATCACGAGAGTAGTAAGATGACCCCGTCAGATGTTTAGAAGTGGTTTTGCGCGCAATGAATATTAAAATTAGGCTCAACGCAAAGTTTGGACAAAAGAACACCTTTCCGGATGCCTTCGGCAATTTTTAGAGTTGGAATTTGGCAAAACGGACAGTTGATTTGGATTCAGCGCGCAAAAACGATGAAAATGGACTATTCACTTGTATTTTTCAGAGCTCGGATGCAGCACATGGATTTCGAGGCACCTTGTACTGTTCCGGCGGCCGGCGGGCAGCGGCGGCGGCGGCGGCGACGGCGGGCAGCGGCGGAGCGCGGCGGCGCGGGCGCGGGCAGGCGCGAGCAGGCGCGGGCAGGCGCGCGGGTGCGCGGGCAGGCGCGCGGTGCATGGGGGCGGCGTGCCACGTTTCAGTTTCTTATTGGTTGGCCTTGGGACACATGGCCGCGTAGGATTGGCCGGCGCAGCAGGCGCAATCCACGGGGAAAATGAGCGGGTGTACGGTGGACCGAAGGGTGGACACGTGGCGGCCACATGTAGGCTGGTCCACATGCACGTGGTCCACGGAGCGGGGGTGGCTGCGTCGGGGCGCGTGCCTAGCAGGGGGCGCAGGCCGCGCTTGCAGCGCGCACGTGGGCATGGCAGCGAGCGTTGACCGAGTGCGTGCCACGTGTCGGCCCCGTAGTGGGCCACGTGTCGTCCCGTGGGTAGCCCCGCACGGCTGTCCGCAGTTTGGTGGGCTACGTGGAATCCACTGGGCGATTCGGGCTTGAACAGTGTTGGGCCGGGCCCAACACTATAGCAGCCCGAATCAATTCTGGCGCTTGGAAGTGGGGACTTATCCGTCATTTTGCGATTTGTTTTCTGGAGCCTATTTAAGCGACCCGAGCCGTCTTCTTCTTCCCTTTTCCGGCATTTCCGAGCCTCCCCTTGCCACGATGCCTTCAACAAAGTTGTTCCCCGCACAGTGCTACTTCCATCTGTGGATTTCGGGCATTTTACGTGGCATGTTTCTCGAGGTTTCTATTTTTACGGCGCGGCGCGACGCTCGTTCATTTGTGATCTCCTTCGTCGCATTTCGGTGCGAGGACTCCCCCGGCCTACCCCGACCACCTTTTCGAGCGATTCTTGCGCCGTTGGATCCGCGACAGACAGAGCTACGATCTTGGTTATTCCTGCTTCCCCTCATTTCATGCTTTTTGTGGTGTTTTTCCAACCTTACTGTGACACCTTTTTCTATGTTTGAGTCTTGGACAGCGGCTCGCTTCTTTGGTGATATCTCCGCGTTTGGACATCGGATGGAGACGTGCCTGTACTTTTTTTGCATCCACGCGTCGCGAGGATTATCATCGTATTTTTCTGGGATTTTTCTGAGAATTGCCAGAAGGTATACTCTTCCCGTTTTTCTGTGCAATGTGATACAGTTGTGTTTGTTATGAGGTTTGGTGCACCCTGTGTTATGGAATTTGTAACTCGGCCTGCGGGGCTCGAAATTGGACGTGCAGGTACCCGTTTCGAAGGTCTCGACGCGATGATCGCTACTGTATTTTTGTCGGATTTTTCAGAGTTCTTGCTGCAGGTGAAAAATCCGCATCTTTGGGACTATTCCAACAGATTTGTATGTACTTGGATATTTTGGAATAAAAGTGTAACCTTGGACCTTATTGTTGTACCCAGGAAGGTTCGCGAGTGTTTCTGAACCTGTTGGAACTGGAGATAATGGTTTCCGGGTATTTTCAGCTATTTGGAGCCGAGGCTTGCGCGACTTGTATCGAGGGTGCAGTTCAGGCAGATTTTGGATTGTGAGCGGCTACACTCTTCACCGACTTCGGCTTTGCCTGCGGAAAGCGCTTCAGGTGGGTGCTTTGTTTCCAGAATCGGTGGACGGTTCTCTAATTCTGTATGTTAGGATGCATGCATGTCTAGGGTACACGGTATATGATTGAGAGGTAGGTAAGCTTGATAATGATAACTGTATGATTAATTGCAAGAATAGTATTTATGATGTATACTGATGACTTGCATGATTTGGATCTCTATGTTGGTGATTAGTGTAAGCTTACCTAGGATAATGTTACCCTATGTGATTATGTAGCATGTCATATTAGCACATAGCCGTTTATGCGATTGGTTTATGCGATGGGGGCAGGATTATGTAGCTATGTGCGGATTATACTCTGAGGAGTTATTATAGATCGAGGATTATGGACATGTAGTTATGCCATCTTTTACTGCTACACTTCATATTGGAACTTGACTTAGGAGAAACCATGCTTTTCCTTTCTCCTTCTTTGTTAGTCTGGTCGTCAGTGTTGCTCGGGTTCGAGCAAGGGTCGGGACTTGCTGTCTGGGACAGGTTGGATTAGTTTGTGGGGTTTTGCGGCGACCGCGGATATTGGGCGGTTGACCGGATATATACTTATGCATCAGATTGGGTGTCAGTTTTCTCTAGTAGATGGAGTTTCCCACTTATCGTTTAGTTGCATCCGATTGAGGTCGGGTCTTTCTTTAGTGGTTGAGTTTTCCCACTTTGATCAGAGCCGTGATCAAAGTCCTGCTATATAGAGATACTTTACTCGTGTGGGTCGCTCCCCTCAAGTGCCGCTCCGGAGTAGGCTTTAGACCGTGTCGGGTTCCGGTCCATCTTATTGGAATTTCGAGCCTTGTGACCTGATCCCGCGGTTTCGAGCCATGTGTGCAGATTCCGCTGAGCAGGCAGTACCAGTTTTACTGGTAGCACTAGATTGGGTTATTACCGGCATTTACCTTTTTGTTGCGCTCGTGCCTGGGGGCCGAGTGGAGTCTAGTAGCTGTGTTTAGACCAGTGCTAGTATTGTTGGGAGCCGTTTGGTTTGACGGTGGTCCCGTATCGTTGAGAGTACTTTGACCGTTGTGTGTGAGGTTGAGCATTTTGAGTCTATCCGTTCTGAGAGCGAGCGTGGATTTCGATTATAACCTGCATTAGACACTATTCGATAGCGAATTAGTCCGTTTCGACGCCCTACGTAACTCCTGCCCGTCAGCGGGAGGTGGTTGTAGGTAGGCGCAGGTTTGACTGGACCCGATGTGGCAGTCAGCTCGATTGGGTCGATTGAGCACCTCGTGTGCGAGTGTTGCATATCTTTATCAGAGTTTCCCATTTGAGCATTTAGATAGAGGCATAGTAGCTGTTGAGAGTCTCCAGCTTTCTTATTTCAGTCTTTTCTGCTTTAGTTATCTTATGCCTCTAGTGGATTTAGTGGGCAGATCGTCGGGCCCTCGTGATGGTACCCACTGAGAACTCCCTTTTTGGTGTAGTTCTCACACCCGTTGGGGGTTTTCCCCCCTCCCCTTCTTTTCTCTCCTTTGTTTTGCAGAGTCTTAGTGGGTGTTGCTGATTCTGCGGTTGTTGATCAAGGCGAGGGAGTCGCGTGCTAGATCCCAACCCGTCGTTGGAGAGTAGCGGTACCCCTTCTGAGGAGAGCTTCAGTAGATTAGTTGTTTTATTTTTTCTCTTTTGAGAGACTGATGTAGTGAGGATTTGATATGTATTGAGAGCCTGTACACTGATGTATTTATTGGAGATACCTCCTTGTTGAGTTCTGAGTTTTGTATATGAGGATATTGTATGATTATCATTTTTGGGAGATGGACATTGTTGTATTATTTCTAGTTGTACAGTGATTGATTTTGGTTTACAGCAGATTTTTATTTATAGCTCTGATATCTGTCTAGCTGTAGTACTTTTCTTGCAGGTAGGACGCTTCGCCTATGCGGGTTTGGCATAGGTGGCGAATCTGTTGGCGAGCCCGGGTCGCAGTTTCGACCCCGGGGCGTGACAGATTAGGTTGGTATCAGAGCCTAGGTTGTAGGTCATGGTGGACTTAGAAACCCTAGGCTTCTGGTTTGACCCTTGGTTGATTTCGTGAGAGTCGTGATTTTTTAGGAGAGTCCTGATTGAGTTTTATACCTCTCCCAGGGGTCGGGACTTGGTGTCTGGGACAGGTTGGATTAGTTTGTGGGGTTTTGCGGCGACTGCGGATATTGGGCGGTTGACCGGATATATACTTATGCATTAGATTGGGTGTCAGTTTTCTCTAGTGGATGGGTTTTCCCACTTATCGTTTAGTTGCATCCGATTGAGGTCGGGTCTTTGTTTAGTGGTTGGGTTTTCCCACTATGATCAGAGCCGTGATCAAAGTCCTGCTATACAAAGATACCTATTACAGAGATACTTTACTCGTGTGGGTCGCTCCCCTCGAGTGCCGCTCCGGAGTAGGCTTTAGACCGTGTCGGGTTCCGGTCCATCTTATTGGGATTTCGAGACTTATGTGCTGATCACGCCGTTTCGAGCCATGTGTGCCGATTCCGCTGAGTAGGCAGTACCAGTTTTACTGGTAGCACTAGATTGGGTTATTACCAGCATTTACCTTTTTGTTGCGCTCGTGCCTGGGGGCCGAGTGGAGTCTAGTAGCTGTGTTTAGACCAGTGCTAGTGTTGTTGGGGGCCGTTTGGTTTGACGGTGGTCCCGTGTCGTTGAGAGTATTTTGACCATTGTGGTGAGGTTGAACATGTTGAGTCTATCCGTTCTGAGAGAGAGCGTGGACTTCGACTATAACCTGCATGAGCCACTATTCGATAGCGAATTAGTCCGTTTGGACGCCCTACGTAATTCCTGCACGTCAGTGGGAGGTGGTTGTAGGTGGGCGCAGGTTTGACTGGACCCGATGTGGCAGTCAGCTCGATTGGGTCGATTGAGCACCTCGTGTGCGAGTGTTAAATATCTTTATCAGAGTTTCCCATTTGAGCTTTTAGATAGAGGCATAGTAGCTGTTGAGAGTCTCCAGCTTTCTTATTTCAGTCTTTTCTGCTTTAGTTATCTTATGCCTCTAGTGGACTTAGTGGGCAGATCGTCGGGCCTGGTGGCGGTACCCACTGAGAACTCCCTTTTTGGTGTAGTTCTCACACCCGTTGGGGGTTTTCCCCCCTCCCCTTCTTTTCTCTCCTTTGTTTTGCAGAGTCTTAGCGGGTGTTGCTGATTCTGCGGTTGTTGATCAAGGCGAGGGAATCGCGTGCTAGATCCCTACCCGTCGTTGGAGAGTAGCGGTACCCCTTCTGAGGAGAGCTTCAGTAGATTAGTTATTTTATTTTTCCTCTTTTGAGAGACTGATGTAGTGAGGATATGATATGTATTGAGAGCCTGTACACTGATGTATTCCTTGGAGATACCTCCCTGTTGAGTTCTGAGTTTTGTATATGAAGATATTGTATGATTATCATTTTTGGGAGATGGACATTGTTGTATTATTTCCAGTTGTACGGTGATTGATTTTGGTTTACAGCGGATTTTTATTTATAGCTCTGATATCTGTCTAGCTGTAGTACTTTTCTTGCAGGTAGGACGCTTCGCCTATGCGGGTTTTGCATATGTGGCGGATCTGTTAGCGAGCCCGGGTCGCAGTTTCGACCCCGGGGCGTGACAGCTGAGTAGGTAGACAGTGGGCCTGACAGTGAGTTAGCTAGACTTGTACCTCTTATGTATCCTATCTCCGACGATTGTACTTTTACTTTTTGGGGTCTGGCTTTAACCAGTTGGTTGTATATTTGTGGTGAGCTGGGAGAGAGACTTGTACTTTATTTTACAGTCGTTTTGTATTTTTACTTCCAGTTCAGTCTGAGATGTAGTATTTTCAGTTCAGCTCTATTTTATTGCTCTATTATTGTATCTGATTTATCTTAGCAGGTTACCGGCGCTTCGTGTATGCGGAAAATTCCGTGTGCACGGCGGATCTGTAGACGAGCCCGAGTTCTGGTTTACACTCGGGGCGTGACAGATTAGTTGGTATCAGAGCTTAGGGATAGGTCAGTTGGGACTTAGGAAACCCTAGGCTTTTGGTTAGCCCTAGGATGATAGGGCGTGAGGGACGTGACATTTTGCGAAGGTCGGTGATTTAGTTTTGACTCTTCTAGTGAGTGAAGAGGGATCGACATATCCTATTTCTGTGGGACAGTTATGTTGGCTGCAGACAACATAAAGTTACAGAAATAGGGGAATGTTCTTGACTTTCGCTAGATTGGGTCGTGTGTGGTTGTGTGGCTGGCTTGTGGTTTTTTTTGTGACAGATGCCTCCCCGACGTCGGATTCCTACCGGGGTGCCCCTACACCCCCTGTTGAGCTAGGACAGGCTGGACCTTCTGAGATTACTGAGTTGAGGGCCTTGGTGGCCCAATTGGCTGAGAGCAACCGCCGGCAGGAGCAGCGGATTGAGCAGCTACTGGCGCAGAGAGAGGCGCCGCCTCCGACAGTTTTGGAGGCCCCGGCACCACCTGTGGTACCACTTGTGCCGACGGCGCCATCATCGAGTAGCGGGGCTCGGGGAGTGGCCCAGCCTTTGACCCTGGCCGAGGTGCAGGATATCGCTGACAAACTTGTCAAGTTTTGTCAGCACGGACTGCCTAGATTCTCGAGGCGGGATATGCAGCCGTGGGAGGTTGGGACGTGGTTATCAGCGATGGAGAAAATTTTCAGGGATTTCTTCATCGACCCGAGGTACAGAGTTCATATGGCGGTACATTGCCTAGATGGAGATGCAGATACTTTGTGGCATCGGGTGGAGCCACGGGAGTTTCAGATTTCTCAACAGTTACCCTGGTCCGAGTTTCGGCGTATGATATTGGATACCTATTTTTCGACCAGCGTGAAGAGGAAACTCGAGGATGATTTGAAGAACCTTCAGCAGGGCGACCGGCCGGTTCAGGCTTACCATCAGGAGTTCATGCAGTTGCTTAACTGCGTGCCCTTTGTCGCCCGTGATGGGCCACATCAGGTCGAGTTATTCGAGGTAGGCCTCCGCAGCGAGATTTATATCCTAGTGCATGCACAGCGACTCCAGACTCTTGAGGAGGCCGTCGAGCATGCCCAATGGGTGAAGAGAGGCGACACAGTGGTGGCGAGGCGAGGCGGGATGGTCGTACAGAGTTCCATTAGGAAACGACCAGTACCCGAAGACGAGGGACAGGCTAGTTCATGGAGACCGCCGTGGCCTCAGTTATCTAGCCGTGGGCGTGCGGAGCAGCGAGAGCCTAGTGGATTCCAGAGACCATCGCAACAGCAGCCGGAGTCTCAGCATCAGACACAGAGATAGCAGCAGCCGGGACAGCCACGGCTTTACGATAGAGGCAGATGTATATTCTGCGGAGGACCTCATTTGTCGCACACCTGTGATCAGAGGTGGGGTCGTTGTTATAAGTGTGGACAGCCAGCCCACATTCGAGCTTCGTGCCTCCTTTCGACTTCAGCGGCACCTTCATCAGCATCGGCTCCTTTTCCGCCTCAGCAGCAGTTGTCAGCTCAGCGGCTTTATGCTCCAGCGAGCGGATCACCTTCTTTTTACCCTACGGATCATCGGCCGCCGGCTCAAAGCAGTCGGGTCTACGCCGCTCAGGTGGAGGACTTTACAGCAGCCGACCTTGTGGTGACAGGTATTATTTTATTTTATTTACCAGCATTGGTTTTGCATTGTATTGCACTTGAGCATCCTAGTCATTTGTTAGGAGTGCATTTACTTCTCTGCATGGGTTAGGGGTAGGACGGTTACCTGGTGTTCGGGAGGTTCATATTCCCGATCTTTGGCACGTGGGGGAGTGTTGTTGGTCCTGCCCGGTGTAGTTGAGTCCTCGATAGTACCAGTAGACCTGATGGTCTTAACCTAGTTACGGGACTTGGTTTTGGTACTTAGGACGGTTTGGCTGGCTCGGTTTTCTTCTTTTCGCGACGGTTGATTGTGTCGCGAGGACGGTCCTCTTGGGAGGGGCTAGGCCAGGAGTAGATGGTGTTCCGAGGTTACTTGGGGGCTATCTTTGCCTCTTTTGTTTCGACCTTGCGTGCGGGACGGGTGTTCCGCCGTGGGTGCGCAGCCTTTTTGGCTAGCGTGGTTGTGGGATACTGCGGGAGTGCGGAGGTACTCGGGTTGAGCTTTTATGCCTTTGGACTTGGTGGTTGGGTTATCGGGGCCCTGGGGAGGAGCAGATGCTTGTACCGATGCAGACTACTTGGTATCTCGAGCGGATCGCCCAGCTGTACTTGGTCGAGGTGGTGCGGTTTTCTGGAGTGCCCGCCTCTATTTTGTTCTAGTTAGAGACCCGAGGATTGCATCGCGTCTCTGGAGGAGGTATTAGACAGCCTTGGGAACTTGAGTGGTGGATGATTGGATATTTACCCCTCTCTACTTGGTTGAGGTTCCGGATTGAGAAATGACTTTAGTTTCGAGGATGAAACTTTCTTTTAGTTAGGGAGGATGTGAGGATCCGAATTTCCGCAAGAGGATTACTGTTGGATCAGCAGAGCTTCTACAGTGTGTTTGGCAGCTGCTGGGGGCCTGTACTGTGTATTGGAGGTGTTTGTGCACAATTGGACACAAGTGTTGGACTCAGGGATTAGAATGGATCACTTGGGTAATCGATTGACCCTGTTGTTGGGTTAAGTATAATTGGATCTAAATAGGGGAAAAAACACCTAGAGGGGGGGTGAATAGGTGTAAACAATAAACACTCAAAAATCTTTACGATATAAAACCCAATGCGGAAAACAAAAATAGCACGCAGAGATTTTTACGTGGAAAACTCCAAACCGGAGTAAAAAACCACGGGACCGATAACACGGTGAAATCCACTAGAATTAAACACGTACAAGGTGATATACCGTACTCACAGACGACTCAACCTTTTCCATACGCTCCTAGTTGATCTTCTCCGCTCGCTCCACGACGCTTCTCGAATCCACGATTTGCGTCCAACGCCGAATCCACGACGTCCAACGTCGACTCCACGACGTCTGACCGAATCCACGGTCTTCACCCAGTAGCACGCCTCGAATCCACGAACGTACCTCGCTCCGAATCCACGAGAGCGGTAGCACCTTGAATCCACAAGGCCACGCGAGTCCACGCGCCGATTTGGGATAAATCGTTGTTTTTTGGGTGGTGATGATCCGCCAAATACTTAGATTAGAAATAGATCGGAAATACCATCTAAGTATTCATTGATTTGATTCTACTCAAAATGTGAGTATGAAAACCTAGAATCAAATCAATCAATATAGATGAAGAAACATAGGGTAATATCTATTGATTTCCTTTCTTCTCTATAGGTGGATTCATATGGCCGTATTTTGATTTGAATATGACGGCTTCCACGGCTTAAGCGGCTTACCCTAGAAAAATGAATCATAGGGTCTATTTATAGGTTAGAAACCATTGGAAGAGGATAAGAATCAAAAACTATCCTTCTCTGGAATTTTACATGACGACGATCCGGATCAGAGTTCGGCGATCTGGATTGCAATAGCGAGAAAAATAGTTTCCAGAAAAACCAAGGTTCGGGATCCGGATCGAAGTGCCTGATCCGGATCGTTCATACAGTTCACCAAACATCAACGTTCGGGATCCGGATTGAAAAGCCTGATCCGGATCGTTCAAATAAAATGGTAAACCCAGTGTTCGGGATCCGGATCAACGGAGGCTACGATCCGGATTGAACTGGTGTATAAACGAACAACCTTCGGGATCCGGATTGGAATGTCTGATCCGGATCCTGAACATGTCCCATGTCCAGTTTTTGATTTTTATGCAATTAGAAATTCATCCAAGTGTTTCTACACTATAAGAAGTATTCGGATCACCAAAGATATTAAGTTAAACATACCTGATCCTTTTGAATTCTTCTTCCTTGAGATTGAGTTATATGATCCAACCTTCTTTACCTTCAATCTTCAAGACTTAACCGAATTCACGAAATACGCCAACTCAAATTCCGTAACAATCTCCCCCTTTGGCGGTTTCGTGACAAAACATAAATCCACTCAAGAAAATTCAAAAAGATATTTTTGTTGCTATCACCATACAACAAAAATTTACAATGGAGATCCAAATAAAAATAGATACATGAGTTAAAAAACAGAGATGAAGTTTATACTCATATACTTACCATGACATTTATACATTCAGATATGTAATTTGATCATAGTTAAAAAACCAACATATCTTCTGTGCAATCAAAATCCAAATGTCACAAAAATTGTTAGTGAACATCAACTTGTTAGTTATATTACATGCCCAAATAGTTAGTAAATATTTAGTCGAGGCATGCGTGCAATCACAAAAGAAAACCAAAAGTTGAAGTTCTACTTACCTTACTTACCTTCAAGGTATACCTTACTTACCTTCAAGGTTCAACTGGACAATCAAGATTGTTCAAACTGTTCTAATACTCTCTCCCCCTTTTTGTCACAAGTTAGCCAAAATTACCAAAACGGAGAGAAAAGTTAACAAGTTCAAGAACCAAAAGTTTGAAAATTAAAACTAAAAACTGAAATTTAAAACCTGCACAAGAAAAAGAAAAGCTTGAGCATAAATCAATCATCTGAGTCAGAGTCTTCAGAGCTCGTGCATCCCAGTTTGTTCAAAATTCCTTTAAGCATTCCCGAAATCGTAGAACATTCTTGTTTCATCTGATGTATGTCCTTGGACATCTTTCTGAGTTCCAGAGTCATTTTATCTTGTTCCTGGTTGATGGAAGACACTAAGTTTGCCTTTTGGTCGATTCTTCTGGAAGTTGAAGAACGTTGTGTGACAGCTGACGGAGCAGTCTGACCTTCATTTCGAGGAGATCTTCTTGGCAGAGAATGTGAATTGTCAAGAGGTTCATTGCTTGACGAATTCTTTTTCCTAGCGAAACGCTTAATCGCTGAGGAAGACTTCACCAGTTTCTTGTTCTTTAGGTAAACCTTATTTTCTTCATCAATACCTTGTTGTACTTCATTAAGAAATGTGTCCCAATCTTCTTCGTCTTCAGATGCAGTTTCAGTTTGAGGGAGATTCTTTGTTTCCTCTTGACCTGTTTCTTTGATTTCAATACCCCGAGCTCGTCCAAGCCGTCGAGCAAGTCTTTTTCTTTTTGTTTTCACCGAAGTTTCTTCCATTGGAGCTTTGCCCTTTTCAGCAGCAGTGGGCGGAGCCTTTGATGTTTCTGCAGGCGTTTTTCCCTTCGAATCAGTGGGTGCAGTTGCTTCAACTTGCAACTCATCCCAATCGATCGATTCTGTCTCAGATTCCGTATCGGAATCATTTTTAGTTTTCTTCGCCTTCTTAGCCCTCTTGGGCTTGATAGTGTCTCTAGTATGTACCATAGTAGCCAGAAGAAAAATGATCCAGGTGATCACCATTGCTACTAGTTGCTTGTGAGAAAGGAAATCCTATGAGCAACAACTCAAGAACACGAAAAAATTATTAATTTTCAAAAATTTGAAAAATTGTACCCAAACAATCATTATCGTGTAGAGAGACTAAGAATCGAATTAGTTTTGCAAAAGGAATTTAAAAATAGATCAATCGCATGATTTTGGAAAATTCCCATTATATGCCCTAAAAACGAAATTTTTGAAATCGAAGGCCAAAAATCTGTTTATCATGAGAATACCTAGCATATAATCAAAACTAATCTACCCAGAGTTCTTATTTCAAAAGAAATTTGATCAAAAACCATCCACAAACGAAAAGGATACGGAAGTTCATCACGTTTTTGAGGAAGAATATGAAAAACTGTGAAATACCGAGATTTTGATCAATAAAACTTACTTGGAATCGAAGAACTTGAGTTTGAAAGCTTCCAAGATGGATGAATTCTAGAGAGAGAAGCTCTGGAGACTTTTGAACAAAAGATTGGAGTAAAAGAAATCAAAACCCTTTTGTTCTATATAAAACCCTAGCCGCGATCCGGATCAGTTCGTGATTATGATCCGGATCGGCTACCCGCAGAGAATACCTGCGTTCGGGATCCGGATCGGCTTGTCCAATCCGGATCGGCTACAACTTTTTCTTCAGAAAAATTCAGAAAAATTCTAGAAAATCCAGAAAAAGATTGTAAGCACTTTTGTGTATCAACTTTAAATGAAAATCATCGTTTCATACAACAAGAAATAGATTATGCCAAATCTATCAATAACATCCAACAAATGAAACAAAAATTTATAAAAATTAAATCCCTTAAAGTTGAACAACTTCAATTACATCTAACTTGATCTTATGAGTAATGCCTTTATCAAATCATTAATTCGGTAAAGAAAATGAAATACAAAGATCAATAGATGTCTGAAATCCCAGATAAGTTAGATAATATATCTAGTCAATTTATTGAAGAGAGTGGCTCTTTGAGCATCTTTCATTAAAATTCCCACCTTATACCAACCTTGAAATTTTGACAGAGTCAAGTATTTCAACATGCATTTTACTTAATCAAACTTGAAAAACCTTGCTTGGTATACATGTGGTAGCTGCACACAGTACTCGGACGACCGAGGTGGTAGCTCTTTCCTCCATGTGGTGGTAGTTTTCACACTCCTCATTGGGATGTAACTCTTTCCACATCTTTTGAGCATAATACTTTTTTTTAAACTTCCCCTCAATTGGCTATCAATTATTTAAGATATAAAGTATTCAGCCAAAAATTGATCTCGATTTCATACTCGACTAAACAGTCAAATAAGATAAAAACTATACCAAGAGATCATTGAGAGAGAAATTGACTTTGATCAAAACAAAGATGAGTTAATTGACATAAATGATCATTGCATCAAATGAAATATTATGATATCTAAAGCATAATAGATTTCTAAATATATAAAAGGATGCAGTTAAAGTTAATAAAACTAATGCTCAATTAATGTTCTATGTCTAAGCATAGATAATGAACAAAAACACAAAAACAAAACCCAACCTAAACAAAAGTTTTAAAAAGAGGTTATTTCAAGTAAAGCATTCCAATTGCTTTACGCAAATGAATAAAACGTTTTTGATCCAAAGGTTTTGTTAAAAAGTCAGCTAATTGATCTTCAGTTGAAATGTAGGAAATTTGAAGAATATTTGATTCAACTAGCTCTCTAAGAAAATGATATCTAAGTTCAATGTGTTTTGTTCTTGAGTGCAACACAGGGTTTTTTGAAATGTTTATAGCACTAGTGTTGTCACATAAAACAGTTACCGAAGTTGCTGAAATCCGGAAGTCGCTCAACACACTTTTCATCCAAATGAGTTGAGTTGAACAACTACCCGCTGAGATGTATTCCGCTTCGGCCGTCGAGAGTGCAATGCAGTTTTGCTTTTTACTATGCCATGCAACAAGGCAATGGCCAAGATAAAAACACGCACCACTCGTACTTTTCCGATCATCCACAGATCCTGCCCAATCGGCATCTGAGTATCCAATAATATCTAGACTTGTTCCCATAGGATACCAAATTCCGAAATTAATGGTTCCTTTGATGTACCGGATGATCCGTTTCACCGCTTTCAGGTGAACCTCCTTTGGTGCTGATTGATATCTCGCGCAAATTCCAACACTAAAGGATATATCCGGGCGACTAGCTGTGAGGTAAAGTAGACTTCCAATCACGCTGCGATAAAGTTTCTCGTCTACATTCTCACTAAGAGATTCACTTCCTAATCCCTTATTGCTAGTTCCCATAGGAGTAGGAAAATCTTTAGAGTCTTCTAATCCGAATTTCTTTACCAACTCCTTTGCATACTTGGATTGACACAGATGGATGCCTTCACCATTTTGTTTCACTTGCAATCCAAGAAAGTATGTCAGTTCGCCCATCATAGACATCTCAAATTCGCTTTCCATGGTTTCAGCGAATTTTGAAGCATCATTATCCTTTGTTGCTCCAAATACAATGTCATCGACATAGATTTGTGCAACAATGAAGTTATTTTGATAATGCTTCACAAAGAGAGTCCTGTCTGCTCCCCCTCGAGTATAGCCCTTCTCCAAAAGGTGCTTTGTCAACCTTTCATACCATGCTCGCAGTGCTTGTTTTAAACCGTAAAGAGCCTTTTTCAAACGAAAAACATGGTTAGGTAGTTTACAGTCTACAAAACCTTTCGGTTGAGCCACATAAACTTCCTCATTTAAAAACCCATTTAAAAATGTGCTCTTAACGTCCATTTGAAAGAGTTTTATTTTAAAGTGACAAGCAATAGCGAATAAGATATGAATGGACTCGAGTCTAGCTACAGGGGCGAACGTTTCATCAAAGTCTATACCTTCTATTTGAGAGTAGCCTTGAGCAACTAACCGGGCTTTGTTCCTGATGATGGTACCATCCTCATTTTTCTTGTTCTTGAAAATCCATTTAGTACCGATCACATTGTGTTGCTTCGGAGGCGTCGTTAATTCCCAGACTTTGTTGCGTTCAAACTGATGGAGCTCTTCCTGCATTGCTTCAATCTAGTAGTCATCCTGAAGAGCTTCATCGACGTTCTTTGGTTCGATCGTGGAAACATAACACGCGAATCCACAGACCAACTGTCTCCGAGTCTTAACTCCTTCTTGTGGGTCTCCAATGATGTTTGATTCAGGATGATCCTTGGAGATGCGTAACGTTTGTTGTAATGGAGTACTCGGAGGTACATGAGATGATTCCTGCACATCAGATAAGCTTGAAGAACCATTAGATGCATCATTAATATTACAAGTATTATCATGAGAAGATGCATTTACAGGAGTATCATCATCAAGAGAGATATCAGGGGTAGATTTATCAGATGCAAAGTGGAAAGCTTCATCTACTTTAACATTTATGGATTCTACGATCGTTTTAGATTCCAAGTTAAATACCCGATATACTCTACTATTTGTAGAATACCCCATGAAAATCCCTTCGTCACTTCGAGAGTCAAATTTTCTAAGATTTTCACGGTCACGTAAAATATAACACCGACTCCCAAAGATACGAAAATATTTGATGTTGGATTTTCTACAACACCATAGTTCATATTGTGTATTTAACGTTCCCGGGCGCAAATAAACTCGATTAATAACATAGATTGCAGTGTTCACAGCTTCAGCCAAAAAATATAGCGGTAAATTCCGGCTGTGAAGCATAACACGTGCCATCTCTTGTACAACCCTGTTTTTGCGCTCGACAACACCATTCTATTGAGGTGTATAGGGTGCTGAGAATTCATGTTTAATGCCATTGGAAGTGGAAAAATTGATGAATTTAGAATTTATGAATTCTCCACCTCTATCACTTCTAACAGGAATGATCTTTTCATTCTTTTCAATCATAATACGAAGGCAAATCTCGTGAAAAGAATCAAAAGTATCAGCTTTCTCTTTTAAAAATGCTACCCATGAGTATCTAGAGAAATCATCAACCAATAAGAAAATATACCATTTACCTCCCAAGGATGGTTGACGTGTCGGCCCCATAAGATCCATATGCAGTAATTCCAAGGGCCGTTTGGTACCAACGTGATTCAAGGATAAAAGAAGAATTCACCTTTGCGTACCCAAACCTTTCGTGTTTTGGTGTACGTTAGAAATGATTGTGAGGTTGATACCTTTGGTGCAAGCGTCTTGCTTGATCCATCGCTTTTCCTTGACATCGTCGTCTTGTTTGATGAACTACCGAGGCTCTTTTCCTTCGAAGAATTTGCATTTGATTTCCGAGGAATCACCCTTTTGGTAGTTGTTGCAAGAAATGCTTGAGTTGAGCGTTTGGCTCCCATCTTGCAATTTCTCCTTATGTGCCCTGCAATACCACAACGAAAACATACCTTGATGCTTGACGATTCCGAAGAGGGGGAAGTAGGTTTGTTGTCGTTGTTTGTTGTCAATTCCGATGTCGGAGGAGGAGATACCGACTGAGGCACAAAGACTGTCCCAACCGAACTAAAATTGTTGTTAGTTCGATTGTATCCGAGGCCGAACTTGTTTGATTGACCAAGACCAAGAAGCTTATCCAACTTACTCCTTCCTGATGAAAATCGCTGTAAGTCATCCTTGAGTTGGAAAATGGTCTCTGTCATTTCCAATTTTTCCTGTCGAGCCTCGCCGTTGAGCTTCAAGAAGTAATTCGCTTTGTTCACCATATCTATATAATTCTTCTCGAATTGCTCATTGGACTCTTGAAGTGAAGCATTTGCTTTTATCAGATTATCCCTTTCCACTTCAAGATCGGTCGAGAGAGAAGTTACCTTTTTTAGTTCTTCTTCGAGATCCTGCAATCTCCCTCTCAACCCCTTGTTTTGCTTAGCCAGTTTCTTTGAATCCCTCAAAAGTCTGTGATAGGCTAGAGCAAAATCTTCACCTTCCGAATCATCCGATTCATCGTCCGTTGCAATCTTTTCAATAGTGGAGTTGGACAATGACTCGGATGTACTAGCCATTAAGCACATGAAGGGTGAAGATGTGGACGCGTGGAACGCTGTTGCGTTATCTTCTTCATCACATGAAGATGACTCATTTGACGATGATGTGTCATCCCAAGTGACGGCTTGCATCGCCTTCTTCTTTCACGGATTCTTATTAGGACACTCCGTTGAGATATGGCCGTACCCTCAGCACTTGAAGCATTGGACTTGTCCTTCTGTGCTTTTCTTATCCTTAGAAAAACCCTCTTGCTTTCTTGACTTGTAACTTGAAGAACCCTTGCCTTTCTTCCACTTTCCGAAGGATGCAGTTTTGCTTGAATTACCCCTTCAAAAATTTCGGCGAAATCTTCTTATCAAGAGAGCAAGCAGCTTCTCAAAGTCCTCCATAGATAGGTTTACGTCATCGTCTGAGGAGGATGAATCCGCGTCTTCTTCTTTCGTTGTTTTCAAAGCATAACCTGAAGACTTAGAAGAGGATGCCTTTCCCGAAGAATAGTTAGTAGGAAATGTCATTTCATATGTTTGTAAAGAACCAACTAATTCTTCTACACGGATTTCGTCCGGGTGTTTAATAGTTTCAATGGCCGTAACCTTGGAACGAAATCTTTCAAGAAGAGTTCTTAATATTTTTCTTACAATTTTAAATTCTGGAATCTTCTCTCCCAAGTTAGCACATGAGTTTACAATGTCTTGCAATCATGTGTAATAGTCTGTGAACGATTCATTTTCTGCCATGAAAATAGAGTCAAACTTGCTCGTAAGCATTTGCAGTTTCTGAATCTTCACAAGGTTAGTTCCCTCATGCGTAACTTGAGGAACATCCCAGATTTCTTTCGCAGTCTCGCATGCCGAGATGCGAGAGAACTTAGTTTGAGACAAAGCATTAAATAGAGCATTAATCCCTTTGCCATTGTAAGAAGAAAAATCTATCTCTTCCTTGGTCCATTTCGACCTAGGTTTGATGGTGCGAACATCAGCAATAAATTCAGGTGGATTAGTCCATCCTAATTCAATTGATTGCCACACCCGTTCGTCGATGGAAATTAAAAAGGCTTTCATCCGTACTTTCCAGTACGCATAATTTGTTCCATCGAAGAACGGAGGTCTGTTGATGTTTCCACCTTCAACCATTGTTTACAACCCAATTCCCGCTCTGATACCACTTGTTGGGTTAAGTATAATTGGATCTAAATAGGGGAAAAAACACCTAGAGGGGGGGTGAATAGGTGTAAATGATAAACACTCAAAAATCTTTGCGATATAAAACCTAATGCGGAAAACAAAAATAGCACACAGAGATTTTTACGTGGAAAACTCCAAACCGGAGTAAAAAACCACGGGACCGATAACACGGTGAAATCCACTAGAATTAAACACGTACAAGGTGATATACCGTACTCACAGACGACTCAACCTTTTCCATACGCTCCTAGTTGATCTTCTCCGCTCGCTCCACGACGCTTCTCGAATCCACGATTTGCGTCCAACGCCGAATCCACGACGTCCAACGTCGACTCCACGACGTCTGACCGAATCCACGGTCTTCACCCAGTAGCACGCTTCGAATCCACGAACGTACCTCGCTCCGAATCCACGAGAGCGGTAGCACCTTGAATCCACAAGGCCACGCGAGTCCACGCGCCGATTTGGGATAAATCGTTGTTTTTTGGGTGGTGATGATCCGCCGAATACTTAGATTAGAAATAGATCGGAAATACCATCTAAGTATTCATTGATTTGATTCTACTCAAAATGTGAGTATGAAAACCTAGAATCAAATCAATCAATATAGATGAAGAAACATAGGGTAATATCTATTGATTTCCTTTCTTCTCTATAGGTGGATTCATATGGCCGTATTTTGATTTGAATATGACGGCTTCCACGGCTTAAGCGGCTTACCCTAGAAAAATGAATCATAGGGTCTATTTATAGGTTAGAAACCATTGGAAGAGGATAAGAATCAAAAACTATCCTTTTCTGGAATTTTACATGACGACGATCCGGATCGGAGTTCGGCGATCTGGATTGCAGTAGCGAGAAAAATAGTTTCCAGAAAAACCAAGGTTCGGGATCCGGATCGAAGTGCCTGATCCGGATCGTTCATACAGTTCACTAAACATCAACGTTCGGGATCCGGATTGAAAAGCCTGATCCGGATCGTTCAAATAAAATGGTAAACCCAGTGTTCGGGATCCGAATCAACGGAGGCTACGATCCGGATTGAACTGGTGTATGAACGAACAACCGTCCGGATCCGGATTGGAATGTCTGATCCGGATCCTAAACATGTCCCATGTCCAGTTTTTGATTTTTATGCAATTAGAAATTCATCCAAGTGTTTCTACACTATAAGAAGTATTCGGATCACCAAAGATATTAAGTTAAACATACCTGATCCTTTTGAATTCTTCTTCCTTGAGATTGAGTTATATGATCCAACCTTCTTTACCTTCAATCTTCAAGACTTAACCGAATTCACGAAATACGCCAACTCAAATTCCGTAACACCTGTCGGATGTTTAGAAGTGGTTTCGCGTGAAACAGATATCAAAAATAGACTCGGTGCAAAATTTGGGTTAAAAACACTTGTCTGGATGCATTCGGCAAATTTTGGAATTAGAATTTGGCAAAACGGACACCGGATTTGGATTCAGCGCGCGAAAACGAAGAAATTGGGCTACTTACTTGATTTTTGCGCCACTGGTTACTGTTCACGCCGGAACAGTAACTCCGGCAGCCGGCGGCGACCGGCGGGAGGCGGAGCACGGCGGCGCAGCGGCGGGACGCGGCCGCGGGCGGGCGCGGGCGGGCTCGGGCAGGCGCGCGGGCAGGGCGCGCGGGCTGGCGCGGTGCAGCGGAGAGGGTGTGCCACGTGGCTGATCCCAATTGGATGACCGGGGACACGTGGCAGCTGCGGGTTGGTTGGTCCTGTGGGCGCGGTTCATGTGTGGCTCATGGACCGGCGGGACACGTGGCGGCTTTCTGTTGGCGGGCTCAGGAAGGCGGGGTCCACCGAGGCACGGGGGATCGCCTCGGGAACCGTGCCTGGTAGGGGCGCCAGGCGGCGCGCCAGGGTTGGTCGGGGGCGTTAGTGCGGGCCACGTGGCGCCCGCTGATTCGCGGGCGCCACCCACCCGCGTTGACCGGGAGCGGCCACGCGACGTTTTGCGTGTGGTGCGGGTCGCTGTTGCCTGTTCGGGCTGACGTGGCGATCCCAGGAAATTTCGGGTGCTCCCTGTTCGGCTTCCCGCAGCGGATTCGGGCGCCCGAATCCGGTGTGGGCGCCCGAATCAAGGGACATGTCGGTAATTACTAGATTTGTTTGTTTGGGCCTATAAATAGGCCCTGTTCTAGCCCGAATAGCTCTTTTCCTATTCCTTTTCTTCCTGAGCCACCTTCACAAGAATTCTTCTTCTCCCTGAGCTGGTTCCATCTATTGATTCCCGAATTTTTTTGCGGCACGCATCCCGAGGTTTTCATTTTTACGGCGCGGCAGGACGCTCGTTCATTTGTGATCTCCTTCGTCGCGGTTTGGGTGCGAGGACTCCCCCGGCTTACTCCGACCACCGTTTTCGTCGATTATTGCGCTGTTGGCTTCACGATAGGTAGGGCTACGATCTTCGTGATTTGAGCTTCCCCTCATTTCAAGTTTATCTTGGAGTTTCCCGAGCTTTCTTTTGACCCATTTTCTTGGGCAGAGTTTTGGACAGCGTCATAGTGTTTCGGCGATAACTTTGTGCTCAGGCATCAGATTGAGACGTGCCAATAGTCGTTTTGGATCTACACATCGCAAGGAGCATCCTCAAATTTTCTTGGATTTTTCTGAATTTTCCCCGAAGGTGAAAAATCCCACTCTTGCTGGATGATTGTTACAGATTTTGTACTTGGGGTTGTTTGGAGGTGGTCACCTTGCCGATTTTATATCTCGGCCTACAGGTATCGGATTTGGGCGTTCGAGTACCCGTTTCGATCGTCTCGACATGAGGATCGCAACGGCAATTTTTTAGGAATTTTTGGTCTCCATATCGCAGGTTAAAACAGGGCATCTTTGGGACTGAATTCTGGGACAGCATGTATTTGGCTACTTGTGTGTTTATCTGTGTGTATGTTGGGGATATTTTTGTACAGTGATCGAGGCGGTTTATCTTTTGGGCGAGAGCACTATTCGGACTTGGATTTAGCGATCGAGGTGGGTGGTTGCTATATTCCTCATTTTTCTGACATACCCACTAGGAATATTATAGAGATCTTTTTGGAGCATTAAGATCGATAATTGCTAGTCTTATGAGCCTATCATGTGAGACATCTCATGTCGGGAATGTTATTAGGAAACTGCTAAGTTGGAATTATGTTTGTATTTGGAACTTAAACATGCTGGCATGGACATAATAGTAGTACATAAACTTGCATGTGGTAGCTAGTGGCATGTTTGAACAATGTGAAATATCTTGTTGGTAGGTACTACTCGGGGCTCTTTTGGACATGTATAGGCGGATGGTTATGTGGGGGTAGTCAGTGGATTTTAGACATGTGTAAATGTTTAATGACTTTAGCATGATGGTTATATCTGTGCGGAACTATTACCTAATACACATGTGGGACTATTAGTTGTTATACTTCTTTCAATTTGCATGAGGACAATTACATGCCTGTATGGATATCTAGATAGGCCATCTTTTATCGCTACACTTTCATGTTGGAACTTGACTTAGGAGAAACCTTGTTTGCTTCTTTTCTCCTTTTCGTTTAGTTAGGTGGTTCATGTTGCTCGGGTTTGAGAAAGGGTACGGGTTAGTGTAGCCTGGGCCTGGATTGTGGATTATTGTCACGCCCCGGGGTTTAACCAAGCTCCCTATTTTTTTTTTGAAAATCTTTCTTCCCAGGCACGTGTCCAGACCCGCCACATATACAGATTTACTCCGCAAACGGGCAGAGTCTCCTCTGTATATGCACGGCGTCGCGGCTCATACAACATCCAATCACAACATTCAGTCAACTCGATTATTTGTAAATACAGCTACTCATGCACAACAGGTTGAACTCGGGGCAGATTAATTTGAAAGCATAAATCCATGGTTTGAAAGTAGTGCCCACCCGGCACTTAGATTTCTAAAACAGTTTCGAAAGTCATAAATCCACAGGGTTTTGAAATCGGTGCCCACACGACACCCAGACTTTTAAAACGGTTTTCGCAATTCTTTTCTTTGTTTACTTTCCATCTTAAAAACAGCCCAGCAGTATTAGAAACTAAAATCAACATACTCAAATCTGAAAGCAAAATACCGACATCCACACCGACCCCACGAGGGTATCGAGAACCACACCGTAGACTACAATATCAAATGAAAAATAAGATAAGCGAGAAGAAATAAAGTCTAGGGCCCCCAAGGACCCGCAAGCTCCTGTCTCGGCCTCACTGTCGGCTAGCTCTCACCCCCGAACGAACCTGTCACGGAGTGGGAAGTCAGCAACATAATAAACATAGGGAAAGCAGGAAAGCAAGTAATAACTCCAACCGTCAAACTATCCGGAGCAACCACCCTCCCGTGAGGGAAAAGTAAACACGAACACCTGCAATGAAACCTGACCACGTCGAGCATCAACGTCGACGGGTCGCACCGCTCATACCTTGGCGCCTCAAACCCCACCACAACGGGGGCCCCACTACGACACCTCGTGGGTATACACGGGTCAACGACCACTTTTCCGGAAAAGCGCACCCTCTGCGGTGGCCAAACCGCGGGTGCGCGTGTTGCAGCCTCGAGCATAGTAATCATGAAACAATATACATATACGTCCAAGTATGCAAATATACATCCATGCATGAGTACTATATGAACAGTGTATAATCTAAACATAAGCACCGTAGAACCATACGAAATAATTAATGCCTTTCTACAATGTTTAATCCAAGTACAAGATCCATAGCATTTTAAAATTCAGCACAATTAAGCACATAATGTCTAAAGCCCATCGATATTTAATCCAAATCCAAGATCCATAGCATTTCAAAAATCAGCACAATTAAACACATAATGTCTAAAACCCATCGTTATTTAATCCAAATACAAGATCCATAGCATTTTAAAAATCAGCGCAATTAAACCCATAAGCTTGACCTCGTCCAACGGACAAGACTAGTTGCTAAGGCTTTAAAAGTAAAACCCACCTCTACGAGCGACGAACAAGGCGCTACTCCCCCGTGTCCCGGTGCGCTCTCCGAACTACGAAGTTCCCCGAGAAAAATATCAGTAGCCGACAGCATGGAACAAGGGGACGAAAGACTGCACGGATCCCGTCGCGGCGATGACCCCGCGCTGCCGCGCTGGCCGCACGCGTGTCGGAGCCCCGTGCGGTGTGAGACCCGCACGGTTCCCTGACTGCGGCGGCCCCTGCTCGGTGCCTGGTCCCGCGCGGGTGCCCAGTCCGCACGCACGGGCGGCCCCGCGCGGCGCCCAGGCCCCGCGCGGGTGCCCAGCCCGCACGCACGGGCGGCCCCGCGCGGCGCCCAGGCCCCGCGCGGGTGCCCAGCCCGCACGCACGGGCGGCCCCGCGCGGCGCCCAGGCCCCGCGCGGGTGCCCAACCCGCGCGCCCAGGCGACCCAGCCCTGCGCGCATCCGGCGCCTCGCGACGGCGGCGGCGTGGCAGACCGGATCATCCCGCCTTCCCCCGTGTGATGGTCCGAAGGAAACCCTAGAAAAAAAATAAAAACTCACCGAAACTTCGCGCTTCCGATTCGCCGATGAAGAGGGAGGAAGAGGAGAGTATCGTCCCTCGCTCGCTGCCGGATTTACGTGGGGAGGACGATGGCCCCTTCCTTCTCCTCGCCGCGCTCAACAATTCTTCACTCCGTCTTGCAAGAAGTCGAGGTTCGGAAAAAAAAGAAGGGTTTCTCGCTCGCCTTCAAAAAGAGGAACCGTCGTACGGGATAAGGAGAGTGGGAAAACCCTAAGTCATCCCACACAAATTTAAACCAGTCGGTCAAAGGGATCGGGGGAAAAGGAAATTAAACCTAAGTCCCCAAATAAAAGAAAACGAACCCGGGTCTGGTTTACCTCGAAAGACGTGCTAAACGCCTGAACGGCTAAACCACTTGAAAAATTTATTCCGGGAGATTCTGGGGTCGAAAAACAGATCCGATCGCGCCCCCGGATTCCAATTCGCGAGCTTTATTGTCTAAAAATACCCGCGAGCCCCGACGGCCTGCCCAGAAATAAAGAAATAAAAGTTACACCCCGAATCCCCTTAGTCGGAAAACGGTTCAATCAGGACCGCGAGAAAGGCAACAAGACAGTTAAACCCGCAGTTACTACACCACTCACCTCATAAAACGAGTTTCGTCCCCGAAACTCAAAACTGGGTCGTGGTGAACAGAAAGGGGTAGCACTCTCTCATTTTCGACTCTAGTTCCCACGTCGCCTCTCGCTCTTCATGGTTGTTCCAGAGTACCTTCACATAGGGGATGACTCGGTTTCGCAGCGTCTTACTTTCCCTTGCCAGGATTCGCACTGGGATTTCTTCGAAGCTTAGGTCTTCTTTGAGTTCGAGGGTAGAGACGTCCAAAACATGCGCTGGGTCGGACAGGTACTTTCGAAGCATCGAAACGTGGAACACGTCATGAACTCGGTTGAGGTTTGGTGGTAGGGCAAGGCGGTAAGCCACCGGGCCAATGCGCTCCAGGATCTCGAAAGGCCCTACGTACCGTGGACTCAGTTTTCCCCTCAGCCCGAAACGCTTGATTCCCTTGGATGGTGAGACTCGTAGCAGCACGTGTTCCCCCACTTGAAATTCCAGGTCGCGGCGCCTCTGATCTGCGTAGCTCTTCTGTCGACTCTGGGCAGTCAGTATGCGCTGTCTGATGAGGCGTACTTTTTCTTCAGTTTCTTCCACAAGGTCGGGTCCCAAGAACTTCCGTTCCCCTAAGTCGTCCCAACAGATCGGGGATCGGCAACGCCTTCCGTATAAGGCCTCGTAGGGCGCCATTTGAATGCTAGCCTGGTAGCTGTTGTTGTAGGCGAATTCCACGAGGGGTAGGTAGCGTGACCAACCGACTCCCCAGTCTAGCACACAGGCGCGAAGCATGTCTTCGAGAGTCTGAATCACTCGCTCCGACTGTCCGTCCGTCTGGGGGTGGAAGGCCGTGCTGAACTGTAGTTTGGTCCCCAGAGTCTGCTGTAGATTCTGCCAGAACTTCGAAACAAAACGTGTGTCCCTATCCGAGGTGATCGATGCCGGTACTCCATGTAATCTTACGATCTCACTGATGTAGACTTGAGCGTACCGTTCACGGGTCCATGTTGTGTGAATGGGCAGGAAATGTGCCGACTTGGTTAACCGGTCCACGATAACCCAGATCGTGTCATGCCCCTGCTGCGAACGTGGGAACCCCGTGACAAAATCCATGGTGATTCTGTCCCACTTCCACTCTGGTACCGGCAAGGGCTGTAACCTTCCCGCTGGTCGCTGGTGCTCAGCCTTAATTTGTTGACATACTAGGCAATGAGCTACGTGACGCGTCACATCCCCCTTCAGTCTAGGCCACCAGAAGGTCTGTTTGAGGTCCCTGTACATCTTCGTGCCTCCTGGGTGCGCCGTATAAGGGGCGCGGTGTGCCTCTGCCAAAATTTCCTCCTTCAATTCCGATGAATCCGGCACGCAAATCCGCCCGCGGAACCGTAGGGTGCCGTCGCCTTCCACCGAAAAGTCGTTCTCTTGGTTCAGGGAGATCTTGTTTCGCACGAGTTGTAAGTGAGAGTCAGTCTGTTGCCCCTCCCGGATCTTCTCGAACAGCGTCGGCTTGACTGACAAGGTTAACAGTTGTGCGACCACGCCCGCTGGCACCACTTCCAACTTCAGTCGTGCAAACTCCGCGATCAAACTGCTCTGCTCCGTTAGCGTGCTCACAGGCATCCCCTCCAGTTGCTCCTTTCGGCTCAGGGCGTCTGCCACCACATTTGCCTTCCCGGGGTGGTATTGAATTGTTAGATCGTAATCCTTCAACAACTCCAACCACCGTCTCTGCCGCAAATTCAATTCCTTTTGAGTGAACAGGTATTTAAGACTTTGGTGATCCGAGAAGACATTACAGTGGACACCAAAGAGGTAATGTCTCCATAACTTTAAAACGAAGACCACCGCGGCTAGCTCCAAATCATGTATCGGGTAGTTCTTTTCGTGATCTTTCAGCTGCCGGGAAGCATAGGCTATTACTTTCCCTTGTTGCATCAAAACACCCCCGAGGCCGATCCTCGATGCATCACAGTACACTTCATAATCCTCTCCGGGCGTCAGTAGTACAAGAATTGGTGCCCTCGTTAACCTCCTTTTGAGTTCTTCGAAGCTCTCCTGGCACTTAGCCGTCCAAACAAATTTCTCTCCCTTCTTTGTCAGTCGGTTTAAAGGGGCCGCAATCTTCGAAAATCCCTCGACGAAGCGTCTGTAATATCCGGCCAGGCCCAGGAAGCTGCGGATCTCCGTCACTGAAGTCGGCGGCTGCCAGTCCATCACTGCCTCCACCTTCTTGGGGTCCACGGCGATTCCTTCTGCCGAGATCACGTGTCCTAGAAAACCCACTTCGCGAAGCCAGAATTCACATTTCTTAAGTTTGGCAAAAAGCTTCTGATCCCTGAGAGTCTGGAGGATGGTTCGCAAGTGGTCTTCGTGCTCCTCGTCGGTGTCTGAATAGATCAAAATGTCGTCGATGAAGACCACTACAAACCGATCTATGAAAGGCCTGAAAATCCGGTTCATCATATCCATGAACACCGCGGGGGCGTTCGTAAGCCCGAACGGCATAACGGTAAATTCGTAGTGGCCATACCGGGTTCGGAAGGCGGTCTTCGGGATATCTTCATTCCGTACTCGGAGTTGGTGGTAGCCTGATTGCAGGTCAATTTTTGAGAAAACCGTCGCTCCCCGTAGCTGGTCGAAGAGGTCGTCGATTCTGGGCAGGGGGTACTTGTTCTTCACCGTAACCTTGTTTATTCCTCTGTAGTCAATGCAAAGTCGCAGGCTCCCGTCTTTCTTCCGCACAAAGAGTACCGGGGCGCCCCAGGGCGACACACTTGGCCTGATAAAACCCTTGTCCAAGAGGTCTTCAAGTTGCGCCTTTAGCTCTTTCAACTCTGCGAAGGCCATTCGGTAAGGCGCCTTCGTGATCGGCTGTGTACCCGGTACGAGTTCAATAGGGAAAACCACCTCACGCTCTGGGGGCATCCCGGGCAATTCCGTCGGGAAAACTTCGGGAAAATCCCTCGCCACCGGAATGTCAGAAAGCGTCGTCGAGGGTCGGGTGACCAGATCCACCGACGCTAAGTAGGCCACACACCCACCCTCTACCAATCTTCTGGCCCGTGCTGCAGAGATGACCGCTGGAAAGGTGGTGCTCTTGCACGCCAGGTAAACATTTTCAGGAAAACCCGGTACTTGTAGTCGTACCTGTCGCTTATCACAATCGATAAGCGCTTGGTACTCTGCAAGCCAGTCCATGCCTAGCACTACATCGTACTCCTTCAGGGGAATTACCACCAAATCCCATGGGCAGGATTGTCGCCCCAGCTTAATCGAGCAGGCGGGCGCAAGGCTATACGCCTCCACAGGTCCACCCGCCGTAAGGACCGTCAAACGACTTTGGAGAGGTAGCTCCCCAAGACCATGCACAGACACGAAATCACGAGAAACGAAAGAATGTGTTGCTCCGGTATCAAACAAGGTTCTAGCACGGGAATTGGAAACAGAAGTAATACCTGCTAGAGCATCCTCCGCCGGATCCGTCTCATGGTGGGTCATCGAGTAGATTCTCCCGCCCGTCTGAGGTCATCCTCCCCCCTCTCTCCGAGGTGCAGGGGGTCTAGAGGTTGACCCCATAGGAGCCTGGTCTCGCCCAGAAAGTTGTGGCGAAGGTGCTGAAGCCGCTGAGGACGCTGTTCCCAGGATTAAGGGGCAGTTGCGGCGATAGTGCCCCTGCTTGCCGCAACGGAAGCAGTGGTCCCCCTTTTGGGGGCAGTTCAACACTCGGTGCGTCCCTCCGCAAATGACGCACGGTCTGTCCTCTTGTCTCGGTCCTCCCGCAGGTGCGCTCCGTGATCCCGTAGGTGGCCTCCACCGCTTGGGAGGTCGGTTCCCGCTAGCGGAGCTTCCCCCAGAAAAGTGTTGCTGGCGCTTCCTGTCTTCCCGCTGGGCCAAACCCTCTCTTCTGGAGCGGGTAACAGCGAACCCGCGCTCCACCGTTGTGGCCCTGTCGACCACCCCCTGAAAAGTGTGCAGGTCCGCTGCTTGCACCACCTCGAAAATATCACTTCGTAAGCCATCCACAAAGAGTTGTGCCTTGTGGGACTCGTCCCTGATAACAAATGGGACGCAGTTGGCCAGCCTTGCGAACTTGCGTTGGTACTCCATTACCGTATTGTCCCCTTGTTGAATGTGATTCAGGTCATCTTCCAATTGTCGTTTAACACTGTTGGAGAAGAAGGCTCCGAACAACTCCTTTTTGAACTTAGTCCACGATGGAAGCGCGGTGCCCCTGGAGGGGTCTGGGCGCACCGTCTTCCACCACAAACGGGCGTTCCCCTCCAAGCAGTGGACCGCTAGGGGAACCCGCTCGTCATCCTCCATGAGTAGGTCTTCGAAAAGTTTTTCCATCGACCCCACCCATTTCTCGACGACCCACGGATCAGTCGTGTCCCCTTCGAACGTGGGCGGGTCGTATTTCTTGAAGTCTCTCAGGTTGGCCCGCACTCGATCCCGCTCAGCCAGCGGAACCGACCCCTCCCCCACGGAAACGGCGGCCACGGTGGGGGAGGGTGTCACCACTGTCTCTCCCAGGGAACTCCCGCCAGTGATTCCCGGCGCCGTTCCCGTTGTCGTTGTCGCAGCTGCTGCTGCTGGCGTCAAATTCTGAGCTGGCGGCATCTCCGCTGCCGTCGCTGGTGGAGGGGCCACGCCTGCCCCGACCCCCGTCACCTGCGGTGCCGTGGCTGGCGCGGTTGGCCCCGGCGGAGGGGCCTGGGCAACTGTCACTGTTGCGGCCTGTTGCTGTTGCGACAGCTGGCGCACGTGGTCCGTCAGGGTCGCCAGCTGCCCTGCCATCTCCCGCAATTGCTGCCGCAGGAGTTGGTTCTCAGTGGCCACCGATGCCGTCGCATCTGCTCCTGTATCCTCGACCGATGATCTAGTTCGAACCATTGTAGTCTGTACAGATATATCGCAAAAAAAATAAGCTCTAAACTCCACTAGCAACGAACAACCACAATCGAGAGATAAGAACCTAGTACCCCCCCCCCCCCCCCCCCCTCGATCGCTCACGTTTCTATACTATTATGTCTTACACGTTTCATTTCCTTGTAGTTAAGTGTGGTGTCTCTGTGGATGTCGGGTACTGACTGTCGTGATTTGGACACTGAACCTCGCTCCGATACCATCTTAATCTGTCACGCCCCGGGGTTTAACCAAGCTCCCTATTTTTTTTTTGAAAATCTTTCTTCCCAGGCACGTGTCCAGACCCGCCACATATACAGATTTACTCCGCAAACGGGCAGAGTCTCCTCTGTATATGCACGGCGTCGCGGCTCATACAACATCCAATCACAACATTCAGTCAACTCGATTATTTGTAAATACAGCTACTCATGCACAACAGGTTGAACTCGGGGCAGATTAATTTGAAAGCATAAATCCATGGTTTGAAAGTAGTGCCCACCCGGCACTTAGATTTCTAAAACAGTTTCGAAAGTCATAAATCCACAGGGTTTTGAAATCGGTGCCCACACGACACCCAGACTTTTAAAACGGTTTTCGCAATTCTTTTCTTTGTTTACTTTCCATCTTAAAAACAGCCCAGCAGTATTAGAAACTAAAATCAACATACTCAAATCTGAAAGCAAAATACCGACATCCACACCGACCCCACGAGGGTATCGAGAACCACACCGTAGACTACAATATCAAATGAAAAATAAGATAAGCGAGAAGAAATAAAGTCTAGGGCCCCCAAGGACCCGCAAGCTCCTGTCTCGGCCTCACTGTCGGCTAGCTCTCACCCCCGAACGAACCTGTCACGGAGTGGGAAGTCAGCAACATAATAAACATAGGGAAAGCAGGAAAGCAAGTAATAACTCCAACCGTCAAACTATCCGGAGCAACCACCCTCCCGTGAGGGAAAAGTAAACACGAACACCTGCAATGAAACCTGACCACGTCGAGCATCAACGTCGACGGGTCGCACCGCTCATACCTTGGCGCCTCAAACCCCACCACAACGGGGGCCCCACTACGACACCTCGTGGGTATACACGGGTCAACGACCACTTTTCCGGAAAAGCGCACCCTCTGCGGTGGCCAAACCGCGGGTGCGCGTGTTGCAGCCTCGAGCATAGTAATCATGAAACAATATACATATACGTCCAAGTATGCAAATATACATCCATGCATGAGTACTATATGAACAGTGTATAATCTAAACATAAGCACCGTAGAACCATACGAAATAATTAATGCCTTTCTACAATGTTTAATCCAAGTACAAGATCCATAGCATTTTAAAATTCAGCACAATTAAGCACATAATGTCTAAAGCCCATCGATATTTAATCCAAATCCAAGATCCATAGCATTTCAAAAATCAGCACAATTAAACACATAATGTCTAAAACCCATCGTTATTTAATCCAAATACAAGATCCATAGCATTTTAAAAATCAGCGCAATTAAACCCATAAGCTTGACCTCGTCCAACGGACAAGACTAGTTGCTAAGGCTTTAAAAGTAAAACCCACCTCTACGAGCGACGAACAAGGCGCTACTCCCCCGTGTCCCGGTGCGCTCTCCGAACTACGAAGTTCCCCGAGAAAAATATCAGTAGCCGACAGCATGGAACAAGGGGACGAAAGACTGCACGGATCCCGTCGCGGCGATGACCCCGCGCTGCCGCGCTGGCCGCACGCGTGTCGGAGCCCCGTGCGGTGTGAGACCCGCACGGTTCCCTGACTGCGGCGGCCCCTGCTCGGTGCCTGGTCCCGCGCGGGTGCCCAGTCCGCACGCACGGGCGGCCCCGCGCGGCGCCCAGGCCCCGCGCGGGTGCCCAGCCCGCACGCACGGGCGGCCCCGCGCGGCGCCCAGGCCCCGCGCGGGTGCCCAGCCAGCACGCACGGGCGGCCCCGCGCGGCGCCCAGGCCCCGTGCGGGTGCCCAACCCGCGCGCCCAGGCGACCCAGCCCTGCGCGCATCCGGCGCCTCGCGACGGCGGCGGCGTGGCAGACCGGATCATCCCGCCTTCCCCCGTGTGATGGTCCGAAGGAAACCCTAGAAAAAAAAATAAAAACTCACCGAAACTTCGCGCTTCCGATTCGCCGATGAAGAGGGAGGAAGAGGAGAGTATCGTCCCTCGCTCGCTGCCGGATTTACGTGGGGAGGACGATGGCCCCTTCCTTCTCCTCGTCGCGCTCAACAATTCTTCACTCCGTCTTGCAAGAAGTCGAGGTTCGAAAAAAAAAGAAGGGTTTCTCGCTCGCCTTCAAAAAGAGGAACCGTCGTACGGGATAAGGAGAGTGGGAAAACCCTAAGTCATCCCACACAAATTTAAACCAGTCGGTCAAAGGGATCGGGGGAAAAGGAAATTAAACCTAAGTCCCCAAATAAAAGAAAACGAACCCGGGTCTGGTTTACCTCGAAAGACGTGCTAAACGCCTGAACGGCTAAACCACTTGAAAAATTTATTCCGGGAGATTCTGGGGTCGAAAAACAGATCCGATCGCGCCCCCGGATTCCAATTCGCGAGCTTTATTGTCTAAAAATACCCGCGAGCCCCGACGGCCTGCCCAGAAATAAAGAAATAAAAGTTACACCCCGAATCCCCTTAGTCGGAAAACGGTTCAATCAGGACCGCGAGAAAGGCAACAAGACAGTTAAACCCGCAGTTACTACACCACTCACCTCATAAAACGAGTTTCGTCCCCGAAACTCAAAACTGGGTCGTGGTGAACAGAAAGGGGTAGCACTCTCTCATTTTCGACTCCAGTTCCCACGTCGCCTCTCGCTCTTCATGGTTGTTCCAGAGTACCTTCACATAGGGGATGACTCGGTTTCGCAGCGTCTTACTTTCCCTTGCCAGGATTCGCACTGGGATTTCTTCGAAGCTTAGGTCTTCTTTGAGTTCGAGGGTAGAGACGTCCAAAACATGCGCTGGGTCGGACAGGTACTTTCGAAGCATCGAAACGTGGAACACGTCATGAACTCGGTTGAGGTTTGGTGGTAGGGCAAGGCGGTAAGCCACCGGGCCAATGCGCTCCAGGATCTCGAAAGGCCCTACGTACCGTGGACTCAGTTTTCCCCTCAGCCCGAAACGCTTGATTCCCTTGGATGGTGAGACTCGTAGCAGCACGTGTTCCCCCACTTGAAATTCCAGGTCGCGGCGCCTCTGATCTGCGTAGCTCTTATGTCGACTCTGGGCAGTCAGTATGCGCTGTCTGATGAGGCGTACTTTTTCTTCAGTTTCTATACTCCACTAGCAACGAACAACCACAATCGAGAGATAAGAACCTAGTACCCCCCCCCCTCGATCGCTCACGTTTCTATACTATTATGTCTTACACGTTTCATTTCCTTGTAGTTAAGTGTGGTGTCTCTGTGGATGTCGGGTACTGACTGTCGTGATTTGGACACTGAACCTCGCTCCGATACCATCTTAATCTGTCACGCCCCGGGGTTTAACCAAGCTCCCTATTTTTTTTTTGAAAATCTTTCTTCCCAGGCACGTGCCCAGACCCGCCACATATACAGATTTACTCGGCAAACGGGCAGAGTCTCCTCTGTATATGCACGGCGTCGCGGCTCATACAACATCCAATCACAACATTCAGTCAACTCGATTATTTGAAAATACAGCTACTCATGCACAACAGGTTGAACTCGGGGCAGATTAATTTGAAAGCATAAATCCATGGTTTGAAAGTAGTGCCCACCCGGCACTTAGATTTCTAAAACAGTTTCGAAAGTCATAAATCCACAGGGTTTTGAAATCGGTGCCCACACGACACCCAGACTTTTAAAACGGTTTTCGCAATTCTTTTCTTTGTTTACTTTCCATCTTAAAAACAGCCCAGCAGTATTAGAAACTAAAATCAACATACTCAAATCTGAAAGCAAAATACCGACATCCACACCGACCCCACGAGGGTATCGAGAACCACACCGTAGACTACAATATCAAATGAAAATAAGATAAGCGAGAAGAAATAAAGTCTAGGGCCCCCAAGGACCCGCAAGCTCCTGTCTCGGCCTCACTGTCGGCTAGCTCTCACCCCCGAACGAACCTGTCACGGAGTGGGAAGTCAGCAACATAATAAACATAGGGAAAGCAGGAAAGCAAGTAATAACTCCAACCGTCAAACTATCCGGAGCAACCACCCTCCCGTGAGGGAAAAGTAAACACGAACACCTGCAATGAAACCTGACCACGTCGAGCATCAACGTCGACGGGTCGCACCGCTCATACCTTGGCGCCTCAAACCCCACCACAACGGGGGCCCCACTACGACACCTCGTGGGTATACACGGGTCAACGACCACTTTTCCGGAAAAGCGCACCCTCTGCGGTGGCCAAACCGCGGGTGCGCGTGTTGCAGCCTCGAGCATAGTAATCATGAAACAATATACATATACGTCCAAGTATGCAAATATACATCCATGCATGAGTACTATATGAACAGTGTATAATCTAAACATAAGCACCGTAGAACCATACGAAATAATTAATGCCTTTCTACAATGTTTAATCCAAGTACAAGATCCATAGCATTTTAAATTCAGCACAATTAAGCACATAATGTCTAAAGCCCATCGATATTTAATCCAAATCCAAGATCCATAGCATTTCAAAAATCAGCACAATTAAACACATAATGTCTAAAACCCATCGTTATTTAATCCAAATACAAGATCCATAGCATTTTAAAAATCAGCGCAATTAAACCCATAAGCTTGACCTCGTCCAACGGACAAGACTAGTTGCTAAGGCTTTAAAAGTAAAACCCACCTCTACGAGCGACGAACAAGGCGCTACTCCCCCGTGTCCCGGTGCGCTCTCCGAACTACGAAGTTCCCCGAGAAAATATCAGTAGCCGACAGCATGGAACAAGGGGACGAAAGACTGCACGGATCCCGTCGCGGCGATGACCCCGCGCTGCCGCGCTGGCCGCACGCGTGTCGGAGCCCCGTGCGGTGTGAGACCCGCACGGTTCCCTGACTGCGGCGGCCCCTGCTCGGTGCCTGGTCCCGCGCGGGTGCCCAGTCCGCACGCACGGGCGGCCCCGCGCGGCGCCCAGGCCCCGCGCGGGTGCCCAGCCCGCACGCACGGGCGGCCCCGCGCGGCGCCCAGGCCCCGCGCGGGTGCCCAGCCAGCACGCACGGGCGGCCCCGCGCGGCGCCCAGGCCCCGTGCGGGTGCCCAACCCGCGCGCCCAGGCGACCCAGCCCTGCGCGCATCCGGCGCCTCGCGACGGCGGCGGCGTGGCAGACCGGATCATCCCGCCTTCCCCCGTGTGATGGTCCGAAGGAAACCCTAGAAAAAAAAATAAAAACTCACCGAAACTTCGCGCTTCCGATTCGCCGATGAAGAGGGAGGAAGAGGAGAGTATCGTCCCTCGCTCGCTGCCGGATTTACGTGGGGAGGACGATGGCCCCTTCCTTCTCCTCGTCGCGCTCAACAATTCTTCACTCCGTCTTGCAAGAAGTCGAGGTTCGAAAAAAAAAGAAGGGTTTCTCGCTCGCCTTCAAAAAGAGGAACCGTCGTACGGGATAAGGAGAGTGGGAAAACCCTAAGTCATCCCACACAAATTTAAACCAGTCGGTCAAAGGGATCGGGGGAAAAGGAAATTAAACCTAAGTCCCCAAATAAAAGAAAACGAACCCGGGTCTGGTTTACCTCGAAAGACGTGCTAAACGCCTGAACGGCTAAACCACTTGAAAAATTTATTCCGGGAGATTCTGGGGTCGAAAAACAGATCCGATCGCGCCCCCGGATTCCAATTCGCGAGCTTTATTGTCTAAAAATACCCGCGAGCCCCGACGGCCTGCCCAGAAATAAAGAAATAAAAGTTACACCCCGAATCCCCTTAGTCGGAAAACGGTTCAATCAGGACCGCGAGAAAGGCAACAAGACAGTTAAACCCGCAGTTACTACACCACTCACCTCATAAAACGAGTTTCGTCCCCGAAACTCAAAACTGGGTCGTGGTGAACAGAAAGGGGTAGCACTCTCTCATTTTCGACTCCAGTTCCCACGTCGCCTCTCGCTCTTCATGGTTGTTCCAGAGTACCTTCACATAGGGGATGACTCGGTTTCGCAGCGTCTTACTTTCCCTTGCCAGGATTCGCACTGGGATTTCTTCGAAGCTTAGGTCTTCTTTGAGTTCGAGGGTAGAGACGTCCAAAACATGCGCTGGGTCGGACAGGTACTTTCGAAGCATCGAAACGTGGAACACGTCATGAACTCGGTTGAGGTTTGGTGGTAGGGCAAGGCGGTAAGCCACCGGGCCAATGCGCTCCAGGATCTCGAAAGGCCCTACGTACCGTGGACTCAGTTTTCCCCTCAGCCCGAAACGCTTGATTCCCTTGGATGGTGAGACTCGTAGCAGCACGTGTTCCCCCACTTGAAATTCCAGGTCGCGGCGCCTCTGATCTGCGTAGCTCTTATGTCGACTCTGGGCAGTCAGTATGCGCTGTCTGATGAGGCGTACTTTTTCTTCAGTTTCTATACTCCACTAGCAACGAACAACCACAATCGAGAGATAAGAACCTAGTACCCCCCCCCCTCGATCGCTCACGTTTCTATACTATTATGTCTTACACGTTTCATTTCCTTGTAGTTAAGTGTGGTGTCTCTGTGGATGTCGGGTACTGACTGTCGTGATTTGGACACTGAACCTCGCTCCGATACCATCTTAATCTGTCACGCCCCGGGGTTTAACCAAGCTCCCTATTTTTTTTTGAAAATCTTTCTTCCCAGGCACGTGCCCAGACCCGCCACATATACAGATTTACTCGGCAAACGGGCAGAGTCTCCTCTGTATATGCACGGCGTCGCGGCTCATACAACATCCAATCACAACATTCAGTCAACTCGATTATTTGAAAATACAGCTACTCATGCACAACAGGTTGAACTCGGGGCAGATTAATTTGAAAGCATAAATCCATGGTTTGAAAGTAGTGCCCACCCGGCACTTAGATTTCTAAAACAGTTTCGAAAGTCATAAATCCACAGGGTTTTGAAATCGGTGCCCACACGACACCCAGACTTTTAAAACGGTTTTCGCAATTCTTTTCTTTGTTTACTTTCCATCTTAAAAACAGCCCAGCAGTATTAGAAACTAAAATCAACATACTCAAATCTGAAAGCAAAATACCGACATCCACACCGACCCCACGAGGGTATCGAGAACCACACCGTAGACTACAATATCAAATGAAAAATAAGATAAGCGAGAAGAAATAAAGTCTAGGGCCCCCAAGGACCCGCAAGCTCCTGTCTCGGCCTCACTGTCGGCTAGCTCTCACCCCCGAACGAACCTGTCACGGAGTGGGAAGTCAGCAACATAATAAACATAGGGAAAGCAGGAAAGCAAGTAATAACTCCAACCGTCAAACTATCCGGAGCAACCACCCTCCCGTGAGGGAAAAGTAAACACGAACACCTGCAATGAAACCTGACCACGTCGAGCATCAACGTCGACGGGTCGCACCGCTCATACCATGGCGCCTCAAACCCCACCACAACGGGGGCCCCACTACGACACCTCGTGGGTATACACGGGTCAACGACCACTTTTCCGGAAAAGCGCACCCTCTGCGGTGGCCAAACCGCGGGTGCGCGTGTTGCAGCCTCGAGCATAGTAATCATGAAACAATATACATATACGTCCAAGTATGCAAATATACATCCATGCATGAGTACTATATGAACAGTGTATAATCTAAACATAAGCACCGTAGAACCATACGAAATAATTAATGCCTTTCTACAATGTTTAATCCAAGTACAAGATCCATAGCATTTTAAAATTCAGCACAATTAAGCACATAATGTCTAAAGCCCATCGATATTTAATCCAAATCCAAGATCCATAGCATTTCAAAAATCAGCACAATTAAACACATAATGTCTAAAACCCATCGTTATTTAATCCAAATACAAGATCCATAGCATTTTAAAAATCAGCGCAATTAAACCCATAAGCTTGACCTCGTCCAACGGACAAGACTAGTTGCTAAGGCTTTAAAAGTAAAACCCACCTCTACGAGCGACGAACAAGGCGCTACTCCCCCGTGTCCCGGTGCGCTCTCCGAACTACGAAGTTCCCCGAGAAAAATATCAGTAGCCGACAGCATGGAACAAGGGGACGAAAGACTGCACGGATCCCGTCGCGGCGATGACCCCGCGCTGCCGCGCTGGCCGCACGCGTGTCGGAGCCCCGTGCGGTGTGAGACCCGCACGGTTCCCTGACTGTGGCGGCCCCTGCTCGGTGCCTGGTCCCGCGCGGGTGCCCAGTCCGCACGCACGGGCGGCCCCGCGCGGCGCCCAGGCCCCGCGCGGGTGCCCAGCCCGCACGCACGGGCGGCCCCGCGCGGCGCCCAGGCCCCGCGCGGGTGCCCAGCCCGCACGCACGGGCGGCCCCGCGCGGCGCCCAGGCCCCGCGCGGGTGCCCAACCCGCGCGCCCAGGCGACCCAGCCCTGCGCGCATCCGGCGCCTCGCGACGGCGGCGGCGTGGCAGACCGGATCATCCCGCCTTCCCCCGTGTGATGGTCCGAAGGAAACCCTAGAAAAAAAAATAAAAACTCACCGAAACTTCGCGCTTCCGATTCGCCGATGAAGAGGGAGGAAGAGGAGAGTATCGTCCCTCGCTCGCTGCCGGATTTACGTGGGGAGGACGATGGCCCCTTCCTTCTCCTCGCCGCGCTCAACAATTCTTCACTCCGTCTTGCAAGAAGTCGAGGTTCGGAAAAAAAAGAAGGGTTTCTCGCTCGCCTTCAAAAAGAGGAACCGTCGTACGGGATAAGGAGAGTGGGAAAACCCTAAGTCATCCCACACAAATTTAAACCAGTCGGTCAAAGGGATCGGGGGAAAAGGAAATTAAACCTAAGTCCCCAAATAAAAGAAAACGAACCCGGGTCTGGTTTACCTCGAAAGACGTGCTAAACGCCTGAACGGCTAAACCACTTGAAAAATTTATTCCGGGAGATTCTGGGGTCGAAAAACAGATCCGATCGCGCCCCCGGATTCCAATTCGCGAGCTTTATTGTCTAAAAATACCCGCGAGCCCCGACGGCCTGCCCAGAAATAAAGAAATAAAAGTTACACCCCGAATCCCCTTAGTCGGAAAACGGTTCAATCAGGACCGCGAGAAAGGCAACAAGACAGTTAAACCCGCAGTTACTACAATTATGGGTTTTGGCGGCGACCGCGGATATTGGGCGGTTGACCGGATGTCGGTTATAGGACATCGGTAATAGGGCATTATTATAGACTAGAGGGCTTTGTGGCAACTGCGGATTTTGGGCGGTTGACCGGAGGTCAGGGGTTGGACTTGATGTGGTTGGTAGAGTTGCGGCTACCGCGGATAGTAGGCGGTTGACCGGATACATATTATTTTACTTGATTTTGGATTGGGGGATTATAGCGGCTACCGCAGACAGTAGGCGGTTGACCGGATGTCGGATGTGGGACATGATTGTGATTGTGGGTTATTCCGGCGACCGCGGATATTGGGCGGTTGACCGGAGGTCGGTTGTGAGACCTGGTTGTGGATTGTGAGGTATTGCGGTGATCACGGATTTTGGACGATTGACCGGATGTTCATTTGTGCATCAGATTGGGGATCAGTATTCTTTTAGTGGAGTGGTGTGTTCCACTGGGGCTTTATAGTTGTGATCCAGTCCTGCTTTTGATACTTATCACACCGGCGCGGTTATTGCCCGGTGATGCTTTCTTCGTGTGGGTCGCTCCCCTCGAGCTCCCCTCCGGAGGTCGGGGTCAGACAGTTATTGACAGTTTTGCTATCACATCGGCGCGGCTTATTTGCCCGATGATGAGGGCGGCAGCAGGAGTTTTGCTATCACATCGGCGCGGCCTACTTGCCCGATGATGAGAGCGGTATAGATTGGGTTCATCTGGGATGGTTGGTTACTGTTGCATACGGTTATTCCAGTCTTGGACTGCATTTTAGAGGCATAGTAGTGATAGTTTTTCCTTTATAGTAGTTTTATTACTTACCACTCTTCTTCCCCTTTTTGCCTCTGGTAGACCTAGTGGGTGCATCAGGGCGTGAGGCTTTACCTACTAGGGGAGGCTACTGGTTCACTGGTAATTCTCACCCCCATTCTTCTTTTTCTTTTCTTCTCCTTTGTTTTGTAGAGCCTTCTGCAGGTGCTGCTGGACGTACAGCGGCGGGTCGAGGAGAGAGGACGGCTGAGTAGCTAGACAGTGGGCCTGACAGTGAGTTAGCTAGACTTGTACCTCTTATGTATCCTATCTCAGACGGTTGTACTTTTATTTTTTGGGGTCTGGCTTTAACCAGCTGGTTGTATATTTGTGCTGAGCTGGGAGAGAGACTTGTACTTTATTTTATTATCATTTTGTATTTTTACTTCCAGTTCAGTCTGAGATGTAGTATTTTCAGTTCAGCTCTGTTTTATTGCTCTATTTTTGTATCTGATTTATCTGAGCAGGTTACCGGCGCTTCGTGTATGCGAAAAATTCCGTGTGCACGGCGGATCTGTACACGAGCCTGAGTTCTGGTTTACACTCGGGGCGTGACACACCCACTAGGTCTACCAGAGGCAAAAAGGAAAGGAGAAAGGTGGTAAGCTATAAAACTGCCGATAAAGGAAAGCTACCACTACTATGCCTCTAAATGCAGTATCGAAAAGAGTAACCGAATGCATGCATCAGTAAAACTATTTGCCTGAATTGACCCAATCGAAGGACCAGTAACCACTGGTACTGCCTGCTCAAACTGTCTGAAGTATCTGCTCACAAATCGGTACTCACTGACCGATACTCACTGTCTGGCACTCACTGGCCGATGTGTCAACCGCCTACTCCGGAGTGGCACTCGAGGGGAGCGACCCACACGAGTAAAGTAACCATGTCTCACAAGTACAGTAACCATGTCTCAATATCTCACTGTAGCAGGACTGGATCACGACAATGATCGAAGCGAGAAAACCCCTCCACTAAAGATAACCCGATCCTCCAATCTAATGCAATAATACTCAATAAGTGAGAAACTCCATCCACTAGAGAAATCCGATCCCCAATCTGATGCACAAGTAAACATCCGGTCAACCGCCCAATGTCCGCGGTCGCCGCAATACCCCACAACCCACAATCTAGTATGACAAATCCACTCAATAAACCCGGCTACACTATCCTACAACCCTGCTCAACTCGAGCAATACCACATGTATCTCAATAAAAGGAGAAGAGGTGCCAACATGGTTTCACCTAAGTCAAATTCCAATGATAGTGTAGCAGAAAAAGGTGGCCTAACTTGATGTCCATACAAGCATGCAAGTGTCCTCATGATGATAAAAGAAAGATAAATATCATTGTTCATTCATTAATTAGAGCATGCTATTCCAGAATAATAAAGATCTCATAGGAGCACTAAGTACTAACATAGCACATGTCTAATCTATACAAGCATGCTTGTTACCCACAATGTACTACTCAAAAATCAACAATGGGGATCACTCTAATATTCCTAGTGAGTGAATCAAAAGATGAGGTCCATAACAACTACCCACCTCGAAAAGCGTGAACAACAACAATACGAGATTCCCCGCTGTCCAAGATCCTCAATCCTCACAAACCTCCAAAATGCGAGAACTACAGCAACAAAGATCGCACACGGCATAAATGGACAACTCTACAACAGTAAATACTATTTTGCAAAACAACACAGAAAAAGAGAAAATTGACCTCAGTGCAGTCCTCAAAAAAATCTGAAAAATCACCGTTGCGATCCTCGTGACGAGTAGATGAAAAATGAGTACTTACTCGTCCCGTTCCGACACTTGTAGGCCAAGATACAAATTAATTATCGCGGTACGCGCGAAACTTCCAATGATCAAAAGTCTGCAGTACTCTGTCCAAAAAAAGTATAATTTTCATCTTCGAAGCAACCTCAAAAAAATCCAGAAAAAACACGATGATGTTTCTTGCGACGCGTAGATATAAATCGAGTACATGCACTCCTCGTTCCGACTCTCGGGTGCTGAGAAAACCCACAAAAACCCCGGTGCTGTCCAAATTCCATCACAGAAAAAGGGGTCATAGAAATGGTCCGAAAAGCCCAATAAAACCTCGAAATACGGAGAAGCTGAAAATACAAAAGTTGTAGCCCTACCTGTCTGAAAACGTGGGGCTCAAGAATCACCCAAAAATTCCTTCGGAGTAGCCCAGGAGAGTCCGCAGACCGAAACGCGACGAAAAAGGCTAACAAGGAAGGTGCGTCACAGTGCGCCGAATCGCAGTAGACGTCGAAGTAGTGTCCTCCAAAAATTCTGGAACTTCTCCACAAGATGTAAAACAAACGTGTGAACAATTCCCCTAAAGAAGACCACTACGAAAAGGCCCAGAAAAATGAGTAAAAGCAAGCCAAGGGGTCCTATTTATAGGCCCAAGCCCAAAAGCACCTTCTTTTGGATTCGGGCGCACCTTTTCGGGCGCCCGATTCCAATAGTCGCACCAGCGCCCTGGTCCGACCAGCGCCCGAAACTGCCAGCACTTGACACGTGTCCCAAACAGGGAACAGCAAGTGCAAGGCCCTTCGGACGCCGCCACGTGTCGCGCCCCCGTCAACGCGGGTGGGTGGCGCCCGCCAATGGCTGGGCGCCACATGGCCCGCCCGCGCGACCCGGCGACCGCGCCCACGTGCGCCTCACCGGCCACGCCGCCTGCCCTCCACGTGCGAACGCATCCCGAGGCGCCGGCGTACACCTCTGTGGACCGCGCCACATGAGCCCACCAATCACATGCTGCCACGTGTCCCCGCGCCCGGTCTATGCACCCGCGCGGGGTTCCGTGGACCGCGCATCGCGTGCCGGCTACTCCTGGGGCGCCACGTGTCCCCGCGCCGGGTCCATGCACCACCCGGCGCCGCTCCGTGGACCGCGCAACCTGAACCGGCCAATAACAAGCCGCCACGTGGCACCCGACCGGTCTACGGCCTCCCCCATGCACCCGAATCCACTGAAAACTTCCGAGAGCCCGTTTTTGGGCATCCGGACTCAAAAAAATACAAGCAAATAGTCGTTTTCAAGCGTTTTTCCGCACTGAATCCAAATCCGACCTCCAATTAGCCTGAAATCTCTTCTAAAATTCGGCAAAAGCAGCCGAAGGATAGGCTTGATCTAGGGACCTCACTGAGTCCATCCAACACATCCATTTGATGCGTTACTGGCCCAACACACCAATACCAGGTGTTTCACATAGCGGATTCACGGGAAAAAGCTACATGGGGTTTTGGGGCCCTGCACTCTCGTCACTGCACGACGTCTCGGAGGCATCGTAGATACCTGCAACGAAACCAAACATCAGTACACAGCGAACACTCAACCCGATCAAGCAAAAGTTTAAAACATGTTACCCATTCTAAAGCATAATGTTGTCTGCAGCCAACATAACCACTTTAAGAGAATAAACATGCAAAATCACTTACCTCAATCCCCTGGGGAAGTTACAACTCAATCAGGACTCTCGCTAAAGTCACGTCTCTTGCGAAAGTCATCCTACTGTCCAACCAAGGCCTAGGATTACTAAGTCCTCAATGACCTACGACCTAGGTTCTGATACCACTCTAATCTGTCAGGCCGCGGGGTCGAAACTGCGACCCGGACTCGCCAACAGATCCGTCACCCATACGAGAAGCTCTGCATAGACGAAGCGTCTAACCTGCAAAGTCAGATCTATAGCTAAACATGTATCAGAGCATTAAAGAAAAAAAAATAGTTAAAGATAAACCAATAACTGAACATATGTCAAATATACAAATCCAACTCCCAAAATATAATACAACAAAAAGTCCCAAACGTCTAGTACAAATACATCAGTCTACAGGGGTACTACTATGCCTCTCCAAAATGCAGGGAATGGAACTACTCGGCCACACCGTTACCCCGATCGGCAACCTCCGAACGAGCTAAAACTAGAACAGGTACCTCTGAAATAAAAAGATCGCAGCGGGTGTGAAAACTACATCCAACAGTAGTTCTCCGTGGGTACCGTCTCCAAGACCAACGGTCTGCCCACTAAGTCAACTAGACACATAGGATAACAATATGGTAAAGGTGGAAAGAAAAACTAAAAATTAACTCTGCATCTATCATGCCTCTATCTTTCATGCTCAAGGGATGATACAGATGATAACAATGCATCTACTAGATATGCTTAGTCAACCCAATCATCCTGACTGCCACATAGGGTCCAGTCATACCTGCGCCCACCTACTACCACACATCCACAAAAGGATGTGATTTACTAGGGTGTCCCACGCGAACTGCATCGACAAGTCGCGATAGCAAAGTAACAGGCCCAGCTCCGAAGCGGCACTCGAGGGGAGCGACCCCACCGAGGAAAGTATCCGTGCATCTCTGTCGAGCTCAATATGGCTACTGTAGGCTATAGTCCAAATCCACGGTCAATCAGATCGGCAACAACATCGATCCATCACTAACAACATCGACCGGAAACTCCACGGCTCGGGATCACCATCTACCCACGGCTCCCTAACTCTATATTGAACTGACCTCAGCTACCACACTCCATTCGGCCCCCAGGCACGAGCGCAACATGCACCCTACACTATCCCGACCACTCGGCCCATTACCCGGACGAGGAGAAGCACTATGTCCAGGAAAGCAATAATAAAGTGTGTAGGGATGTCTAAATACAACAACTGGCCCAAGTGAAAGTTTTCTACTAGTCTGGTCAAAATCATGCAACATGTGACGGGGTGCTAGTCAAAATTTCACAATTCTATCAATAACATGATACAACAATAATAGCACCTATACTAGCATGATGAGTCCTATCATACTAGAATTAATAGGAAGTCTGCTATTTTGGAGGAAATCAATCCTACCTGGATGCGCGCGTCGGTCCGGAGTCCAAATAAGCCAAAACTGGACGTGCGTGATCCTCAGGTTCCCACGGTTCCAACAAACCAGAAAACACCCGAAACCTCCTCCCGGTCACTGAGATATATATAAGCCAAACACTGCGGTAAGCCCAAATCACCCAAAACAGTAACATCGCCGCAAGTATGTCCAAAAAATAGTAAAATATCTCCTATGAGATGCCCTCCAAAAATTCCAAAAAAAATGCGGCTGCGATCCTCACGAAGTGTAGATAGAAATCGAGTCCTTAAACACCAAATTCCGCCAACAGTAGGTCGAGAAAAAGCAAGATCACTCCTCCGCTGTCTAGAAAATATCGCATAAAAAGGGGGGGTCTAAAGAAGCTCTGAAAAACCCAAAAAATAAAAATCCAAAATAGAGAGGAATGGTAAATATAGAAATCAAAGGCCTACCTCTCGTGGAAACGTCGCTGCAAAAATCAGTGAAAAACTCCAAGAATGCAGCTCAGGGGAGCCTGCGGACGAAGAATCGACGGAAAAGATCGGTGTCGAAAAAGCATCGAAGATCGCGAAGTCGGGGTGGAAAAATATGAAGCGGCGTCTAAAAATCCTCCAGGATACCAAAACACGAAGAAGACTCGATGTAGAAACTCCCTGTCGAAGGATGCATCAGAAACCAGCTCAAAAATCCCGCAAATGAATTCTAAAGGGGGATATTTGTAGCCGAAATCCAAAAAAAACCAACTTCGGATTCGGTCCCAACTTTCGGGCACCCAAAATCCACCATGCCGCGCCTGAAACCACATGGCGTCCATCCGTCGGCTCCCAATCAGCGCTCAAAACTGCCGGATGCCGCCACGTGCCCCACGCCCGCGCTCCCCGCGCCCCACGCACGCACGACAGTTGGTGCCCGCCAATCGGGGCGCGCCACGTGGCAGCAGAGTGCACGGCGGGGTGCACACGCAGCGCGTTGCGCCGGGTCTCTCGCGCCCGCCGCCCAGCCAATGGCGCGCCGCCACGTGGCCCGCCCGCGGAGATTGCGGCGTGCGGCCCGCCCAATCGCGCAGCACCATGTGGCAGCCCCCGCGTTCACTGGTCCCGGTGCACGCCTCCTGGGCCGTGGACCGGCCTGCTACCAAAATGGGCCCAATAGGCCCATTTAACCCGGAAATAACCAAGTTTGACTGTTTTCGCTCGTTGAGTCTGTTTTTGGCGTCCGTTTAACGCACAGCGCACTCGATACACCAAAAATAGGTGTTTTCTCACTGCCGACCACACAATCAAATCACACGGGGCCTCGGGACACCACACTCAGGCTCTTCTAAACCCAAGAATAAGGAATAATAAGAGAAGGGGTTTGCTTCTCTAGCGATCTCCTACGGCGGCCGGCGGCCTGACTGCTCGAAGAGGATGGCAAAGAAGAGGGAGGAGGTGCAGGAGGCTTCTAGTTCCCTAGGGTCACGCGGCTAGGGTTAGGGCATAAGAGTCTCCATGTGTATATATAAGGCTTTGAAACAAAATGCCAATAAGTCCCTGTAGCCTCCATATTTTTATTTGGGCCCCTCGCTAGAGGTGTGTTTTGTACTGAGAACCCTCCACGTTCGATCTCGCATGATTCAGTGCATGAAATATAGGCATTTTTCCAAAACAACCCTATAAAAATAGTATTTTTTTTTCATTTTTTCATGGTTTCGGTTCGCCCAATTCAAAATTGGACTTCACCACGGCATTTAGGTCGTTTAGACTATTTAGGTAGCGATTTTATTTCGTCGTGTTTGGGTCTCGTTTTGTTACGTCAGTCGTTTCTCCACGAACACCCCTCAAAAAATCAAAATTTTGAATTTAAAAACTCTAGAAACATTTGAATTTCAAATTTTCACAATTTAAAATCACAGTTATTATAGTAGTTTTGTTTAGATCACTGTATTCGAGACTGGCTAGGGTAGGGCCCTTTAGTTATTTTTCTTTTTGGACCGATCTTGTATATATTTCTGTATAGTGATAGTTGTTAGTTTAGTTTTTACTTTTACTCTAATACATATTTAGTTGTAAATTTTTGTTCTTTTCAGGTTAGTCGGACGCTTCGCATGTGTGGAATGCGTCCTCGCACACATGGTGGGACTGTTGCGTGCCCCAAGGGCTTCCGCTGTGGGCTCGGGAGTGTGACAAGAACAATTGGAAGAAGGTGAATCGTTCATTGTCATTAATAAGATTTAAAAAGTGATGAATTATTTACCTTTTTTTGTTTACAAATAAAATGGTAAGCTATTCATCGTTTATTTTTATTTTTCATATATAATCTTAACAACTACATAAAAAATTTGGATTATTTTCATTCAAGTTTGTATAAAAAGTATCAAATAATAAATAAATTTCTATAAAATTTAAGTGATCAAATTTACATCTTCAAAAATTCTCTGATTTACAAATATATCTCTCCAAGAGTTCTAGTTCATTCATATATGTCCCTACCATTTAATTTACCGTTAATTTTTTATCGATGGATGCATAAAATGACTATTTTACCCTTATAGATTTGTTCCTACAAAAACCTATCTTTATTTTTTTCTCTCTCTCTCTCTCCTCACTTTCACCAGGGCACATGCGGCGTACCTTATTTTTGCCGCAATCGAGGGCCATACCTTCAATGTCGTCGCTTTTGTAGGTCTCAAAATTGCCATAGATAAAGAGACGAGGGCGAGAAAGATGATGAGACTCCATATTGAAATACAAATTATATATATAAAAGGTAAAAAGATTATTTTACCTCTTAGCTAATTGTGGTTAGCTATTTTAACTCATAGTTATCTAAATTTTAATAACAGAAAAATATATTAGCAGATAAAAGTATTTTTGGGAGATAAATTTGATAACTTAAGTTTTGTAGATAGATATTTGTTATTTTATATCTTTAAAAGGAGCCGTATGCAATTATTCCTAAAAATTTCATCGCAACTCTAACAAGTCAAAACAATCTTAACAATCTAATCGTACAATCCACAAAATCAAACAAAAGTTCTAATAATTCACTTACAATCCTTAGAATCTTTAAAAAAAAAATTATAACCTCTATATATATATATATATATATATATATATATATATATATATATATATATATATATATATATATATATATATATATATATATATATATATATTACAAACGATAGCACTATACAAACGGTCAATGATTTACTATTTTCTAAAGACAGTGAACGATAGACCGTCTTCCTAATTTTGGTCCAATATTATATTAAGCTTGCAAGAAGTGGGTTAGTTGGGCAATTAAATTTGTAAAAGGATGGATAAGTTGGCCACTGTAGAAATTTTTATAGGGTTGTTTTTAAAAAAAAGAGCTTGTAATTATATATTTTTTATTACTATTTAAAATTTTTAAATTTAACTTTCTATTTTTAAAATATCCTTCAATACTCCAAATTCTATTAGTAAACTCTATAATTCAGTATATATTCAAATTTTTTTTTTTTTTTTTTTTTTTTTTTTTGAGGGAAAGACAGTATGCTGCCGTTTCATTCATTGGAAGTATAAATTTAGCTACAAGGGTCAAGACAACCTATTGAAAGAAATTTTTAAAACTTAATAAGAATATTTTAGTTCTTGAGAAATATATTAAATTTTTAAAAATTTTGAAGAGTATATTATATATTATCCCTTAAAAAAGAAAGTTCCATTTAGAGGTATCAATTCTTGGTCCCCTCTTTACCTTTCAATTAAGTACTTCAACTTAAATGCCTATGGTTTCTTGGAGTCAAGTGGTTGGTTTAAGTTGATGAGTTTTTGTCTTCGTGATTTTCATGGAAATAATTATTATGATCTTTCCAGCTAACGCTACGGGTAGGAGCTTTCTCCTTCATGAGCCGTCTCATTCTTAAATTAGGGCAACTAAAAACGGCCAACTAATTAATAAAGTATGAGGCAACAAAAATGGGTAAATTTCATCATTGGTCGCTAAACTTAAGGTGAAATTTTATTGATCACGTAACTATATTTTAATTGACAAATATTATTTTTACATTTGAAAAGAGGACGTACGTAGACCTTCAAAAAATATTTGGTAAGACAAAAACAAATTAATTATTAACTCTTCTATGAAAAAAATATAAGATACACACTACTTTTTAGATATAAAGTAACAATTCTCATTTTAATTTGATGGAGTGGAGTTCATTAACTTTCGTTTTATATTTTTTATGTTAGTTAATGTGAAAGTTGTCGTGCGAATTCTTAGCAATTATGTGGCTAATGATATTTGTGCTAGTTTGATGAAAATGTAATTTTTGTATAATTAATTTTGATTAAAAATTGTAGAGCATTCGGCCCATTTTAGATTTGAAGTAATTTTTTTGAAATAATTTTGTAAAATTATTTGACAAATTTTTAAACTCTTTGCAAATAATATTTTTTTTACTAAATTTTATTTTAAATAATTTAAATTTTGAATTTAAATTTAAATTTAATATTTTAATTTTACACAAAAATATAAATCTTGAAAATCTAATTTAAAATATATATTTAAATTTTAAATTTTAAATTTTTTAATTTAAATTCAAAATATAAATTTAAATTTGAAATATTTAACTTTAAATTTAAAGTTATATAAACTTTTTTAGCGTATTTTTTCACCGCATGTGCTATAGAGCCTACTATATCAATACTATAAAAAGTTTGCCTAAATTATAAAAAGCTTATTTATGCATTTAGCTCGAGTCCCAATTATCTCTTATATTAAAAATTATATTAATTATTATCTTATATTTTATTATTATATCAAATAGATATAAAAAAAATTATAAATTTATAAATTACGTTATAAATTTTACTAAGATGAATTGACATATTATATTATTTCACATCATAATATATATCAAAATGTTTATTTAAAAAAAATTATAAAAAATTTAATTAGATAAAAGAGATATCTTATTATACTAATAATATTAAAACTAACAGTCATTCTCCGGGCTGGAGCGATCCAACACACACACACGCGATACGGCAAACGACAACAAAAGTTTCATGTTATGATACTATTATTCTATTACAACTAAATTCCAAACAAACTATTACAACACCAACCAACTCTCCTTAATTGAAGAGAGGGTGGCCTGACGGCACTGTGAAAATTAATATTAGTTGAATTCGCTTTCACGTACTACTGTTGGATGTTTCCGAAGGAAGGAAATCAATGAAAATATAGTTGTATTCGTTTTCACTTACAACTGTTGGATGGATGATTTGAAAGGATGAAAATACAGTTGCATTCGTTTTCACCTACTACTGTTGGATGATTTGAAAGGAAAGCTGTCGATGAAAATACAGTTGGGATTCCTTCTCTCGTGCTACTGCTGGATGGTAATTTGGAAGCAACGAAATCAATGAGAATTTAGAAATGCTCGTACTGACTGGAGAGTGATAACGTACTCTCCAACGAATTTTGCAAGGCTTCAAAAGTTGGCGAGCGTTGTTCTTGTTCCTACCACAAGCAAAATGGGTTGCAGAAAATTAAATTTTCAATTAACTCTTTGTTAGATAAAAACGGACGTATAAAATTTATCTTGGTTATTTTGAATTGACTACTCGTAACTTTTAAAAATTTTAATTTTACTGTTTAATTTTTTAATTTATTTAATTTCAATTAATTAATAATATTTTAACTTTAAAATTTAAATCAATTATTTATTTTATTAAATTTATAATTGTAAAAATTATTTGAAACATACTGATTAAATATGTAAAGTTAAACGAGACATTCAAATTTGAATCCATAGTGCATTGAGTAGAAAAAATAAAATTTTAAAAACTTGAATAGCCAAATCAAAATAAGTTATAGTTCAAATAAATTTTATATAAAAAATTATCGGTAAAAAAAAAAAATCCGCATATTGCACTTTCTAAATTTTTTCAAAGTCATGATCAATATAATAAATAAAAATTGAAAAGTAAAAAGCTATCGACGAATCATTCTAATATTACAAAATAAAAATAATCTAGACTAATCAGATTTAATGTTTAAATTATATCATCTTCAATAAGCTAAATTTTTTTGATTTACTGTACAATTGAAACCGAATGTAACGAACTAAGCTTTCAACTTAGTTGCATGCATTTGTCCGATCTTTACACATATCCATACATAATTAATACAATTCCAACACCTTTCGTCACACTGAACAGATGAACCACAGAGTGTAGGACGATGCTAGCCGTGCTTTGATATTTAGTTTTTTTTTTTTTTTTTTTTTTTTTTGGATAAACGATTTGAAAAAAATAAAATATTTAATATATGCAGGTATATCAAAATATTTTGTTAAAGGGCTTTACCAGGTGTACACCCCATAAGGAATGTATATCATACACCCCACCCCATCTTGGAATAAGGCTTTTTTCACTAATCACTTTAATGTGATAAGTGGAATTCACCCCACCCCAGAATGAGATGGGGTGTAAGATGTACATCCCTTATGAAATATATACTTATACCTAGCAAAGTCTTTAAGGAGTGTATATTCTACACTCCACATCATTCTGAGCTGGAGCTTTTTTTACTAGTCATTTTAATGTGACCAGTAAAATCCACCAAGTTCCAAACTTATCGAAAAAATATACAGAGCCCGCGAAAGATTGTAATGTCACGTCTCCATATTATGATCGGCCAACTTAATTAAGCCGTACTGACCTCACATCACTGATTATAATAGGCCCGTGAAGTTTGGCAAGGTTATTTGAAGGATTTTTTTTTCTTTTGTACTGAGCTTTTTTAAAAAAAATAAAAATTATTTTAAGAATGGTTCTATAAATTTATAATTTATAAAAATAATTTTATACTTGCGTTGGGATCGAAAATATCGTGCTGATTATTGACTGGACTCGGTCGTCGATCGGTTCGTGGGATGACCCTCGAGATGTGAATGCGCCACGTGCCAAAAGAATCTAGCTATCGGGCTGAGGAGGGATCTGCACGGCCGGATTCTTTTCAATCAAACACTCACAGAGTTCGGCTTAGATCAACCGAACTAGAGTTTGGAGACGAAAATTTGACACCGCTAAGAATTCAATTAAAAATTTGTATTGATTTGAGTGGGGTTATAAGAATAATAGGGAACCAATTACAAATTAATATACTCCTAAAAAATACGATAAAGTTATCTAGAAAAGCGGTAGATGCATGTATTGAAAGGTATGAAAAAGTAAGGATGGTCCTGGCTTACGAAGTTGTAGGATCCGTTTTCCGTTGTTGGTTCGGGTATTTATACACTCCCGAACCAAGCGTTATACTCACCGATTTGAATAATCGACGTAATTTAGGAAGAATTATCGTAAATTCCTCAACTACTTTCTTTTGAGTCGAACTTTCTCAAATAGAATAGTAGTCATTTTTCCGTCCAAGTCCATCCTCTTATTAACGTGCTAAAGCGTGATCTTCGGCGCTTTCCAAAGCTGGGCGCTGCTTGCCATTCCAGAATCTGTTACGAGATTTGCGCCCACATCTCGTACTCTTTCCTTCCAAGATCATTCCTTCTGTGGCTTGAGTAGCCGAGAGTTGACCCTGACTTCGCCTTTTCGTCGTTCGACTGAGACGATTTGATATTTGCTTTCGGCCGAGGTCAGTTCTCTAGATAAGTCGATACCCTTCGTTGGTCGCTTCTCCCGTCGGCTTATGCCTTCAGCCGATGGCGTGCGCTATGTATCATGCGCTCACGTGACCAAGGCCGGTCTTGGTCAAGACGCGGTTCCCCCTCTGCTAGCTTATTTTCTTATCGGCTGATGCCCTTAACCGATAGTATACGCCACGTGTCACCCCCTTAAGTAGCGAAAATTTTGGTCTCAACAATTCTCTCTCGGCAATCGCCTGACGTGTCGTTCGGGTGATTGTCGAAGTTGAGTCCAAAACTTGGCATACATCCCGATGTCCACGATCATCCCCGTATCGTAACAAGATATCTTTTCACTGCCCGAGAGATTTGCGACGAGGGGAATTGTCCGTTGTTTAAGGGATTCGCACACAGGTGTTGAGCTTTCTTGGTTTCCACCAAACCCCTCCTTTGTCGTTTCTTTATTAAATACGGTTACTTTACGAGGGGCGACTGTCATTATTTCGCTCCTTCTCGTCGTTCTTTATCGACGAATCTTCGAAGTCGTCTTCTATAATTTCTTCCTCGGCCTTGTCGGCCGAGTCCTAGGCCTATGTCCCAATGGCAGAGGTTATCCTGTTGCCAGCTTACCATGCTGGCCCTTTTTCCGAAGGCCCTGTTGCAGCCTCGCTTACTGGCCCGCAATATGCCACTTTATCAACGACGGGGGGCTGTCGTCTGCTATCACTCGGCTAGTTTCGTCGAGGAATTTTGCTTGTACTTTTTCTTTTCGTAAATAGTTGGCAACGATCGTAATATTATTAATTTTATGAAATTAAGTTTACATCGTGTCTTTGATTCAAATAATCGGCTTTGATTCTCAGCCGTTAATACAAAGTTTTTTCGCTGTTTTTCAGCGCCTTTTCGTCGAAGCGTTTTGGTTGAACAGCTCCGGCTTCATTACTAACTCTCAACCCTTCTGGCCGATCATGACCTTCATCTATTTTCGGCTTTGAATGTGGTAGCTGAAAAATCTCTCCTGGCCGACCCCTCTCGGTCGGCCTTCATCTTTCGAGCCCAACTGGAGCCAGGGTCAGTAATCTCCTTGATATGACCCCAACTTGTCACGCCCCGGCGTCGAAACTGCGACCCGGGCTCGCCAACAGATCCGCCGCCCATACGGTGAACCCCGTATAGACGAAGCGCCAAACCTGCAAAAGATAGATACTAAACTATCCAGATATCAGAGCTGAAAATAACCTGCTGGAAATAAAATAAATTAATACAAAGTCATCACCAAAGTACAAGTCACTCAACTCTGAAAGAAAAGTACAATTAACTCTATACCTCACAACAAGGTCTCTCAACAAGAAACTCTCAAAATGATAAGGGTACATCTACTCTCTGGACGACGACTGGTAGGGATCTAGCTCGCGACTCCTTCACCTCGATCTGAAGAAGCAGCAACAGGAGCAGCAGGAACAGGAGTAGAAGTCCCTGTGGGAAAATACACCACGACGGGTGTGAGAACTACGTCCCAAGTAGTTCTCAGTGGGTGCCGCCAACAAGCCCAACGGTCTGCCCACTAAGTCTACTAGAGGCATAAAGTAACAAATACAGTGCTGTAAGGAAAGCTGGGGAAAAGTAAACTCTACAGCTACTATGCCTCTATCTAGATGCTCAAGAAGTGGAACAGAAGGAACATGATGCCACAACTAACTCTCATCTCTGATCACCAAATCTGAACTGACTGCCTCATCAGGTCCAGTCAAGCCTGGGCCAACCTACTGCCGTTACGTCCCGGAGGAGCGGACTTACGTAGGACGTCCATGACTGCCAACCTACTGCCGTTACGTCCCGGAGGAGCGGACTTACGTAGGACGTCCATGACTGCCAACACCAGCACAGCCAGAGGGACAAATGCAACGACAAGTCGCGATAGAAAAGCTCAATCTCACGCCGGTACAACACCCGGTCTCGCCTACTCCGGAGTGGCACTCGAGGGGAGCGACCCGCTCGAGTAAAAAGTAACCCATCTCAAGTATCTCTGTAAAGTATCTCTGTCAAGCCAAATGTGGCTCATGCAGGCTATGATCCACGATCAAACAGATCGGTAACTCCAAGCTCAAAGCGCAACTCGGTCAGAAAAAGAACCTCGACTCGAACAGGAACAGCCCAACACACTCCCACAGCTATGTCGGAGAACCCTCAACGACTCAATCTGATAAATGCACGACCATGGCTGAGTCGGGAAACCTCCACGACTCGATCTGCCAGAACCCCAAGATCCTCAAGGCTAAGTGGGAGAACCACCTCCACCACTAAATCAGAGAAACAACCTCTAGATCACACTCTGCCAACTCATGGCACCAAGTCGTATCCACTGCGAGAAACTGTCTCAACAGGCCAAACAGGCCAAACGTCGCATCTACTGCGAACAACTGCCTCAACAGGCCGACATCGCATCCACTGCGAACAGCTGACTCAACAGGCCAAACAGGCCGAACATCTCAACCATTGACCCAATGAAGGGTCCGGGAACACCGAAAGACTAGAACCTACAACCCAAATCAAACAAGAACAGGCTCTAGGCATAGCCTCTCGTTGTTCTCGTCCCAAGAAAAGGCATACCTTAGAACCCAGACCACTCGAATCATCTCGGTGGTTAATTTATAGGAAAAACTGTGACATTTCTTACTGAAGCCATCTGATCTGTAAGAAATCCATATTTAATGATTTTTAGTTCTGCTTAGGAAAACAGTTGAAACCAAGTTTTATATCTAAGCCTCGAAGGGCTAATGCCTTCGTCCAATCAAACAGGAACAGACTCAGGCGACCCTACGATGCTTGGAAGAAAATATTTGGTTGACAAAAATCATGTGTGTGTCCAAAAAGGTTCTGGGTTTAAGGTCCTGCTAACACTGATCTACCGCTGCCACTATCACAGCGGCGACAGATAAAACAAGAAAAATAAAACATCTCGGGACCGCCGTCTACCCAAACGGCTCCCGCTACAGATGAACAACCAACTACATCTACCAGACGCCACTCTGCTCCCAAGCACGAGTGTAACATGCATCCCACACTAAAAGATAACACCTGACCACTCGGCCCACTACCCGGGCGAGGAAGGACACTATGTCCAGGAAAGTAGAAGTGTGGATGTCTAAAGCAGAAATAACCCTAGCCCAAGTGAGGGTTTTCTACTAGTCTGGTTACACATGCAACATATGACGGGGTGCTAGGTCAAGTTCCAAGATAACCATAATCAACAGCTTGTAGGGAAGGAAAATAAACACATGATCATCTAACAGCATTAGGAACATCAATTCCTATAATCTAGCATGCTATATAGAACACATCTATAACATGCAAGTCCCTACACAGATAGAATTAATGCACAGTCCATAGGTCATGAAGACAAGGCCACCCACCTGAAAATGCTAACAGTCCGGAGTCGCACAGCTGAGACAGTCCAGAAACAGATATCTCTGCACACCCACCAATCCAACGATACAGGAACAGTGATCAATACCTCCTGGGTACAAAAACACAACCCAAAGATACACTTAATTCCATAAAATCCAAGCATCACAAATCTGCTGGGAACAGTCCCCTAAATGCGAAATTTTCACCTGTAAAACGAACTCCAAAAATTCCAATAAAAATACTGCTGCGATCCTCGCGTCGATACCTTCGAAACGGGTATCTGCACGCCCAATTTGGAGCCCCGTAGGCCAAGTTACAAATTCCACAATACAGGTGCGCAAACACTCACAACCACACAACTGTAAACTCAAACACAGATAAAAGGGGAATAGTATACCTTCGGGCAAACCTCAGAAAAATCCCGGAAAAATACAATGATAATCCTTGCGACGAGTAGATCCAAAAAGTGTATAGGCTCGTCTCAATCCGACACTCGGGTGCGGAGATAAAATTCCGGCAAGGGGCCGCTGTCCAAAAACTCCACCAGAAAACAGCGGCTTAGAAATGCCTCGAAAACCGTGTCATAAACTTTGAATCCAGCAAGATGATCAACACGAAAGTCGAAGACGTACCTCTCGTGATTCCAACGCCACAGAAATCGTCCAAAAATACTGACAGAGTAGCTCTGTAGACCTCTCAAATCAAACTGCGACGATAACGGGCCTCCGATGAAAAATCGCCACACTGCGCTCCGATGCCGAAGTCGTCGATGCCGCGGCTTCCAAAAAAATCCGGGCCTCTGCCAGAAGATGCGCAAGATGAAGATCTCCAACTTTGCTAAAGGGGCCATGGGCAGGGGAGCTCGGGAAAGGGGGCAAAACTCCCCCACAAGACAGCTATTTATAGGCCCAGCCCGAAAAATCCGAATTTTGGACTTTTGGCCCAAAGTTTCGGGCGCTTGGCATTCCGGGCTGCTACAGTAACGGGCCGGGCCCGTTACTGTTCACGCCCGAAATCCCCTAGGCCCGCCACGCGTCCCATTCCTGCTCCCCGCACCCGGCGCACGCACCGCGACGAACCACGGGACGCCACGTGTCGCGACCAGAGGTCGTGCACCGGTGCGCCCGACCAACCACGGGGCGCCACGTGGCGCCCCCACGACGCCTCCGACCGCGCCCACGCCGCGCCCACGTGCGCCCACGTGCGCGGCCGCGCCGCCCGCGGCCCCGTGCCGGGCACGCATCCCGAGGCAGACCCTGCCGCTGCGTGGACCGCGCGCACCAGGACCCGCCAACAACCAGCCGCCACGTGTCGCCACCTGGTCCACCGTGCACCCGCGCCTCTTCCGTGGACCGCGCCCACTGCGCCGGCCAACCTGAAGGCGCCACGCGTCCTCCGCCCGGGTGCACGCCTCCGCGGTGGACCACGCGCCTCCGCCGCCGCCAGCCGCCGCGCTCCGCCGCCCGCCGCCGCCGCCAGCCGCCGCGCTCCGCCGCCCGCCGCCGCCGCCGGCGCCCCTCCGGCGGCCGGAACAGTACCAAATACCTCGAAATCCGTGCCGGGTCATCCGGGCTCCGAAAAATACAAGTAAATAGTCCATCTTGACCGTTTTCGCGCGCTGAATCCAAATCCGAAGTCCGATTTGCCAAATTCCTCTTCTAAAATTTGCCGAAAATTCCCGGAGAAGTGTTCTTTACTCAAATTTCGCGCTGAGTCCAATTTTAATAACCATTTCGCGCGAAACCACTTCTAAACATCCGACGGGGTCCTCCGATCACTCACGTGATCCATTATACACCCGAAGTCCATCACTTGAGTCCAAATGGGTGCAGAAACACCGCCGACATGCCACATAGGCCTCCAGAAGCTGCTAATCGCACTGTAGAAGCCCTGCAGAGATCTGGGTCACCACATCCTCCCCCACTAAAAGAAAGTTTCGTCCTCGAAACTAGCTCAACCCAAAAGGTGCCACAGAAACAAGGGTAGGTACATAACACTGCCGTCTCCAGCTCTCGAGTCACCTGTCTCTCCCCGTGATTACTCCACAACAACAACAACAACCGGTACGGCATGGCCCAAATTGCGTAATTCTCTCATCTCACAAGCCAGAATTCGCAACGGGCGTCCATCGTACCACAAGTACTCGCAGATCTCAGAGGAAACGAGTCCATCACGGGCGAGGAATCCACAAGCCTGACACTCCCGAGCTGAGACGTGGAAGAAAAGGCTGGGGGAAAAGAGAGAACAACCAATGTAGCACGCACCAAAACCGCTCCCTAGTGCCAGCTCAACCAGGCGATCCGAAACATACCCATACGGTCATCCAAAGAAAAGAAGCCCTAATCGGCTAGGGTCCTCGCTCAATCACTCTCGGATCCTGACCATCCGCATGGACTGCTTCACCGCAGTCTACCGTCAAAAGGGACCCTCAGGGACACAACCTCGAGCCCTGTTCCTCAACGGTCCCACCCAGCGCCAACTGAGGAACCACTAAACTCAACCCCGAAAAGCTAACCGGCTCCAGGTATCCGCCACCACAGTGGCCCTGTCGCGGTGATACTGAATACACAAGAATAACCCAATGGTAACTCCACAGCCACTATGGGAGGCACCACTAACACAAAGGTCCATCCCCCATCTCTGGCAAAGCTGCAATCGGCGCTAGTACCAGTCTCATCATCCATTCGCCATGCTCTCCTGGCACTGCGAAATCCAACAAGCTCCTCACCTCAACAATAAATGTTGATCTCAGCCAACTCAAATAGCATCCACATTGGCTGGAAATCCACCGCCGCTCCTATGGCTAACACAATGTGACCCAAGAAGGTAAGCTTCTAAAGCTAAAACTTGTATCCCAATAACCTGGCATACAGCTTCATCCACACAGCATACTAACACATCCACCAGTGCTCCTCATGCTCCAAGTCGCTCTGGGAGTAGATCATAATATCCCTGGAGGATCTTATTACCAATGCGATCAAGTACAGCTGGAGCACAATTCCTCAAACCCAAAGAGTGGCAGGGCGTTAATCAATCCAATTGGCCTCACTAAGAGCTCAAGATGCCCTACCGTGTCCTGAACGCCATCAAGGCAAGGTCCTCGGCTGTCTGATTCCAAGTAGGTACCCGCACCAAACAATAACTGCCGGAGTATGACTCCATCAAAAGGTCCAGAATAATACTCGGACCTGTCTACACACGAACCATAAAAGGGCCCTCACAGTCGTGTATCAACGATGTGGCATCACCACCGTATATCAACGGCGTGGCACTAGGTCAAACAGACCCCTCGATCCATCAGATCCTGCAACTGCGCCATCAGCTCTCACAGCTCTACTGGCAATATCCAATGAGGTGCTGTCGAGGGTGGCGCGGTTCCCCGAACCACGCCAAACTTAAACTCTATCTCCCGAATCGGCGGCATTAACAACAGCTTAGGTGGAATCACACCTGGAATCTCGTGGCAACAGAGATATCTTTGGGTCCCGGTGCCGCCGTAAGCACCTCTCACACTGTCGCTATAACCAGTGTGCTCTAACGACCTCAACAACCAAATCTCCTCTCGTCTGCCCCGCAGAAGGTCAAAGTCCTCCGCAGATAACAAAACCACGCTACCGCTGCGCTACTCTGAAATAGATGCTGATGCTGCCGTCGGGGTCCACCCGATCTCTGGCATCTCGAAAATTCGCTATCCAGGTAAAGAGATCAGAAATGCCGCTACCGGTCGGTCTGTCCTCCATCACCCGACGCCAAGCGCCGATATCCAGCACTCGCCTCTGGCGGCAGATCCCTATCCAAAGGGACTGCAACGCCACGCTCCACACACAAAGCCTACCCATCGAAGCGTCAATAATCCAAGACGGAGGGACCAACTACACTGAAAGGTATCCTGGCACAAACCATTCCCCGTCAAACATATCCTATGCGTCTCATCCCTCGAAACCTGGAGCGTGCAGTTCAACAACTGCATAAACTCCCTAGCACATGAAGGCTCTCAGATAGTCTCTCCATCACCACCAACCCCAATTCTGCCTACAAAGGCTCCAACTCAAACCTGTGAATCGGGATGGCTCAACTGCCTGGACTGGCTCCATCGATCAATGACGTCCCGAAGCTCAGCTACTATCCACTATCCACCCTGCCTCGGTGCCTCGGCACTGCTCGTCGGCACGGAGGGGGCTGCTCGCTCCATCGGCGCCACTGGTACAACTGAAGATACCCCTGCATAGGAAGAAAGTACTGGAGGACACTCAAGCGGTACTGCAACTAGCTATGCTCTCTGCTCCAACAAGCGCATCAAACGTTCCATGGCTTCTTCCTGGCATCAGACAGCCTCCGACATCTGTGCCATCTGGACCCATAACTCCTGGGTCTCGCTCTGCCTCCCGCTGCTCGGGTTACTCATCAGATGCGGAATGCGCATTCCTCACTGCACGACGTCTCAAAAGCATCGTAGGTCCACTGCACAATAACAAACATCAGGACACAACAATCATATGACCCAATCCAGCGAAAGTCTAAGGCATGTTACCAATTCCACAACATTATGTTGTCTGCAGCCAACATAATCGCTTAGGAGCATAAACATGCCAATCACTCATCCCGTCTCTTGGGAGAGGTACAAAACTCGATCAGGACTCTCGCTAAAAGTCACGACTCTCACGTAGTCATCCTAATGTCCATCCACCAGCCTAGGGTTTCTAAGTCCTCGATGACCTACAACCTAGGCTCTGATACCACTCTAATCTGTCACGCCCCGGCGTCGAAACTGCGACCCGGGCTCGCCAACATATCCGCCGCCCATACGGTGAACCCCGTATAGACGAAGCGCCAAACCTGCAAAAGATAGATACTAAACTATCCAGATATCAGAGCTGAAAATAACCTGCTGGAAATAAAATAAATTAATACAAAGTCATCACCAAAGTACAAGTCACTCAACTCTGAAAGAAAAGTACAACTCTATACCTCACAACAAGGTCTCTCAACAAGAAACTCTCAAAATGATAAGGGTACATCTACTCTCTGGACGACGACTGGTAGGGATCTAGCTCGCGACTCCCTCACCTCGATCTGAAGAAGCAGCAACAGGAGCAGCAGGAACAGGAGTAGAAGTCCCTGTGGGAAAATACACCACGACGGGTGTGAGAACTACGTCCCAAGTAGTTCTCAGTGGGTGCCGCCAACAAGCCCAACGGTCTGCCCACTAAGTCTACTAGAGGCATAAAGTAACAAATACAGTGATGTAAGGAAAGCTGGGGAAAAGTAAACTCTACAGCTACTATGCCTCTATCTAGATGCTCAAGAAGTGGAACAGAAGGAACATGATGCCACAACTAACTCTCATCTCTGATCACCCAATCTGAACTGACTGCCTCATCAGGTCCAGTCAAGCCTGCGCCAACCTACTGCCGTTACGTCCCGGAGGAGCGGACTTACGTAGGACGTCCATGACTGCCAACCTACTGCCGTTACGTCCCGGAGGAGCGGACTTACGTAGGACGTCCATGACTGCCAACACCAGCACAGCCAGAGGGACAAATGCAACGACAAGTCGCGATAGAAAAGCTCAATCTCACGCCGGTACAACACCCGGTCTCGCCTACTCCGGAGTGGCACTCGAGGGGAGCGACCCGCTCGAGTAAAAAGTAACCCATCTCAAGTATCTCTGTAAAGTATCTCTGTCAAGCCAAATGTGGCTCATGCAGGCTATGATCCACGATCAAACAGATCGGTAACTCCAAGCTCAAAGCGCAACTCGGTCGGAAAAAGAACCTCGACTCGAACAGGAACAGCCCAACACACTCCCACAGCTATGTCGGAGAACCCTCAACGACTCAATCTGATAAATGCACGACCATGGCTGAGTCGGGAAACCTCCACGACTCGATCTGCCAGAACCCCAAGATCCTCAAGGCTAAGTGGGAGAACCACCTCCACCACTAAATCAGAGAAACAACCTCTAGATCACACTCTGCCAACTCATGGCACCAAGTCGCATCCACTGCGAGAAACTGTCTCAACAGGCCAAACAGGCCAAACGTCGCATCTACTGCGAACAACTGCCTCAACAGGCCGACATCGCATCCACTGCGAACAGCTGACTCAACAGGCCAAACAGGCCGAACATCTCAACCACTGACCCAATGAAGGGTCCGGGAACACCGAAAGACTAGAACCTACAACCCAAATCAAACAAGAACAGGCTCTAGGCATAGCCTCTCGTTGTTCTCGTCCCAAGAAAAGGCAGACCTTAGAACCCAGACCACTCGAATCATCTCGGTGGTTAATTTATAGGAAAAACTGTGACATTTCTTACTGAAGCCATCTGATCTGTAAGAAATCCATATTTAATGATTTTTAGTTCTGCTTAGGAAAACAGTTGAAACCAAGTTTTATATCTAAGCCTCGAAGGGCTAATGCCTTCGTCCAATCAAACAGGAACAGACTCAGGCGACCCTACGATGCTTGGAAGAAAATATTTGGTTGACAAAAATCATGTGTGTGTCCAAAAAGGTTCTGGGTTTAAGGTCCTGCTAACACTGATCTACCGCTGCCACTATCACAGCGGCGACAGATAAAACAAGAAAAATAAAACATCTCGGGACCGCCGTCTACCCAAACGGCTCCCGCTACAGATGAACAACCAACTACATCTACCAGACGCCACTCTGCTCCCAAGCACGAGTGTAACATGCATCCCACACTAAAAGATAACACCTGACCACTCGGCCCACTACCCGGGCGAGGAAGGACACTATGTCCAGGAAAGTAGAAGTGTGGATGTCTAAAGCAGAAATAACCCTAGCCCAAGTGAGAGTTTTCTACTAGTCTGGTTACACATGCAACATATGACGGGGTGCTAGGTCAAGTTCCAAGATAACCATAATCAACAGCTTGTAGGGAAGGAAAATAAACACATGATCATCTAACAGCATTAGGAACATCAATTCCTATAATCTAGCATGCTATATAGAACACATCTATAACATGCAAGTCCCTACACAGATAGAATTAATGCACAGTCCATAGGTCATGAAGACAAGGCCACCCACCTAAAAATGCTAACAGTCCGGAGTCGCACAGCTGAGACAGTCCAGAAACAGATATCTCTGCACACCCACCAATCCAACGATACAGGAACAGTGATCAATACCTCCTGGGTACAAAAACACAACCCAAAGATACACTTAATTCCATAAAATCCAAGCATCACAAATCTGCTGGGAACAGTCCCCTAAATGCGAAGTTTTCACCTGTAAAACGAACTCCAAAAATTCCAATAAAAATACTGCTGCGATCCTCGCGTCGATACCTTCGAAACGGGTACCTGTACGCCCAATTTGGAGCCCCGTAGGCCAAGTTACAAATTCCACAATACAGGTGCGCAAACACTCACAACCACACAACTGTAAACTCAAACACAGATAAAAGGGGAATAGTATACCTTCGGGCAAACCTCAGAAAAATCCCGGAAAAATACAATGATAATCCTTGCGACGAGTAGATCCAAAAAGTGTATAGGCTCGTCTCAATCCGACACTCGGGTGCGGAGATAAAATTCCGGCAAGGGGCCGCTGTCCAAAAACTCCACCAGAAAACAGCGGCTTAGAAATGCCTCGAAAACCGTGTCATAAACTTTGAATCCAGCAAGATGATCAACACGAAAGTCGAAGACGTACCTCTCGTGATTCCAACGCCGCAGAAATCGTCCAAAAATACTGACAGAGTAGCTCTGTAGACCTCTCAGATCAAACTGCGACGATAACGGGCCTCCGATGAAAAATCGCCACACTGCGCTCCGATGCCGAAGTCGTCGACGCCGCGGCTTCCAAAAAATCCGGGCCTCTGCCAGAAGATGCGCAAGATGAAGATCTCCAACTTTGCTAAAGGGGCCATGGGCAGGGGAGCTCGGGAAAGGGGGCAAAACTCCCCCACAAGACAGCTATTTATAGGCCCAGCCCGAAAAATCCGAATTTTGGACTTTTGGCCCAAAGTTTCGGGCGCTTGGCATTCCGGGCTGCTACAGTAACGGGCCGGGCCCGTTACTGTTCACGCCCGAAATCCCCTAGGCCAGCCACGCGTCCCATTCCTGCTCCCCGCACCCGGCGCACGCACCGCGACGAACCACGGGACGCCACGTGTCGCGACCAGAGGTCGTGCACCGGTGCGCCCGACCAACCACGGGGCGCCACGTGGCGCCCCCACGACGCCTCCGACCGCGCCCACGCCGCGCCCACGTGCGCCCACGTGCGCGGCCGCGCCGCCCGCGGCCCCGTGCCGGGCATGCATCCCGAGGCAGACCCTGCCGCTGCGTGGACCGCGCGCACCAGGACCCGCCAACAACCAGCCGCCACGTGTCGCCACCTGGTCCACCGTGCACCCGCGCCTCTTCCGTGGACCGCGCCCACTGCGCCGGCCAACCTGAAGGCGCCACGCGTCCTCCGCCCGGGTGCACGCCTCCGCGGTGGACCGCGCGCCTCCGCCGCCGCCAGCCGCCGCGCTCCGCCGCCCGCCGCCGCCGCCTGCGCCCCTCCGGCGGCCGGAACAGTACCAAATACCTCGAAATCCGTGCCGGGTCATCCGGGCTCCGAAAAATACAAGTAAATAGTCCATCTTGACCGTTTTCGCGCGCTGAATCCAAATCCGAAGTCCGATTTGCCAAATTCCTCTTCTAAAATTTGCCGAAAATTCCCGGAGAAGTGTTCTTTACTCAAATTTCGCGCTGAGTCCAATTTTAATAACCATTTCGCGCGAAACCACTTCTAAACATCCGACGGGGTCCTCCGATCACTCACGTGATCCATTATACACCCGAAGTCCATCACTTGAGTCCAAATGGGTGCAGAAACACCGCCGACATGCCACATAGGCCTCAAGAAGCTGCTAATCGCACTGTAGAAGCCCTGCAGAGATCTGGGTCACCACACAACTGGTTTATCTCGGTTGAATCATCATCGGCTCGAGACTTACCCTCGCTAGTCTCTTCGGTGTCCCCAACTAAAGAAGTGGTCGAGACCTTCATGTCTCTTTCTTTTGGAGGTCGTATGTCGTGATTTCCCGAGGCGTTGATGTTGCGCTGGATCATCGCCTCAAGAGCTCGAATTCGGGCGTCCAGCTCCTAACAGACGCTTGTCCGGTCCTTTGCCACCAGCTGCGGCATGGTTGACTTGCCTCGAGGTGGCACACTCGACCCCCCCGGCCTCGTAATCGTTTTGCACCGGCTGAAACGACGTACGAAGCTTGGAGCGTACTTCGCCCGGGCCAAGCCGCGGCCTTTGAGCTATCATCGCCTCTTTCTTTGCTTCGGCTTGGGCTCGCTGTTGCCAACGTTTTTGTGTCTTTGTCATGGCCGAACCATACCACCAGTTCGGCCCGCGTGAAGTGGGCCGTTGTTTGATCATCCCTTCGGTCGGTGGCTCCACTTCTCTCAGATGTTCCATGAGGATCTCTCGCCTTTGCCATGGCTTCTGTGACGCCCCAACTTCCCAGGGGGTCACCTATCCTAGAACTACTTTTGCTCTAGCACGCTTAACTCTCTTAACCTCTTGGGTCTTGCTACCACCCAAAATGCTATAGCCGGGTTAAGAGATTTGGTCCTATTATATCATTTATATATAGGACGAATCCATATTCTAGGGGTGTCACATTCTTCCCCCCTTTAAGCCCAGACGTTCACGTCAGGCTCAAGCACACTCACAAGCACCAGGCGATGTGAGACTCGTCTCGCTAGCCCTAGCCGACCTTGTGAGGAGCTGCACTCCACTCACAACGGTCATTAGCTGGAGAGCCTCACTCTACCCGCTATATAACCCTGGCTCAGCCGAGACTCATCTCACATTTCCGGCTGGTGAATGGCTCTGATACCAACTGTGACCCCCGAACTTCCCAGGGGGTCACCCATCCTAGAACTACTCTAGCTCTAGCACGCTTAACTCTCTTAACCTCTTGGGTCTTGCTACCACCCAAAATGCTATAGTCGGGTTAAGAGATTTAGTCCTTGTCACGCCCCGAGATTCAAAAGTGGGTTTAAATTTTTTTTTTTTTAAATCAGAGTTTAAAATCTTGATTTCTCCAAGGCGTGAACAGACCGCCACACATATAGAAAAGTCTCTGTACATCAAAGAGAGCCTTCCCTATATGTGCTCGGCTAACAGAAACAGTCAGTCAGAGTAGATACGAGATAGCTATACTAAATAAGTTCTACTCTATTAAAACCACAAGATTCATAAGTTAATACATCCAGTTCTCAAAATGAAAATACAGTTGCAATGTTTTACTAAATCAAAAAGGGTACATCCTACCAGGGATAAATCTACCACGCGTCCTCACACAGAACGTCCAAAGGTCCCCGCACCCGAAGGACCTGAAAAATAGTCACCCGAGGGTGTGAGACACACCGGAGTGTATCCCAGTGGGCACGACGGGCCGGGAAATAGCAAGCCGTACCTATTGAATACAATAATAAGCGGAAACAGAAGTAGGATATACTGAAAATCAATGCAGGTATATAATCTAAGAAGATCAAACATAGATCAATAGAACAGGGTATGCATATTTAACACAATCATACTATGCATGATAAATCTATAACAGATATGAAATGCAGGTAATCAAACAAGCAGGAATATCAAGAAGGTGCATCAAAGGTAGTACCACAAATATACCCAATCAAATGCCACTTTTGGCCACAAGGGCCTCAGGCTAAACTGCCATGGAGCATAATGACCTCAGGCTAAACCACTATTGGTCATCGGGGCCTCAGGCCTAAAGCCACTTTTGGACACCCAGCAAGCTATCATAACCCCCACAGGGCTCACGGGTCAATTAGACCTCTCTACCGGTAAAGAGCACCGTGGCGGTGGCCAAACCGTCGGTGTGCGCGACTGAAAGTGGGCTCAACACGGCGATCATAATGCTAATGCTCAAACCATGGTCCACTGACCATATAGACGGCAAGAAGCCGAGGAAAATCCCCACCGGGATACAAGTATAACATGCCACATACTGAAGTAGTATTTTCTATTCTAAATATGCAATGAAAAATAGAGACAGGTATAGAACTATGCTAGTGACCAATCAAGCATGGCATGTGTCCAGGAAATGCATATCTACTGCTGAAGAAGCATGATATATCTCAATATGATAACAAGCAACTGCTAGAATATAAGCACGATGTATAACTACTCCTGGAAATCAAGGCATAATAAAAGCTCATCTGTGGGATCAAGGTTATGCAGATGTAAGGATTTTGTACTGATATGCAAGCAAGTAGTAAGAGCAGGTATAACTCAATAGCAATCATAATGCTAAATCTCAATCCACGGTCGGTAGACCGGACAGTCAGCGAGAAGCCGAGGAAATCCCCATCGGGATGTCGATACTGATGCAAATCATGCCAGGTACTGAGACTAGAACTCCTATTCTAAACATGTAGTGAAGAATAGAGTATAACGAAAGGCTCATTAGTATAATCAAGCAATATAGCTGTAATGACTGAATGCGGGAATGAAAGCATATAGTAAGGCTAAAGCATAGGTTCAGGGCTACACCAAGAACAGGGGTCCGACCTACCACGGCACCCAATAGGGCCGAACTGATAAAACGCGGACCGAAGATAAACCCACCTGTATATAGGAGGAACAACGACTCCACCAGAAGGTAGACGGTCGCGATAACCACAAGACGGATCACGGGCTGGCTCCTGATGACTAGGGCCTACAACAACACCAGGTGACAACTCAGGATCTACCAAATCCTCAAAGTGCAACTAGCGCGAATCGACCATTTCGTCGATTATCGCATTATTAAGCATATTTAGCTTTTCAAGGACCCCGGGAAACCCACCGAAAGGTCAACAATGTTTTAGAGCATTCATCTAACTTTTCCATATTATTACAATTGCAGCAAGCACCTCGGTTTTATTCAGAATGTGTAATATCTACTATATAAACCCCGTTTTGGCTCGTTCTCTTAAACGGAGAATTATTTTTACGAACCGTCACCACAAGTAGGTGACATTTGACTTGCTGAACACCGTGCTCACCCATTTGTGGCAGCACAATACCCGAGGAAAACTTCGGGCCATGAATTACTTCTCTAACCTAGCCGAAACGCATTTTCGTTTCTTCGGCTCAACCAAACCCTAAATAAACGCGAGTATCGTGTTCAGTGACCCCAAATTAGCCAGGAGTATACTGTTGCAACATTTCAAACAGACCCAAACACTGTTTTTAAGCAATTATTGCCTTTAAGCTTGGTTTTGACACAACTTGAAATCTATTCATCTTCAGATGAAACTTCCTGAATCAAGTAGTCTCTGGACAGTGCCAGGACTCCAGGGCTTGCCCTAGTTGCAGCCCAGATCTGCTGGATCACCCAGATCCACAACCTTGCACACATACAAGTTCACAATGCTCCAAACACTGGTCCACACAGATCCTTCTTGATCTGAAGTGAGCATCAAGCTCAGGGGACATTTGTGAGCAAGTTTCATATTCTGCTCGAAGTCTGAATCCCTCTATTTCTTCTTTGTGGCAATTCTACAAACACTTGGTGTGCACATTTTAACACAACACACACAGCACCATGTTGCAGGTTGATCTCAGCAACCACAGCACCAATCCTTACAAAACTTGAGGGAATAAGTTCCTCCAGGTTGCAGGAACTTTTCCAGCAACTTGGAGCAAGCCAAAAACCCAGGTTGGCCATGGGCTCGAGGAAGAAGATGAACCCATTTTCTTTGAAATTCGTGACCAGCAACCCAGGGCATCTGGAACCAAATGCCTTGACCAATTGGATGCTAAAACTCTCTGTGAGTCTTCCTGTGCCTGTGCCCGGCGACAGGGCACGGCGGCGGCGCGGCGGAGCCTCCTCTTCGAGCTTCTTCACCTCTAATGGTGAATTTCCCCAGAAGCACTTTGAAGTCCTCCAACATGGATGGAAAAGTTCTAATGGTCCATAGGAAGTTTCCCGACCAACCCAGCCCGCCCGGAGATGGCCGGAGCGCCGGCGACCATGATTCGGTCCAATCTCGGGTCATCCATGGCCGCGCCTCTTTGGTGCTGCATGGATTCCATGCAAGTGCATGGGTGCACTCCTCTCACTCCCAGGAACACTTCTGGGCAAGTGGCCAGCGGCGGGGAGGCGCGCCGGCGCCGGAGCAGCAAGCTCGGCCGAAGTGCAAATTTTGAAAAACTAGGGCTTGGTTCTGCAACCGATTGGCTTGATCAAACTCCACCAAATTTGGTGGAGTTGATCCCCATCTCCTACAGTCCAAGCCCATGATTTTGGTTCCCGGTTTGGTCCACTGGTTGCCGAGAAAAACCGCGGCGGAGCTCGGCTAGGCTTCCGGCGAGCGTGTGGCCCCGCCGGCCAACCAGTGTGCATGGGGGCTCGGGCTTGTGCAGGGAGAATCACAGGGACCTAACAAACCTACTGCTAGGGGTCTCGGGCTAAAACAACCAGTGGTTTGAGTGTCTTACCTTGGCCGGAGTTGGTGAAGGAGGGAAGAAGCCGGTTTCTCTTCTTCTTCCTTGCGCAACCTCAGCAAGCTCCTGGAACACTCCACTGGTACAGAGTAACTCCACTGGATCTCCAGATCAAAACTTGGAAGAAGTTGATTCCATCTTCCTTCTCTCACACTCTCTCTCGGTTATTTCTCTTGGGTTCTTGATCCTCGGCCAACCCAAAGCACCAGGCACCAAGTGAGAATAACAGAGACAAGGTTAATGCCTTGTATTCCTCACTGACCCCTCGGGCTCTGGCCCAAGGTAGACCGAGAGGCAACTTCACACTTAATGCATGATTCTTCTCAAACCCAGTTCATACACAACCCTAGTCTCCGAGCTCTTCACAATAGGTGCAAAATGTGTAGCACCCCCGGAATTTGGATTAGTCCTCTATATAAATGATATAATAGGACTAAATCTCTAACCCGGCTATAGCATTTTGGATGGTAGCAAGATCCAAGAGGAACAAGAGAGTTAAGCGTGCTAGAGCTAGAGTAATTCTAGGATGGGTTACCCCCTGGGAAGTGGGGCGTCACAGTTGGTATCAGAGCTATTCACCAGCCGGAAATGTGAGATGAGTCTCGGCTGAGCCAGGATTATATAGCGGGTAGAGCGAGGCTCCCCGGCTAATGACCGTTGTGAGTGGAGTGCAGCACCTCACAAGGTCGGCTAAGGCTAGCGAGACGAGTCTCACATCGCCTGGTGCTTGTGAGTGTGCTTGAGCCTGACGTGGACGTCAGGGCTTAAAGGGGGGAATAATGTAACACCCCCGGAATTTGGATTAGTCCTCTATATAAATGATATAATAGGACTAAATCTCTAACCCGGCTATAGCATTTTGGATGGTAGCAAGATCCAAGAGGAACATGAGAGTTAAGCGTGCTAGAGCTAGAGTAATTCTAGGATGGGTTACCCCCTGGGAAGTGGGGCGTCACAAAATGCACCCAACACCTTGATGTTTTAGTCCCTAACAATTTGACACATAAAATATTATAGTTTTCTCAAAAATACCCCCTTTTTGGTGCATTTCACGTATTTCGAGAAAATCTGCTAGACGATTTGCGAAATGGACTTCGCCACGACGTCCGGCTCGTCGAGACCTTCAAAACAGGCTATTCATTTGCTTGATTTGGTGCTCAAATGAATTCTCGGGCTATCTTGTTCTCTATGTCGCAATCCGACACACGCACTTCGATGCACCCGGATTGCCAAACGCGAAAACCGTCAGTGCCATTGCGCTCAGAACGTCGAAAATAGCTAGGATCGACTACTCATACTGCTAGACTTAAATTTGCAGACAGTGAATTGGCCCTCGGTCGAACGAGAGGGGACAGAAAACTAGGGTTTACTATTCACACATAAGTTGCGGGGCCCGCAGTTTCTTTGCTGTTTTCTGGAAGATCCGACCGTTGAATCGTCAACAAGTGAATATGAATTTTTCATGTTTCGACGAGACGGTCGCAATGGTGAACTCGGATTTTCGAGATTAGACCCCGATCAAATAGCGATATTTTTGGGGCTTAATTTACTTATTTTCTTCATTTCATAAATCCAGAAATTTATTTAAATCCTTTAAAATTCACGATTACTACATCACCCACCACTTATAAAAAGTTTCGTCCCCGAAACTTGATTACACTTATGAATTAAACAAAAAGGGAAAGCGTTCTAACATTTCAGATTCACGCTCCCAAGTGGCATTGCGTTCTTCATGATTTTCCCACTGTACCTTTACATAGGGAATTGTTCTGCTACGCAGTTTCTTCTCATCGCTTGCCAGGATCCGTAATGGAGCTTCATCGTAGCTCAGATCCTCTCGAAGTGGGACAGAGGTGGGGCTGATGACATGTGTCGGATCAGAGATGTATTTGCGTAGCATGGAGACATGAAAGACATTATGCACACGGGCGAGACTTAGAGGAAGAGCTAGCCGATATGCCACAGAACCAATGCGCTCCAATATCTCGAAGGGTCCGAGGACTAAACTTGTTCCGCAACCCAAATCTCTTGATTCCCCTAGTTGGCGACACTTTCAGCAATACATGATCGCCAACTTGGAACTCAAGGTCGCGCCTACGCTTGTCCACATAACTCTTTTGCCTGCTTTGTGCGGTCAGCAATCGCTGTCGAGCGATTCGCACCTTGGCCTCAGCATCTTCCAATAAATCTGGCCCGACAATCTGGCGTTCTCCAATATCGTCCCAACAGATCGGGGACCGACATCGACGCCCATATAATGCCTCGTAAGGCGCCATTCCAATGCTTACCTGGCAACTGTTGTTATAGGCAAATTCTACTAGCGGCAGGTATCTGAACCATTCATCTCCATAATCCATGACACATGCTCGTAACATATCTTCCAATGTCTGGATAACCCGTTCAGACTGCCCATCACTCTGAGGATGGGAGGCAGTGCTGAAATTTAACTTAGTGCCCAATGATTGCTGAAGACTTTGCCAGAAATGGAACACGAATCGAGTATCCTGATCAAAGACAATCGACACCGGCACACTATGAAGCCGGACAATCTCGTCGATATACAATTGGGTAAGCCGGTCTCTAGACCATGTCGTATGAATAGGCAGAAAGTGGGCCGACTTGGTGAGTCGATCCACAACCACCCAAATAGCGTCGTGGCCACACTAGGATCGTGGCAGACCGGTGACAAAGTCCATTGTAATCTGTTCCCATTTCCACTCCGAAACAGGAAGTGGTTGTAGCTTTCCTGCCGGACGCTGATGTTCAGCTTTAACTTATTGGCACACCGCGCACTGGGATACATACTGTGCAATATCTGATTTCATCCCAGGCCACCAAAATTGCTGCATCAGATCCTTGTACATTTTGGTTCCACCAGGATGTACAGTGTACAAGGATCGATGTGCCTCTGCGAGAATTTCGTTCCTCAGGCTATTATCCTTTGGAACACACCAACGCCCGCGATATCTGATAGAGCCGTCGGTGAGCATCTGATAGTCATCAGTCTGACCCAATGCTATATCCTCGCGAACTTTCTTGAACCAAGGGTCCGACTGTTGTCCTTCCTTAATACGGTCGAGAAGGGTAGGCTGAGCTACCATTGCCATAAGTTGGGTTGTCGCGCCAGTAGGAACTACTTCCAAGTTCAATTTCTGAAATTCCTCGATCAGGCGCTCTTGCCCAGTGATCATTAGCATTTCAGCCGTACTGTGCTTCCGGCTTAGTGCATCGGCTACTACATTTGCCCGACCAGGATGATACTGAATAGTCAGGTCATAGTCTTTGAGAAGCTCAAGCCAACGCCGCTGCTTCATATTTAACTCTTTCTGAGTAAAGAGATACTTGAGGCTTTCATTTTCGCCAACAAGTCCTAGACCTCAACTTAGCTTGCTAAAAAGCATGAAACTACCTCAAGAAATAGAGCTGACTAATTTCACCTGGTCACATATACTGCCGAATGTAACCGACTCGATCAATCGTTTAGCACCACTGATATTCAACAACTTGGTTTGCCCTCCACAAAATCTTAACAGATCTGGTTTGGACGCATTGTCCAATTCTACAGTTTAACTGAATATTCTCATCATTGCATCAATTGCAAGTTCTGGGCAATATCATCGTGGCTGGTAGGCCATCAGCTAGAATGGATGTCTACAAGGACAATCTATTCTCCACGTATGTATACCGTCGGATACCTAATCAAAGTCCAATACAGTCTAGAATATTAGCACCCAGATTACATCACCGTTGCCCAGAGAGCAACCTCGAAGACTAACATATAGGCCAGTACACAAGCAGACCCAATCCTAATATTTCCCTTACAGGGTAGAGTATTTCGTCCGCTCTTTCGACAGTACGTTGTCTGCAGCCAACGCGCTTATCAAAAGAAAAGTGAAATACCTTGATCTGTCACCAAACTCACATTGGAGACATGACTCCCATCGGAATCCAACAGAAGGTATCACACATTCCTCACGAATGTTACTACCACCACGTGGTCACGAGTGCCATCATGGCCACTCACAATAATCTAGAGCCATATTTCAGTGTTCACCAATACCTTGAATTAATTACTTCTTGCTAACACAGATCTAGCGACACCTGTCGCAACTCAACACCAACGGGATGATCATAATCCCACAAGCAAGTTCACTCGCATTGTGTGAAACAACCACAATTTGTATCCATTTAGGATTAATATCGGATCCTCAAGCTATCACCATCACTCGACACACCAGACTCACTAGTCATAGTGCACCACCAATACTACCTCACCAAGGTAGCAGCCACAACGGCTACAATTATTGAATACTTATAGGAGAATCTGAGGCAGTTCATGAAATCCGTGAAAAAAGGTGGGACCTGACTTCAACACCAACCCAATCAGGGTTACTACTTGGCCATAGGCCACCAAAACTAATCGATACAACAGCCATGACAGCGCCAACGCGCTCACTATCACAACCACCTCTATCGGAATAATCTTGAATTCCGGGCTACTTTCACTGAACAGGCTTAGTTCATAACTCGACAAAGGCTTGTATTTATAAAGTGTCATCAGAATCACTTCCTTCACAGCAAAAGAATTGCTAAACTCATAGTCGTCCCGATGGCTGTAATCGGGGAATCAGCAATAATAGCAGCCACCGGTGTAGTTCCGGGAATCATGGCTGTGACAAAGTCACATATCATGTGGCGCGGGGGCTACAGGAGGCTCAACAACACCTCAAAGCACCTGGACAAGTGGTGGGATTGATGCAATAATAGCAGTCATTTGCTGCTGTGCCATCTGCTGAACTAACCCAGCGAAAATGGTGAGCTAACCCTCAAACCGCTGCAAACAATTCGAGCCCTCTGGCTCCACTGAAACATCTTGCCCACGACCCGTATCACGATCGCGACCAACACTGCACCGACTATCACCACCAAGCCCAGAGCGCGTGCGAACACCGCTCATAGCCACAACAACAAGGTTAGGAAACAACTCGTTAGTAAATAATTTACCTGAGTTCCTAACCACAAGACAACTCCCCGCGCTCTCACGTCAGACTCAAGTCATCCTAGGGTTTATCCTAACCCAAACCTAGGTACCGTGTACCTATTCTCTGATACCATCTAATCTGTCACGCCCCGAGATTCAAAAGTGGGTTTAAAATTTTTTTTTTTTTAAATCAGAGTTTAAAATCTTGATTTCTCCAAGGCGTGAACAGACCGCCACACATATAGAAAAGTCTCTGTACAGCAAACAGAGCCTTCCCTATATGTGCTCGGCTAACAGAAACAGTCAATCAGAGTATATACGAGATAGCTATACTAAATAAGTTCTACTCTATTACAACCACAAGATTCATAAGTTAATACATCCAGTTCTCAAAATAGAAATACAGTTGTAATGTTTTACTAAATCAAAAGGGGTACATCCTACCAGGATAAATCTACCACGCGTCCTCACACAGAACGTCCAAAGGTCCCCGCACCCGAAGAACCTGAAAAACAGTCACCCGAGGGTGTGAGACACACCGGAGTGTATCCCAGTGGGCACGACGGGCCGGAAAATAGCAAGCCGTACCTACTGGATACAATAATAAGCGGAAACAGAAGTAGGATATACTGAAGATCAATGCAGGTATATAATCTAAGAAGATCAAACATAGATCAATAGAACAGGGTATGCATATATAACACAATCATACTATGCATGATAAATCTATAATAGATATGAAATGCAGGTAATCAAACAAGCAGGAATATCAAGAAGGTGCATCAAAGGTAGTACCACAAATATACCCAATCAAATGCCACTTTTGGCCACAAGGGCCTCAGGCTAAACTGCCATGGAGCATAATGACCTCAGGCTAAACCACTATTGGTCATCGGGGCCTCAGGCCTAAAGCCACTTTTGGACACCCAGCAAACTATCATAACCCCCACAGGGCTCACGGGTCAATCAGACCTCTCTACCGGTAAAGAACACCGTGGCGGTGGCCAAACCGTCGGTGTGCGCGACTGAAAGCGGGCTCAACACGGCGATCATAATGCTGATTCTCAAACCATGGTCCACTGACCATATAGACGGCAAGAAGCCGAGGAAAATCCCCACCGGGATACAAGTATAACATGCCACATACTGAAGTAGTATTTCCTATTCTAAATATGCAATGAAGAATAGAGACAGGTATAGAACTATGCTAGTGACCAATCAAGCATGGCATGTGTCCAGGAAATGCATATCTACTGCTGAAGAAGCATGATATATCTCAATATGATAACAAGCAACTGCTAGAATATAAGCATGATGTATAACTACTGCTGGAAATCAAGGCATAATAAAAGCTCATCTGTGGGATCAAGGTTATGCAGATGTAAGGATTTTGTGCTGATATGCAAGCAAGTAGTAAGAGCAGGTATAACTCAATAGCAATCATAATGCTAAATCTCAATCCACGGTCGGTAGACCGGACAGTCGGCGAGAAGCCAAGGAAATCCCCATCGGGATGTCGATACTGATGCAAATCATGCCAGGTACTGAGACTAGAACTCCTATTCTAAACCTGCAGTGAAGAATGGAGTATAACGAAAGGCTCATCAGTATAATCAAGCAATATAGCTGTAATGACTGAATGCGGGAATGAAAGCATATAGTAAGGCTAAAGCATAGGTTCAGGGCTACACCAAGAACAGGGGTCCGACCTACCACGGCACCCAATAGGGCCGACCTGATAAAACGCGGACCGAAGATAAACCCACATGTATATAGGAGGAACAACGACTCCACCAGAAGGTAGACGGTCGCGATAACCACAAGACGGATCACGGGCTGGCTCCTGATGACTGGGGCCTACAACAACACCAGGTGACAACTCAGGATCTACCAAATCCTCAAAGTGCAACTAGCGCGAATCGACCATTTCGTCGATTATCGCATTGTTAAGCATATTTAGCTTTTCAAGGACCCCGGGAAACCCACCGAAAGGTCAACAATGTTTCAGAGCATTCATCTAACTTTTCCATATTGTTACAATTGCAGCAAGCACCTCGGGTATATTCCGAATGTGTAATATCTACTATATAAACCCCGTTTTGGCTCGTTCTCTTAAACGGAGAATTATTTTTATGAACCGTCACCTCCAGTAGGTGACATTCGACTTGCTGAACACCGTGCTCACCCATTGTGGCAGCACAATACCCGAGAAAAACTTCGGGCCATGAATTACTTCTCTAAACTAGCCGAAACGCATTTTCGTTTCTTCGGCTCGTCCAAACCCAAAATAAACGCGAGTATCGTGTTCAGTGACCCCAAATTAGCCAGGAGTATACTGTTGCAACATTTCAAATAGACCCAAACACTATTTTTAAGCAAGTATTGCCTTTAAGCTTGGTTTTGACACAACTTGAAATCTATTCATCTTCAGATGAAACTTCCTGAATCAAGTAGTCTCTGGACAGTGCCAGGACTCCAGGGCTTGCCCTAGTTGCAGCCCAGATCTGCTGGATCACCCAGATCCACAACCTTGCACACATACAAGTTCACAATGCTCCAAACACTGGTCCACACAAATCCTTCTTGATCTGAAGTGAGCGTCAAGCTCAGGGGACATTTGTGAGCAAGTTTCATATTCTGCTCGAAGTCTGAATCTCTCTATTTCTTCTTTGTGGCAATTCTACAAACACTTGGTGTGCACATTTTAACACAACACACACAGCACCATGTTGCAGGTTGATCTCAGCAACCACAGCACCAATCCTTACAAAACTTGAGGGAATAAGTTCCTCCAGGTTGCAGGAACTTTTCCAGCAACTTGGAGCAAGCCAAAAACCCAGGTTGGCCACGGGCTCGAGGAAGAAGATGAACCCATTTTCTTTGAAATTCGTGACCAGCAACCCAGGGCATCTGGAACTAAATGCCTTGACCAATTGGATGCTAAAACTCTCTGCGAGTCTTCCTGTGCCTGTGCCCGGCGACAGGGCACGGCGGCGGCGCGGCGGAGCCAAGCTCCTCTTCGAGCTTCTTCACTTCTAATGGTGAATTTCCCCAGAAGCACTTTGAAGTCCTCCAACATGGATGGAAATGTTCTAATGGTCCATAGGAAGCTTCCCGACCAACCCAGCCCGCCCGGAGATGGCCGGAGCGCCGGCGACGATGATTCGGTCCAATCTCGGGTCATCTATGGCCGCGCCTCTTTGGTGCTGCATGGATTCCATGCAAGTGCATGGGTGCACTCCTCTCACTCCCAGGAACACTTCTGTGCTAGTGGCCGGCGGCGGGGAGGCGCGCCGGCTCCGGAGCAGCAAGCTCGGCCGAAGTGCAAATTTTGAAAAACTAGGGTTTGGTTCTGCAACCGATTGGCTTGATCAAACTCCACCAAATTTGGTGGAGTTGATCCCCATCTCCTACAGTCCAAGCCCATGATTTTGGTTCCCGATTTGGTCCACTGGTTGCCGAGAAAAACCGCGGCGGAGCTCGGCTAGGTTTCCGGCGAGCGTGTGGCCCCGCCGGCCAACCAGTGTGCATGGGGGCTCGGGCTTGTGCAGGGAGAATCACAGGGACCTAACAAACCTACTGCTAGGGGTCTCGGGCTAAAACAACCAGTGGTTTGAGTGTCTTACCTTGGCCGGAGTTGGTGAAGGAGGGAAGAAGCCGGTTTCTCTTCTTCTTCCTTGCGCAACCTCGGCAAGCTCCAGGAACACTCTACTGGTACAGAGTAACTCCACTGGATCTCCAGATCAAAACTTGGAAGAAGTTGATTCCATCTTCCTTCTCTCACTCTCTCTCTCGGTTATTTCTCTTGGGTTCTTGATCCTCGGCCAACCCAAAGCACCAGGCACCAAGTGAGAATACAAAGACAAGGTTAATGCCTTGTATTCCTCACTGACCCCTCGGGCTCTGGCCCATGGTAGACCAAGAGGCAACTTCACACTTAATGCATGATTCTTCTCAAACCCGGTTCACACACAACCCTAGTCTCCGAGCTCTTCACAATAGGTGCAAAATGCACCCAACACCTTGATGTTTTAGTCCCTAACAATTTGACACATAAAATATTATAGTTTTCTCAAAAATACCCCCTTTTTGGTGCATTTCATGCATTTCGAGAAAATCCGCTAGACGATTTGCGAAATGAACTTCGCCACGACGTCCGGCTCGTCGAGACCTTCAAAACAGGCTATTCATTTGCTTGATTTGGTGCTCAAATGAATTCTCGGGCCATCTTGTTCTGTATGTCGCAATCCGACGACCGCACTTCCATGCACCCGGATTACCAAACGCGAAAACCGTCAGTGCCATTGCGCTCAGAACGTCAAAAATAGCTGGGATCGACTACTCATACTGCTAGACTTAAATTTGCAGACAGTGAATTGGCCTCGGTCGAACGAGAGGGGACAGGAAAACTAGGGTTTACTATTCACACTTAAGTTGCGGGGTCCGCGGTTTCTTTGCCTGTTTTCTGGAAGATCCGGACCGTTGGATCGTCGACAAGTGAATATGAATTTTTCATGTTTCGACGAGACGGTCGCAATGGTGAACTCGGATTTTTCGAGACCAGACCCCGATCAAAAATCGATATTTTTGGGGTTTTATTTATTTATTTTCTGCTATTTGTAAATCCAGAAATTTATTTAAACCTTTTAAAATTCTCGGTTACTACATCACCCACCACTTATAAAAAGTTTCGTCCCCGAAACTTGATTACAATTACGAATCAAACAAATAGGGAAAGCGTTCTAACATTTCAGATTCACGCTCCCATGTGGCCTCGCGTTCTTCATGATTTTCCCACTGTACCTTTACATAGGGAATTGTTCTGCTACGCAGTTTCTTCTCATCGCGTGCCAGGATCCGTAATGGAGCTTCATCGTAGCTCAGATCCTCTCGAAGTGGGACAGAGGTGGGGCTGATGACATGTGTCGGATCAGAGATGTATTTGCGTAGCATGGAGACATGAAAGTCATTATGCACACGGGCGAGACTTGGAGGAAGAGCTAGCCGATATGCCACTGGACCAATGCGCTCCAATATTTCGAAGGGTCCTACGAAACGGGGACTGAGTTTGTTCCGCAACCCAAATCTCTTGATTCCCCTAGTTGGCGACACCTTCAGCAATACATGGTCGCCAACCTGGAACTCAAGATCGCGCCTGCGCTTGTCCACATAACTCTTTTGCCTGCTTTGTGCGGTAAGCAATCGCCGTCGAGCGATTCGCACCTTGGCCTCAGCATCCTCCAATAAATCTGGCCCGACAATCTGGCGTTCTCCAACATCGTCCCAACAGATCGGGG
>CM055067.1:8442095-8463128 GCA_029204045.2 Tillandsia leiboldiana | reverse complement strand
AGAATTCAGGAATATAAAGCCCGAGCATCAGCTAATGTATACTCGTTAGACACTGACAAGGCCGATCAGATCTTCGATCGGCTGCTCCGGGATGGGAGGATCAGCTCCAAGAGAGTCAAACGATTCCTCAAATGAAGAGCTCCGAAAACGGAAGTACTCCAAGTGGCACCATTCAGGGAGCCACGGACAGGCGATTGCACCGCTTGAAAAAAGCAGATACAAAAGGAGATCGCGAGGGTCGGTTTAATTTTTGCCGACACGAAAATAATAATAAAATAAAAACTAATCTCTCTCCCATAGGTAAACATGGTGGAGACAAGGGAAAGGAAACCGGCATCGAAATCTGAGTCCCGCGAGAAAGGGACGCCGGCGAATAGATTCCTCGCTCTGCACACAATGCAAGGCCGAAATGACGGTTGAAGAATGGGGCGAATTCTTCCTCGGCATGCCCGAGGAGGTCAAGAAATGGTTCGCCTTTCCCAACTTGGGCAAAGGCGAGGCTCGCCGGGCCTAGCGCCGGATCAACATTCGGCCAAGGGGTCCAGCCAACGGCCTCCAAGGGAGGACGAGAAGGACGAACATGACCGCGCTATCTAGTGGGTCCTGGGTGATCTGTATGGCCTGAAAAGGCCAGGGCCGCAAACAGGCGGCCAGGGGGCTAGGAGTCCCACTGCGACAACAATGCCCCACTTCGGCTACCAGGAAGCCGAGGCCAGGGGCACCCCGAGGATCCTTCGGCCAAAGGTATGGGCCACAACCACACTCATCTCAGGCCAGGCCCCGCGAAAGGTTTGGACCAGCAAGCGGCTACCCACGCATGGGGCCGAAGCCCTAAGTCTCGCACCATAGAAACAACAGGTTAGGGGTATGGACTACCCCCTTTGCGCCTGACGTTGAGTTCCCCTGGCTTACGACGGGGGAGTGGATGCCCTGGCGATCCGCCTAGTAGAGCAGGTCCAGATCCAATCGTGGTTGAGTTGTGACACCTCCAGAATTTGGATTAGTCCTATATATAAATGATATAATAGGACTGTAGTAATCGTGAATTTTAAAGGATTTAAATAAATTTCTAGATTATGAATTGAAGAAAATAAGTAAATTAAACCCCAAAAACATCGCTTTTTTATCGGGGACTAATCTCGAAAATCCGAGTTCACCATTGCGACCGTCTAGTCGAAACATGAAAAATTCATATTCACTTGTCGACGATCCAACGGTCGGATCTTCCAGAAAACAGCAAAGAAACCGCGGGCCCCACAACTTAAGTGTGAATAGTAAACCCTAGTTTTCGGTCCCCTCTCGTTCGACCGAGGGCCAATTCACTGTCTGCAAATTTAAGTCTAGCAGTATGAGTAGTCGATCCTAGCTATTTTCGACGTTCTGAGCGCAATGGCACTGACGGTTTTCGCATTTGGCAATCCGGGTGCATCGAAGTGCGTGCGTCGGATTATGATATACAGAACAAGATGGCCCGAGAATTCATTTGAGCACCAAATCAAGCAAATGAATAGCTGTTTTGAAGGTCTCGACGAGCCGGACGTCGTGGCGAAGTCCATTTCGCAAATCGTCTAGCGGATTTTCTCGAAATACGTGAAATGCACCAAAAAGGGGGTATTTTGAGAAAACTATAATATTTTATGTGTCAAATTGTTAGGGACTAAAACATCAAGGTGTTAGGTGCATTTTGCACCTATTGTGAAGAGCTCGGAGACTAGGGTTGTGTGTGAACCGGGTTTGAGAAGAATCATGCATTAAGTGTGAAGTTGCCTCTTGGTCTACCTTGGGCCAGAGCCCGAGGGGTCAGTGAGGAATACAAGGCATTAACCTTGTCTCTGTTATTCTCACTTGGTGCCTGGTGCTTTGGGTCGGCCGAGGATCAAGAAACCAAGAGAAATAACGAGAGAGAGAGTGAGAGAAGGAAGATGGAATCAACTCTTCCAAGTTTTGATCTGGAGATCCAGTGGAGTTCCTCTGTACCAGTGGAGTGTTCTGGAGCTTGCCGAGGTTGCGCAAGGAAAGAAGAAGAGAAACCGGCTTCTTCCTCCTTCACCAACTCCGACCAAGGTAAGACACTCAAACCACTGGTTGTTTTAGCCCGAGACCCCTAGCAGTAGGTTTGTTAGGTCCCTGTGATTCTCCCTGCAAAGCCCGAGCCCCCATGCACACTGGTTGGCCGGCGGGGCCACACGCTCGCCGGAAACCTAGCCGAGCTCCGCCGCGGTTTTTCTCGGCAACCAGTGGACCAAATTGGGAACCAAAATCATGGGCTTGGACTGTAGGAGATGGGGATCAACTCCACCAAATTTGTGGAGTTTGATCAAGCCAATCGGTTGCAGAACCAAACCCTAGTTTTTGGAAATTTGCACTTCGGCCGAGCTTGCTGCTCCGGCGCCGGCGCGCCTCCCCGCCGCCGGCCACTTGCCCAGAAGTGTTCCTGGGAGTGAGAGGAGTGACCCATGCACTTGCATGGAATCCATGCAGCACCAAAGAGGCGCGGCCATGGATGACCCGAGATTGGACCGAATCATGGTCGCCGGTGCTCCGGCCATCTCCGGGCGGGCTGGGTTGGTCGGGAAGCTTCCTATGGACCATAAGAACATTTCCATCCATGTTGGAGGACTTCAAAGTGCTTATGGGGAAATTCACCATTAGAGGTGAAGAAGCTCGAAGAGGAGCTTGGCTCCGCCGAGCCGCCGCCGTGCCCTGTCGCCGGGCACAGGCACAGGATGACTCACAGAGAGTTTTAGCATCCAATTGGTCAAGGCATTTGGTTCCAGATGCCCTAGTTTGCTGGTCACGAATTTCAAAGAAAATGGGTTCATCTTCTTCCTCGAGCCCGTGGCCAACCTGGGTTTTTGGCTTGCTCCAAGTTGCTGGAAAAGTTTCTGCAACCTGGAGGAAATTATTCCCTCAAGTTTTGTAAGGATTGGTGCTGTGGTTGCTGAGATCAACCTGCAACATGGTGCTGTGTGTGTTGTGTTATAATATGCACACCAAGTGTTTGTAGAATTGCCACAAAGAAGAAATAGAGGGATTCAGACTTCGAGCAGAATATGAAACTTGCTCACAAATGTCCCCTGAGCTTGATGCTCACTTCAGATCAAGAAGGATCTGTGTGGACAAGTGTTTGGAGCATTGTGAACTTGTATGTGTGCAAGGTTGTGGATCTGGGTGATCCAGCAGATCTGGGCTGCAACTAGGGCAAGCCCTGGAGTCCTGGCGCTGTCCAGAGACTACTTGATTCAGGAAGTTTCATCTGAAGATGAATAGATTTCAAGTTGTGTCAAAACCAAGCTTAAAGGCAATAATTGCTTAAAAACAGTGTTTGGGTATGTTTGAAATGTTGCAACAGTGTATTCCTGGCTAATTTGGGGTCACTGAACGCGATGCTCGCGTTTATTTTGGGTTTTGATGAGCCGAAGAAACGAAAATGCGTTTCGGCTAGGTTAGAGAAGTAATTCATGGCCCGAAGTTTTCCTCGGGTATTGTGCTGCCACAAATGGGTGAGCACGGTGTTCAGCAAGTCGAATGTCATCTACTGGAGGTGACGGTTCGTAAAAATAATTCTCCATTTAAGAGAACGAGCCAAAACGGGGTTTATATAGTAGATATTACACATTCTGAATAAACCCGAGGGGCTTGCTGCAATTGTAACAGTATGGAAAAGTTAGATGAATGCTCTAAAACATTGTTGACCTTTCGGTGGGTTTCCCGGGGTCCTTGAAAAGCTAAATATGCTTAATAATGCGATAATCGACGAAATGGTCGATTCGCGCTAGTTGCACTTTGAGGATTTGGTAGATCCTGAGTTGTCACCTGGTGTTGTTGTAGGCCCCAGTCATCAGGAGCCAGCCCGTGATCCGTCTTGTGGTTATCGCGACCGTCTACCTTCTGGTGGAGTCGTTGTTCCTCCTATATACAGGTGGGTTTCTTCGGTCCGCGTTTTATCAGGTCGGCCCTATTGGGTGCCGTGGTAGGTCGGACCCCTGTTCTTGGTGTAGCCCTGAACCTATGCTTTAGCCATACTATATATATGCTTTCATTCCCGCATTCAGTCATTACAGCTATATTGCTTGATTATACTAATGAGCCTTTCATTATACTCTATTCTTCACTTCATGTTTAGAATAGGAGTTCTAGTCTCAGTACCTGGCATGATTTGCATCAGTATCGACATCCCGATGGGGATTTCCTCGGCTTCTCGCCGACTGTCCGGTCTACCGACCGTGGATTGAGATTTAGCATTATGATTGCTATTGAGTTATACCTGCTCTTACTACTTGCTTGCATATCAGCACAAAATCCTTACATCTGCATAACCTTGATCCCACAGATGAGCTTTTATTATGCCTTGATTTCCAGCAGTAGTTATACATCATGCTTATATTCTAGCAGTTGCTTGTTATCATATTGAGATATATCATGCTTCTTCAGCAGTAGATATGCATTTCCTGGACACATGCCATGCTTGATTGGTCACTAGCATAGTTCTATACCTGTCTCTATTCTTCATTGCATATTTAGAATAGGAAATACTACTTCAGTATGTGGCATGTTATACTTGTATCCCGGTGGGGATTTTCCTCGGCTTCTTGCCGTCTATATGGTCAGTGGACCATGGTTTGAGCATCAGCATTATGATCGCCGTGTTGAGCCCGCTTTCAGTCGCGCACACCGACGGTTTGGCCACCGCCACGTGTTCTTTACCGGTAGAGAGGTCTGATTGACCCGTGAGCCCTGTGGGGGTTATGATAGCTTGCTGGGTGTCCAAAAGTGGCTTTAGGCCTGAGGCCCCGATGACCAATAGTGGTTTAGCCTGAGGTCATTATGCTCCATGGCAGTTTAGCCTGAGGCCCTTGTGGCCAAAAGTGGCATTTGATTGGGTATATTTGTGGTACTACCTTTGATGCACCTTCTTGATATTCCTGCTTGTTTGATTACCTGCATTTCATATCTGTTATAGATTTATCATGCATAGTATGATTGTGTTATATATGCATACCCTGTTCTATTGATCTATGTTTGATCTTCTTAGATTATATACCTGCATTGATCTTCAGTATATCCTACTTCTGTTTCAGCTTATTATTGTATCCAGTAGATACGGCTTGCTATTTCCCGGCCCGTCGTGCCCACTGGGATACACTCCGGTGTGTCTCACACCCTCGGGTGACTGTTTTTCAGGTCCTTCGGGTGCGGGGACCTTTGGACGTTCTGTGTGAGGACGCGTGGTAGATTTATCCCTGGTAGGATGTACCCCTTTTGATTTAGTAAAACATTGCAACTGTATTTCTATTTTGAGAACTGGATGTATTAACTTATGAATCTTGTGGTTGTAATAGAGTAGAACTTATTTAGTATAGCTATCTCGTATCTACTCTGATTGACTGTTTCTGTTAGCCGAGCACATATAGGGAAGGCTCTGTTTGATGTACAGAGACTTTTCTATATGTGTGGCGGTCTATTCACGCCTTCGAGAAATCAAGATTTTAAACTCCGATTTAAAAAAAAAAAAATTTAAACCCACTTTTGAATATCGGGGCGTGACAGATTAGATGGTATCAGAGAATAGGTACACGGTACCTAGGTTTGGGTTAGGACAAACCCTAGGATGACTTGAGTCTGACGTGAGAGCGTGGGGTGTTGTCTTGTGGTTAGGAACTCAGGTAAATTATTTACTAATGAGTTGTTTACTAACCTTGTTGTTGTGGCTACGAGCGGTGTTCGCACGCGCTCTGGGCTTGGTGGTGATAGTGGGTCCAGTGTTGGCCGCGATCGTGATACGGGTCGTGGGCAAGATGTTTCAATGGAGCCAGAGGGCTCGAATTGTTTGCAGCGGTTTGAGGGTTAGCTCACCGTTTTCGCTGGGTTAGTTAAGCAGATGGCACAGCAGAAAATGACTGCTATTATTGCACCAATCCCACCACTTGTCCAGGTGCTTTGAGGTGTTGTTGAGCCTCCTGTAGCCCCCGTGCCACATGATATGTGACTTCGTCACAGCCATGATTCCCGGAACTACACCGGTGGCTGCTATTATTGCTGATTCCCCGATTACAGCCATCAGGACGACTATGAATTTAGCAATTCTTTTGATGTGAAGGAAGTGATTCTGATGACACTTTATAAATACAAGCCTTTGTCGAGTTATGAACTAAGCCTGTTCAGTGAAAGTAGCCCGAAATTCAAGATTATTCCGATAGAGGTGGTTGTGATAGTGAGCGCGTTGGCGCTGTCATGGCTGTTGTATCGATTAGTTTTGGTGGCCTACGGCCAAGTAGTAACCCTGATTGGGTTGGTGTTGATGTCAGGTCCAACCTTTTTGCACGGATTTCGTGAACCGCCTCAGATTCTCCTATAAGTATTCAATAATTGTAGCCGTTGTGGCTGCTACCTTGGTGAGGTAGTATTGGTGGTGCACTATGACTAGAGAGTCTCGTGTGTCGAGTGATGTTGATAGCTTGAGGATCCGATATTAATCCTAAATGGATAAAAATTGTGGTTGTTTCACACAATGCGAGTGAACTTGCTTGTGGGATTATGATCATCCCGTTGGTGTTGAGTTGCGACAGGTGTCCCTAGATCTGTGTTAGCAAGAAGTAATTAATTCAAGGTATTGGTGAACACTGAAATATGGCTCTAGATTATTGTGAGTGGCCATGATGGCACTCGTGACCACGTGGTAGTAGTAACATTCGATATTGGTCTGCAATATTGGCATACAGGTTGGTGTTGTGAGGAATGTGTGATACCTTCTGTTGGATTCCGGTGGGAGTCATGTCTCCAATGTGAGGTTGGTGACAGATCAAGGTATTTCACTTTTCTTTTGATAAGCGCGTTGGCTGCAGACAACGTACTGTCGAAAGAGGGACGAAATACTCTACCCTGTAAGGGAAATATTAGGATTGGGTCTGCTTGTGTACTGGCCTATATGTTAGTCTTCGAGGTTGCTCTCTGGGCAACGGTGATGTAATCTGGGTGCTGATATTCTAGACTGTATTGGACTTTGATTAGGTATCCGACGGTATACATACGTGGAGAATAGATTGTCCTTGTAGACATCCATTCTAGCTGATGGCCTACCAGCCACGATGATATTGCCCAGAACTTGCAATTGATGCAATGATGAGAATATTCAGTTGAACTGTAGAATTGGACAATGCGTCCAAACCAGATCTGTTAAGATTTTGTGGAGGGCAAACCAAGTTGTTGAATATCAGTGGTGCTAAACGATTGATCGAGTCGGTTACATTCGGCAGTATATGTGACCAGGTGAAATTAGTCAGCTCTATTTCTTGAGGTAGTTTCATGCTTTTTAGCAAGCTAAGTTGAGGTCTAGGACTTGTTGGCGAAAATGAAAGCCTCAAGTATCTCTTTACTCAAAAGAGTTAAATATGAAGCAGCGGCGTTGGCTTGAGCTTCTCAAAGACTATGACCTGACTATTCAGTATCATCCTGGTCGGGCAAATGTAGTAGCCGATGCACTAAGCCTGAAGCACAGTACGGCTGAAATGCTAATGATCACTGGGGAAGAGCGCCTGATCGAGGAATTTCAGAAATTGAACTTGGAAGTAGTTCCTACTGGCGCGACAACCCAACTTATGGCAATGGTAGCTCAGCCTACCCTTCTCGACCGTATTAAGGAAGGACAATAGTCGGACCATTGGTTCGAGAAAATTCGCGAGGATATAGCATTGGGTCAGACTGATGACTATCAGATCCTCACCGACGGCTCTATCAGATATCGCGGGCGTTGGTGTGTTCCAAAGGATAATAGCCTGAGGAACGAAATTCTCGCAGAGGCACATCGATCCTTGTACACTGTACATCCTGGTGGAACCAAAATGTACAAGGATCTGATGCAGCAATTTTGGTGGCCTGGGATGAAATCAGATATTGCACAGTATGTATCCCAGTGCGGGTGTGCCAACAAGTTAAAGCTGAACATCAGCGTCCGGCAGGAAAGCTACAACCACTTCCTGTTCCGGTGTGGAAATGGGAACAGATTACAATGGACTTTATCACCGGTCTGCCACGATCCTAGTGTGGCCACGACGCTATTTGGGTGGTTGTGGATCGACTCACCAAGTCGGCCCACTTTCTGCCTATTCATACGACATGGTCTAGAGACCGGCTTACCCATTGTATATCGACGAGATTGTCCGGCTTCATAGTGTGCCGGTGTCGATTGTCTCTGATCAGGATCCTCGATTCGTGTCCCATTTTCTGGCAAAGTCTTCGTCAACCATGGCAGTAAGTTACATTTCAGCACTGCCTCCCTCCTCAGAGTGATGGCAGTCTGAACGGGTTTATCCAGACATTGGAAGATATGTTACAGCATGTGTCATCTGATTATGGAGAATGAAGTGGTTCATATACCTGCCGCTAGTAGAATTTGCCTATAACAACAGTTTACCAGGTAAGCATTGGAATGGCGCCTTACGAGGCATTATATGGGCGTCGATGTCGGTCCCCGATACTGTTGGACGACATTGAGAACGCTAGATTGTCGAGCCAGATTTATTGGAAGATGCTGAGGCCAAGGTGCGAATCGCTCGACAGCGATTGCTGACCGCACAAAGCAGGCAAAAGAGTTATGTGGACAAGCGCAGGCGCGACCTTGAGTTCCAAGTTGGCGATCATGTATTGCTGAAAGTGTCGCCAACTAGGGGAATCAAGAGATTTGGGTTGCGGAACAAGTTTAGTCCTCGACCCTTCGAGATATTGGAGCGCATTGGTTCTGTGGCATATCGACTAGCTCTTCCTCCAAGTCTCGCTCGTGTGCATAATGTCTTCATGTCTCCATGCTACGCAAATACATCTCTGATCCGACACAGTTCATCAGCCCCACCTCTGTCCCACTTCAAGAGGATCTGAGCTACGATGAAGCTCCATTACGGATCCTGGCAAGCGATGAGAAGAAACTGCGTAGCAGAACAATTCCCTATGTAAAGGGTACATTGGGAAAATCATGAAGAACGCAATGCCACTTGGGAGCGTGAATCTGAAAATGTTAGAACGCTTTCCCTTTTTGTTTAATTCATAAGTGTAATCAAGTTTCGGGGACGAAACTTTTATAAGTGGTGGTGATGAATTAATCGTGAATTTTAAAGGATTTAATTAAATTTCTGGATTTATGAATTGAAGAAAATAAGTGAATTAAACCCCAAAAATATCACTTTTTGATCGGGATCTAATCTCGAAAATCCGAGTTCACCATTGCGACCGTCTCGTCAAAACATGAAAAATTCATATTCACTTGTCGACGATCCAACGTCGGATCTTCCAGAAATAGCAAAGAAACCGCGGCCCCGCAACTTAATTGTGAATAGTAAACCCTAGTTTTCTGTCCCCTCTCGTTCGAGCCGAGGGCCAATTCACTGTCTGCAAATTTAAGTCTAGCAGTATGAGTAGTCGATCCTAGCTATTTCGACGTTCTGAGCGCAATGGCAACTGACGGTTTTTCCCGCGTTTGGCAATCCGGGTGCATCGAAGTGCGTGCGTCGGATTGCGACATACAGAACAAGATGGCCCGAGAATTCATTTGAGCACCAACAATCAAGCAAATGAATAGCCTGTTTTGAAGGTCTCGACGAGCCGGACGTCGTGGCGAAGTCCATTTCGCAAATCGTCTAGCGAATTTTCCTCGAAATGCATGAATGCACCAAAAAGGGGGTATTTTGAGAAACTATAATAGTTTTATGTGTCAAATTGTTAGGGACTAAACATCAAGGTGTTGGGTGCATTTGGCACCTATTGTGAAGAGCTCGGAGACGAGGGTTGTGTTGAACCGGGTTTGAGAAGAAGCATGCATTAAGTGTGAAGTTGACTCTTGGTCTACCTTGGGCCAGAGCCCGAGGGGTCAGTGAGGAATACAAGGCATTAACCTTGTCTCTGTTATTCTCACTTGGTGCCATGGTGCTTTGGGTTGGCCGAGGATCAAGGAACCCAAGAGAAATAAGCCGAGAGAGAGAGTGAGAGAAGGAAGATGGAATCACTACTTCCAAGTTTGATCTGAGATCCAGTAGAGTTACTCTGTACCAGTGGAGTGTTCCTGGAGCTTGCCGAGGTTGCGCAAGGAAGAAGAAGAGAAACCGGCTTCTTCCCTCCTTCACCAACTCCGGCCAAGGTAAGACACTCAAACCACTAGGTTGTTTTTAGGCCCGAGACCCCTAGCAGTAGGTTTGTTAGGTCCCTGTGAGTCTCCCTGCACAAGCCCGAGCCCCCATGCACACTGATTGGCCGGCGGGGCCACACGCTCGCCGGAAACCTAGCCGAGCTCCGCCGCAGTTTTCTCGGCAACCAGTGGACCAAATCGGGAACCAAAATCATGGGCTTGGACTGTAGGAGATGGGGATCAACTCCACCAAATTTGGTGGAGTTTGATCAAGCCAATCGTTGCAGAACCAAACCCTAGTTTTGGAAATTTGCACTTCGGCCGAGCTTGCTGCTCCGGCGCTGGCAGCGCCTCCCCGCCGCCGGCCACTTGCCCAGAAGTGTTCCTGGGAGTGAGAGGAGTGCACCCATGCACTTGCATGGAATCCATGCAGCACCAAAGAGGCGCGGCCATGGATGACCCAAGATTGGACCGAATCATGGTCGCCGGCGCTCCGGCCATCTCCGGGCGGGCTGGTTGGTCGGGAAGTTTCCTATGGACCAATAGAACATTTCCGTCCATGTTGGAGGACTTCAAAGTGCTTCTGGAGAAATTCACCATTAGAGGTGAAGAAGCTCGAAGAGGAGCTTGGCTCCGCCGCGCCGCCGCCGTGCCCTGTCGCCGGGCACAGGCACAGGAAGACACAGAGAGTTTTAGCATCCAATTGGTCAAGGCATTTGGTTCCAGATGCCCTGGGTTGCTGGTCACGAATTTCAAAGAAAATTGGTTCATCTTCTTCCTCGAGCCCGTGGCCAACCTGGGTTTTTGGCTTGCTCCAAGTTGCTGGAAAAGTTCCTGCAACCTGGAGGAACTTATTCCCTCAAGTTTTGTAAGGATTGGTGCTGTGGTTGCTGAGATCAACCTGCAACATGGTGCTGTGTGTGTTGTGTTAAAATGTGCACACCAAGTGTTTGTAGAATTGCCACAAAGAAGAAATAGAGGGATTCAGACTTCGAGCAGAATATGAAACTTGCTCACAAATGTCCCGTGAGCTTGATGCTCACTTCAGATCAAGAAGGATCTGTGTGGACCAGTGTTTGGAGCATTGTGAACTTGTATGTGTGCAAGGTTGTGGATCTGGGTGATCCAGCAGATCTGGGCTGCGACTAGGGCAAGCCCTGGAGTCCTGGAACTGTCCAGAGACTACTTTATTCAGGAAGTTTCATCTGAAGATGAATAGATTTCAAGTTGTGTCAAAACCAAGCTTAAAGGCAATAATTGCTTAAAAACAGTGTTTGGGTCTATTTGAAATGTTGCAACAGTATACTCCTGGCTAATTTGGGGTCACTGAACACGATACTCGCGTTTATTTTGGGTTTTGATGAGCCGAAGAAACGAAAATGCGCTTCGGCTAGGTTAGAGATGTAATTCATGGCCCAAAGTTTTCCTCGGGTATTGTGCTGCCACAAATGGGTGAGCACGGTGTTCAGCAAGTCGAATGTCACCTACTGGAGGTGACGGTTCGTAAAAATAATTCTCCGTTTAAGAGAACGAGCCGAAACGGGGTTTATATAGTAGATATTACACATTCTGAATAAACCCATGGTGCTTGTTGCAATTGTAACAATATGGAAAAGTGAGATGAATGCTCTAAAACATTGTTGACCTTTCGGTGGGTTTCCCGGGGTCCTTGAAAAGCTAAATATGCTTAATAATGCGATAATCGACGAAATGGTCGATTCGTGCTAGTTCCACTTTGAGGATTTGGTAGATCCTGAGTTGTCACCTGGTGTTGTTGTAGGCCCCAGTCATCAGGAGCCAGCCCGTGATCCGTCTTGTGGTTATCGCGACCGTCTACCTTCTGGTGGAGTCGTTGTTCCTCCTATATACAGGTGGGTTTATCTTCGGTCCGCGTTTTATCAGGTGGGCCCTATTGGGTGCCTTGGTAGGTCGGACCCCTGTTCTTGGTGTAGCCCTGAACCTATGCTTTAGCCTTACTATATGCTTTCATTCCCGCATTCAGTCATTACAGCTATATTGCTTGATTATACTGATGAGCCTTTCGTTATACTCTATTCTTCAATGCAGGTTTAGAATAGGAGTTCTAGTCTCAGTACCTGGCATGATTTGCATCAGTATCGACATCCCGATGGGGATTTCCTCGGCTTCTCGCCGACTGTCCGGTCTACCGACCGTGGATTGAGATTTAGTATTATGATTGCTATTGAGTTATACCTGCTCTTACTACTTGCTTGCATATCAGCACAAAATCCTTACATCTGCATAACCTTGATCCCACTGATGAGCTTTTATTATGCCTTGATTTCCAGCAGTAGTTATACATCATGCTTATATTCTAGCAGTTGCTTGTTATCATATTGAGATATATCATTCTTCTTCGGCAGTAGATATGCATTTCCTAGACACATGCCATGCTTGATTGGTCACTAGCATAGTTCTATACCTGTCTCTATTCTTCATTGCATATTTAGAATAGGAAATACTACTTCAGTATGTGGCATGTTATACTTGTATCCCGGTGGGGATTTTCCTCGGCTTCTTGCCGTCTATATGGTCAGTGGACCATGGTTTGAGCATCAGCATTATGATCGCCGTGTTGAGCCCGCTTTTAGTCGCGCACACCGACGGTTTGGCCACCGCCACGGTGTTCTTTACCGGTAGAGAGGTCTGATTGACCCGTGAGCCCTGTGGGGGTTATGATAGCTTGCTGGGTGTCCAAAAGTGGCTTTAGGCCTGAGGCCCCGATGACCAATAGTGGTTTAGCCTGAGGTCATTATGCTCCATGGCAGTTTAGCCCGAGGCCCTTGTGGCCAAAAGTGGCATTTGATTGGGTATATTTGTGGTACTACCTTTGATGCACCTTCTTGATATTCCTGCTTGTTTGATTACCTGCATTTCATATCTGTTATAGATTTATCATGCATAGTATGATTGTGTTATATATGCATACCCTGTTCTATTGATCTATGTTTGATCTTCTTAGATTATATACCTGCATTGATCTTCAGTATATCCTACTTCTGTTTCCGCTTATTATTGTATCCAGTAGGTACGGCTTGCTATTTCCCGGCCCGTCGTGCCCACTTGGATACACTCCGGTGTGTCTTACACCCTCGGGTGACTGTTTTCAGGTCCTTCGGGTGCGGGGACCTTTGGACGTTCTGTGTGAGGACGCGTGGTAGATTTATCCCTGGTAGGATGTACCCCTTTTGATTTAGTAAAACATTGCAACTGTATTTCTATTTTGAGAACTGGATGTATTAACTTATGAATCTTGTGGTTGTAATAGAGTAGAACTTATTTAGTATAGCTATCTCGTATCTACTCTGATTGACTGTTTCTGTTAGCCGAGCACATATAGGGAAGGCTCTGTTTGATGTACAGAGACTTTTTTATATGTGTGGCGGTCTGTTCACGCCTTGGAGAAATCAAGATTTTAAACTCTGATTTAAAAAAAAAAAAATTTTAAACCCACTTTTGAATCTCGGGGCTTGACAGATTAGATGGTATCAGAGAATAGGTACACGGTACCTAGGTTTGGGTTAGGTTAAACCCTAGGATGACTTGAGTCTGACGTGAGAGCGCGGGGTGTTGTCTTGTGGTTAGGAACTCAGGTAAATTATTTACTAACGAGTTGTTTCCTAACCTTGTTATTGTGGCAACGAGCGGTGTTCGCACGCGCTCTGGGCTTGGTGGTGATAGTGGGTGCAGTGTTGGCCGCGATCGTGATACGGGTCGTGGGCAAGATGTTTCAGTGGAGCCAGAGGGCTCGAATTGTTTGCAGCGGTTTGAGGGTTAGCTCACCGTTTTCGCTGGGATAGTTAAGCAGATGGCATAGCAGCAAATGACTGCTATTATTGCACCAATCCCACCACTTGTCTAGGTGCTTTGAGGTGTTGTTGGGCCTCCTGTAGCCCCCGCGCCACATGATATGTGACTTTGTCACAGCCATGATTCCCGGAACTACACCGGTGGCTGCTATTATTGCTGATTCCCCGATTACAGCCATCGGGACGACTATGAGTTTAGCAGTTCCTTTGCTGTCAAGGAAGTGATTCTGATGACACTTTATAAATACAAGCCTTTGTCGAGTTATGAACTAAGCCTGTTCAGTGAAAGTAGCCCGGAATTCAAGATTATTCCGATAGAGGTGGTTGTGAAAGTGAGCGCGTTGGCGCTGTCATGGCTGTTGTATCGATTAGTTTTGGTGGCCTACAGCCAAGTAGTAACCCTTATTGGGTTGGTGTTGAAGTCAGGTCCCACCTTTTTACACGGATTTCGTGAACCGCCTCAGATTCTCCTATAAGTATTCAATAATTGTAGCCGTTGTGGCTGCTACCTTGGTGAGGTAGTATTGGTGGTGCACTATGACTAGAGAGTCTCGTGTGTCGAGTGATGTTGATAGCTTGAGGATCCCATATTAATCCTAAATGGATACAAATTGTGGTTGTTTCACACAATGCGAGTGAACTTGCTTGTGGGATTATGATCATCCCGTTGGTGTTGAGTTGCGACAGGTGTCGCTAGATCTGTGTTAGCAAGAAGTAATTAATTCAAGGTATTGGTGAACACTGAAATATGGCTCTAGATTATTGTGAGTGGCCATGATGGCACTCGTGACCACGTGGTGGTAGTAACATTCGATATTGGTCTGCAATATTGGCATACAGGTTGGTGTTGTGAGGAATGTGTGATACCTTCTGTTGGATTCCGATGGGAGTCATGTCTCCAATGTGAGGTTGGTGACAGATCAAGGTATTTCACTTTTCTTTTGATAAGCGCGTTGGCTGCAGACAACGTACTGTCGAAAGAGCGGACGAAATACTCTACCCTGTAAGGGAAATATTAGGATTGGGTCTGCTTGTGTACTGGCCTATATGTTAGTCTTCGAGGTTGCTCTCTGGGCAACGGTGATGTAATCTGGGTGCTGATATTCTAGACTGTATTGGACTTTGATTAGGTATCCGACGGTATACATACGTGGAGAATAGATTGTCCTTGTAGACATCCATTCTAGCTGATGGCCTACCAGCCACGATGATATTGCCCAGAACATGCAATTGATGCAATGATGAGAATATTCAGTTAAACTGTAGAATTGGACAATGCATCCAAACTAGATCTGTTAAGATTTTGTGGAGGGCAAACCAAGTTGTTGAATATCAGTGGTGTTAAATGATTGATCGAGTCGGTTACATTCGGCAGTATATGTGACCAGGTGAAATTAGTCAGCTCTATTTCTTGAGGTAGTTTCATGCTTTTTAGCAAGCTAAGTTGAGGTCTAGGACTTGTTGGCGAAAATGAAAGCCTCAAGTATCTCTTTACTCAGAAAGAGTTAAATATGAAGCAGCGGCGTTGGCTTGAGCTTCTCAAAGACTATGACCTGACTATTCAGTATCATCCTGGTCGGGCAAATGTAGTAGCCGATGCACTAAGCCGGAAGCACAGTACGGCTGAAATGCTAATGATCACTGGGCAAGAGCGCCTGATCGAGGAATTTCAGAAATTGAACTTGGAAGTAGTTCCTACTGGCGCGACAACCCAACTTATGGCAATGGTAGCTCAGCCTACCCTTCTCGACCGTATTAAGGAAGGACAACAGTCGGACCCTTGGTTCGAGAAAGTTCGCGAGGATATAGCATTGGGTCAGACTGATGACTATCAGATGCTCACCGACGGCTCTATCAGATATCGCGGGCGTTGGTGTGTTCCAAAGGATAATAGCCTGAGGAACGAAATTCTCGCAGAGGCACATCGATCCTTGTACACTGTACATCCTGGTGGAACCAAAATGTACAAGGATCTGATGCAGCAATTTTGGTGGCCTGGGATGAAATCAGATATTGCACAGTATGTATCCCAGTGCGCGGTGTGCCAACAAGTTAAAGCTGAACATCAGCGTCCGGCAGGAAAGCTACAACCACTTCCTGTTCCGGTGTGGAAATGGGAACAGATTACAATGGACTTAGTCACCGGTCTGCCACGATCCTAGTATGGCCACGACGCTATTTGGGTGGTTGTGGATCGACTCACCAAGTCGGCCCACTTTCTGCCTATTCATACGACATGGTCTAGAGACCGGCTTACCCAATTGTATATCGACGAGATTGTCCGGCTTCATAGTGTGCCGGTGTCGATTGTCTCTGATCAGGATACTCGATTCGTGTCCCATTTCTGGCAAAGTCTTCAGCAATCATTGGGTACTAAGTTAAATTTCAGCACTGCCTCCCATCCTCAGAGTGATGGGCAGTCTGAACGGGTTATCCAGACATTGGAAGATATGTTACGAGCATGTGTCATGGATTATGGAGATGAATGGTTCAGATACCTGCCGCTAGTAGAATTTGCCTATAACAACAGTTACCAGGTAAGCATTGGAATGGCGCCTTACGAGGCATTATATGGGCGTCGATGTCGGTCCCTGATCTGTTGGAACGATATTGGAGAACTCCAGATTGTCGGGCCAGATTTATTGGAAGATGATGAGGCCAAGGTGCGAATCGCTCGACAGCGATTGCTGACCGCACAAAGCAGGCAAAAGAGTTATGTGGACAATCGCAGGCGCGACCTTGAGTTCCAAGTTGGCGATCATGTATTGCTGAAAGTGTCGCCAACTAGGGGAATCAAGAGATTTGGGTTGCGGAACAAGTTTAGTCCTCGGACCCTTCGAGATATTAGAGCGCATTGGTTCTGTGGCATATCGGCTAACTCTTCCTCCAAGTCTCGCCCGTGTGCATAATGTCTTTCATGTCTCCATGCTACGCAAATACATCTCTGATCCGACACATGTCATCAGCCCCACCTCTGTCCCACTTCGAGAGGATCTGAGCTACGATTAAGCTCCATTACGGATCCTGGCAAGCGATGAGAAGAAACTGCATAGCAGAACAATTCCCTATGTAAAGGTACAGTGGGAAAATCATGAAGAACGCAATGCCACTTGGGAGCGTGAATCTGAAATGTTAGAACGCTTTCCTTTTTTGGTTAATTCATAAGTGTAATCAAGTTTCGGGGACGAAACTTTTTATAAGTGGTGGGTGATGTAGTAATCGTGAATTTTAAAGGATTTAAATAAATTTCTGGATTTATGAATTGAAGAAAATCAGTAAATTAAACCCCAAAAATATCGCTATTTGATCGGGGTCTAATCTCGAAAATCAGAGTTCACCATTGCGGCCGTCTCGTCGAAACATGAAAAATTCATATTCACTTGTCGACGATCCAACGGTCGGATCTTCCAGAAAACAGGAAAGAAACCGCGGGCCCCGCAACTTAAGTGTGAATAGTAAACCCTAGTTTTCTGTCCCCTCTCGTTCGACCGAGGGCCAATTCACTGTCTGCAAATTTAAGTCTAGCAGTATGAGTAGTCGATCCCAGCTATTTTTGACGTTCTGAGCGCAATGGCACTGACGGTTTTCGCGTTTGGTAATCCGGGTGCATGGAAGTGCGGTCGTCGGATTGCGACATACAGAACAAGATGGCCCGAGAATTCATTTGAGCACCAAATCAAGCAAATGAATAGCCTGTTTTGAAGGTCTCGACGAGCCGGACGTCGTGGCGAAGTTCATTTCGCAAATCGTCTAGCGGATTTTCTCGAAATGCATGAAATGCACCAAAAAGGGGGTATTTTTGAGAAAACTATAATATTTTATGTGTCAAATTGTTAGGGACTAAAACATCAAGGTGTTGGGTGCATTTTGCACCTATTGTGAAGAGCTCGGAGACTAGGGTTGTGTGTGAACCGGGTTTGAGAAGAATCATGCATTAAGTGTGAAGTTGCCTCTTGGTCTACCATGGGCCAGAGCCCGAGGGGTCAGTGAGGAATACAAGGCATTAACCTTGTCTTTGTTATTCTCACTTGGTGCCTGGTGCTTTGGGTTGGCCGAGGATCAAGAACCCAAGAGAAATAACCGAGAGAGAGAGTGAGAGAAGGAAGATGGAATCAACTTCTTCCAAGTTTTGATCTGGAGATCCAGTGGAGTTACTCTGTACCAGTAGAGTGTTCCTGGAGCTTGCCGAGGTTGCGCAAGGAAGAAGAAGAGAAACCGGCTTCTTCCCTCCTTCACCAACTCCGGCCAAGGTAAGACACTCAAACCACTGGTTGTTTTAGCCCGAGACCCCTAGCAGTAGGTTTGTTAGGTCCCTGTGATTCTCCCTGCACAAGCCCGAGCCCCCATGCACACTGGTTGGCCGGCGGGGCCACACGCTCGCCGGAAACCTAGCCGAGCTCCGCCGCGGTTTTTCTCGGCAACCAGTGGACCAAATCGGGAACCAAAATCATGGGCTTGGACTGTAGGAGATGGGGATCAACTCCACCAAAATTTGGTGGAGTTTGATCAAGCCAATCGGTTGCAGAACCAAACCCTAGTTTTTCAAAATTTGCACTTCGGCCGAGCTTGCTGCTCCGGAGCCGGCGCGCCTCCCCGCCGCCGGCCACTAGCACAGAAGTGTTCCTGGGAGTGAGAGGAGTGCACCCATGCACTTGCATGGAATCCATGCAGCACCAAAGAGGCGCGGCCATAGATGACCCGAGATTGGACCGAATCATCGTCGCCGGCGCTCCGGCCATCTCCGGGCGGGCTGGGTTGGTCGGGAAGCTTCCTATGGACCATTAGAACATTTCCATCCATGTTGGAGGACTTCAAAGTGCTTCTGGGGAAATTCACCATTAGAAGTGAAGAAGCTCGAAGAGGAGCTTGGCTCCGCCGCGCCGCCGCCGTGCCCTGTCGCCGGGCACAGGCACAGGAAGACTCGCAGAGAGTTTTAGCATCCAATTGGTCAAGGCATTTAGTTCCAGATGCCCTGGGTTGCTGGTCACGAATTTCAAAGAAAATGGGTTCATCTTCTTCCTCGAGCCCGTGGCCAACCTGGGTTTTGGCTTGCTCCAAGTTGCTGGAAAAGTTCCTGCAACCTGGAGGAACTTATTCCCTCAAGTTTTGTAAGGATTGGTGCTGTGGTTGCTGAGATCAACCTGCAACATGGTGCTGTGTGTGTTGTGTTAAAATGTGCACACCAAGTGTTTGTAGAATTGCCACAAAGAAGAAATAGAGAGATTCAGACTTCGAGCAGAATATGAAACTTGCTCACAAATGTCCCCTGAGCTTGACGCTCACTTCAGATCAAGAAGGATTTGTGTGGACCAGTGTTTGGAGCATTGTGAACTTGTATGTGTGCAAGGTTGTGGATCTGGGTGATCCAGCAGATCGGGCTGCAACTAGGGCAAGCCCTGGAGTCCTGGCACTGTCCAGAGACTACTTGATTCAGGAAGTTTCATCTGAAGATGAATAGATTTCAAGTTGTGTCAAAACCAAGCTTAAAGGCAATACTTGCTTAAAAATAGTGTTTGGGTCTATTTGAAATGTTTGCAACAGTATACTCCTGGCTAATTTGGGGTCACTGAACACGATACTCGCGTTTATTTTGGGTTTGGACGAGCCGAAGAAACGAAAATGCGTTTCGGCTAGTTTAGAGAAGTAATTCATGGCCCGAAGTTTTTCTCGGGTATTGTGCTGCCACAATGGGTGAGCACGGTGTTCAGCAAGTCGAATGTCACCTACTGGAGGTGACGGTTCATAAAAATAATTCTCCGTTTAAGAGAACGAGCCAAAACGGGTTTATATAGTAGATATTACACATTCGGAATATACCCGAGGTGCTTGCTGCAATTGTAACAATATGGAAAAGTTAGATGAATGCTCTGAAACATTGTTGACCTTTCGGTGGGTTTCCCGGGGTCCTTGAAAAGCTAAATATGCTTAACAATGCGATAATCGACGAAATGGTCGATTCGCGCTAGTTGCACTTTGAGGATTTGGTAGATCCTGAGTTGTCACCTGGTGTTGTTGTAGGCCCCAGTCATCAGGAGCCAGCCCGTGATCCGTCTTGTGGTTATCGCGACCGTCTACCTTCTGGTGGAGTCGTTGTTCCTCCTATATACATGTGGGTTTATCTTCGGTCCGCGTTTTATCAGGTCGGCCCCTATTGGGTGCCGTGGTAGGTCGGACCCCTGTTCTTGGTGTAGCCCTGAACCTATGCTTTAGCCTTACTATATGCTTTCATTCCCGCATTCAGTCATTACAGCTATATTGCTTGATTATACTGATGAGCCTTTCGTTATACTCCATTCTTCACTGCAGGTTTAGAATAGGAGTTCTAGTCTCAGTACCTGGCATGATTTGCATCAGTATCGACATCCCGATGGGGATTTCCTTGGCTTCTCGCCGACTGTCCGGTCTACCGACCGTGGATTGAGATTTAGCATTATGATTGCTATTGAGTTATACCTGCTCTTACTACTTGCTTGCATATCAGCACAAAATCCTTACATCTGCATAACCTTGATCCCACAGATGAGCTTTTATTATGCCTTGATTTCCAGCAGTAGTTATACATCATGCTTATATTCTAGCAGTTGCTTGTTATCATATTGAGATATATCATGCTTCTTCAGCAGTAATATGCATTCCTGGACACATGCCATGCTTGATTGGTCACTAGCATAGTTCTATACCTGTCTCTATTCTTCATTGCATATTTAGAATAGGAAATACTACTTCAGTATGTGGCATGTTATACTTGTATCCCGGTGGGGATTTTCCTCGGCTTCTTGCCGTCTATATGGTCAGTGGACCATGGTTTGAGAATCAGCATTATGATCGCCGTGTTGAGCCCGCTTTCAGTCGCGCACACCGACGGTTTGGCCACCGCCACGGTGTTCTTTACGGTAGAGAGGTCTGATTGACCCGTGAGCCCTGTGGGGGTTATGATAGTTTGCTGGGTGTCCAAAAGTGGCTTTAGGCCTGAGGCCCCGATGACCAATAGTGGTTTAGCCTGAGGTCATTATGCTCCATGGCAGTTTAGCCTGAGGCCCTTGTGGCCAAAAGTGGCATTTGATTGGGTATATTTGTGGTACTACCTTG
>CM055067.1:8393456-8441995 GCA_029204045.2 Tillandsia leiboldiana | reverse complement strand
ATCGATGTGCCTCTGCGAGAATTTGTTCCTCAGGCTATTATCCTTTGGAACACACCAACGCCCGCGATATCTGATAGAGCGCGTCGTGAGCATCTGATAGTCATCAGTCTGACAATGCTATATCCTCGCGAACTTTCTGAACCAAGGGTCCGACTGTTGTCCTTCCTAAATACGGAGAGAAGGGTAGGCTGAGCTACCATTGCCATAAGTTGGGTTGTCGCGCCAGTAGGAACTACTTCCAAGTTCAATTTCTGAATTCCTCGATCAGGCGCCTTGCCCAGTGATCATTAGCATTTCAGCCGTACTGTGCTTCCGGCTTAGTGCATCGGCTACTACATTTGCCCGACCAGGATGATACTGAATAGTCAGGTCATAGTCTTTGAGAAGCTCAAGCCAACGCCGCTGCTTCATATTTAACTCTTTCTGAGTAAAGAGATACTTGAGGCTTTCATTTTCGCCAACAAGTCCTAGACCTCAACTTAGCTTGCTAAAAAGCATGAAACTACCTCAAGAAATAGAGCTGACTAATTCACCTGGTCACATATACTGCCGAATGTACCGACTCGATCAATCGTTTAGCACCACTGATATTCAACAACTTGGTTTGCCCTCCACAAAATCTTAACAGATCTGGTTTGGACGCATTGTCCAATTCTACAGTTTAACTGAATATTCTCATCATTGCATCAATTGCAAGTTCTGGGCAATATCATCGTGGCTGGTAGGCCATCAGCTAGAATGGATGTCTACAAGGACAATCTATTCTCCACGTATGTATACCGTCGGATACCTAATCAAAGTCCAATACAGTCTAGAATATCAGCACCCAGATTACATCACCGTTGCCCAGAGAGCAACCTCGAAGACTAACATATAGGCCAGTACACAAGCAGACCCAATCCTAATATTTCCCTTACAGGGTAGAGTATTTCGTCCGCTCTTTCGACAGTACGTTGTCTGCAGCCAACGCGCTTATCAAAAGAAAAGTGAAATACCTTGATCTGTCACCAACCTCACATTGGAGACATGACTCCCATCGGAATCCAACAGAAGGTATCACACATTCCTCACACACCAACCTGTATGCCAATATTGCAGACCAATATCGAGTGTACTACCACCACGTGGTCACGAGTGCCATCATGGCCACTCCAATAATCTAGAGCCATATTTCAGTGTTCACCAATACCTTGAATTAATTACTTCTTGCTAACACAGATCTAGCGACACCTGTCGCAACTCAACACCAACGGGATGATCATAATCCCACAAGCAAGTTCACTCGCATTGTGTGAAACAACCACAATTTGTATCCATTTAGGATTAATATCGGATCCTCAAGCTATCAACATCACTCGACACACGAGACTCTCTAGTCATAGTGCACCACCAATACTACCTCACCAAGGTAGCAGCCACAACGGCTACAATTATTGAATACTTATAGGAGAATCTGAGGCGGTTCACGAAATCCGTGTGAAAAAGGTGGGACCTGACTTCAACACCAACCCAATCAGGGTTACTACTTGGCCATAGGCCACCAAAACTAATCGATACAACAGCCATGACAGCGCCAACGCGCTCACTATCACAACCACCTCTATCGGAATAATCTTGAATTCCGGGCTACTTTCACTGACAGGCTTAGTTCATAACTCGACAAAGGCTTGTATTTATAAAGTGTCATCAGAATCACTTCCTCACAGCAAAGAATTGCTAAACTCATAGTCGTCCCGATGGCTGTAATCGGGGAATCAGCAATAATAGCAGCCACGGTGTAGTTCGGGAATCATGGCTGTGACAAAGTCACATATCATGTGGCGCGGGGGCTACAGGAGGCTCAACAACACCTCAAAGCACCTGGACAGTGGTGGGATTGTGCAATAATAGCAGTCATTTGCTGCTGTGCCATCTGCTGAACTAACCCAGCGAAAACGGGAGCTAACCCTCAAACCGCTGCAAACAATCGAGCCCTCTGGCTCCACTGAAACATCTTGCCCACGACCGTATCACGATCGCGGCCAACACTGCACCCACTATCACCACCAAGCCCAGAGCGCGTGCGAACACCGCTCGTTGCCACAATAACAGGTTAGGAACAACTCGTTAGTAAATAATTTACCTGAGTTCCTAACCACAAGACAACACCCCGCGCTCTCACGTCAGACTCAAGTCATCCTAGGGTTTAACCTAACCCAAACCTAGGTACCGTGTACCTATTCTCTGATACCATCTAATCTGTCAAGCCCCGAGATTCAAAAGTGGGTTTAAAATTTTTTTTTTTTTTAAATCAGAGTTTAAAATCTTGATTTCTCCAAGGCGTGAACAGACCGCCACACATATAAAAAAGTCTCTGTACATCAAACAGAGCCTTCCCTATATGTGCTCGGCTAACAGAAACAGTCAATCAGAGTAGATACGAGATAGCTATACTAAATAAGTTCTACTCTATTACAACCACAAGATTCATAAGTTAATACATCCAGTTCTCAAAATAGAAATACAGTTGCAATGTTTTACTAAATCAAAAGGGGTACATCCTACCAGGGATAAATCTACCACGCGTCCTCACACAGAACGTCCAAAGGTCCCCGCACCCGAAGGACCTGAAAAACAGTCACCCGAGGGTGTAAGACACACCGGAGTGTATCCAAGTGGGCACGACGGGCCGGGAAATAGCAAGCCGTACCTACTGGATACAATAATAAGCGGAAACAGAAGTAGGATATACTGAAGATCAATGCAGGTATATAATCTAAGAAGATCAAACATAGATCAATAGAACAGGGTATGCATATATAACACAATCATACTATGCATGATAAATCTATAACAGATATGAAATGCAGGTAATCAAACAAGCAGGAATATCAAGAAGGTGCATCAAAGGTAGTACCACAAATATACCCAATCAAATGCCACTTTTGGCCACAAGGGCCTCGGGCTAAACTGCCATGGAGCATAATGACCTCAGGCTAAACCACTATTGGTCATCGGGGCCTCAGGCCTAAAGCCACTTTTGGACACCCAGCAAGCTATCATAACCCCCACAGGGCTCACGGGTCAATCAGACCTCTCTACCGGTAAAGAACACCGTGGCGGTGGCCAAACCGTCGGTGTGCGCGACTAAAAGCGGGCTCAACACGGCGATCATAATGCTGATGCTCAAACCATGGTCCACTGACCATATAGACGGCAAGAAGCCGAGGAAAATCCCCACCGGATACAAGTATAACATGCCACATACTGAAGTAGTATTTCCTATTCTAAATATGCAATGAAGAATAGAGACAGGTATAGAACTATGCTAGTGACCAATCAAGCATGGCATGTGTCTAGGAAATGCATATCTACTGCCGAAGAAGAATGATATATCTCAATATGATAACAAGCAACTGCTAGAATATAAGCATGATGTATAACTACTGCTGGAAATCAAGGCATAATAAAAGCTCATCAGTGGGATCAAGGTTATGCAGATGTAAGGATTTTGTGCTGATATGCAAGCAAGTAGTAAGAGCAGGTATAACTCAATAGCAATCATAATACTAAATCTCAATCCACGGTCGGTAGACCGGACAGTCGGCGAGAAGCCGAGGAATCCCCATCGGGATGTCGATACTGATGCAAATCATGCCAGGTACTGAGACTAGAACTCCTATTCTAAACCTGCATTGAAGAATAGAGTATAACGAAAGGCTCATCAGTATAATCAAGCAATATAGCTGTAATGACTGAATGCGGGAATGAAAGCATATAGTAAGGCTAAAGCATAGGTTCAGGGCTACACCAAGAACAGGGGTCCGACCTACCAAGGCACCCAATAGGGCCCACCTGATAAAACGCGGACCGAAGATAAACCCACCTGTATATAGGAGGAACAACGACTCCACCAGAAGGTAGACGGTCGCGATAACCACAAGACGGATCACGGGCTGGCTCCTGATGACTGGGGCCTACAACAACACCAGGTGACAACTCAGGATCTACCAAATCCTCAAAGTGGAACTAGCACGAATCGACCATTTCGTCGATTATCGCATTATTAAGCATATTTAGCTTTTCAAGGACCCCGGGAAACCCACCGAAAGGTCAACAATGTTTTAGAGCATTCATCTCACTTTTCCATATTGTTACAATTGCAACAAGCACCATGGGTTTATTCAGAATGTGTAATATCTACTATATAAACCCCGTTTCGGCTCGTTCTCTTAAACGGAGAATTATTTTTACGAACCGTCACCTCCAGTAGGTGACATTCGACTTGCTGAACACCGTGCTCACCCATTTGTGGCAGCACAATACCCGAGGAAAACTTTGGGCCATGAATTACATCTCTAACCTAGCCGAAGCGCATTTTCGTTTCTTCGGCTCATCAAAACCCAAAATAAACGCGAGTATCGTGTTCAGTGACCCCAAATTAGCCAGGAGTATACTGTTGCAACATTTCAAATAGACCCAAACACTGTTTTTAAGCAATTATTGCCTTTAAGCTTGGTTTTGACACAACTTGAAATCTATTCATCTTCAGATGAAACTTCCTGAATAAAGTAGTCTCTGGACAGTTCCAGGACTCCAGGGCTTGCCCTAGTCGCAGCCCAGATCTGCTGGATCACCCAGATCCACAACCTTGCACACATACAAGTTCACAATGCTCCAAACACTGGTCCACACAGATCCTTCTTGATCTGAAGTGAGCATCAAGCTCACGGGACATTTGTGAGCAAGTTTCATATTCTGCTCGAAGTCTGAATCCCTCTATTTCTTCTTTGTGGCAATTCTACAAACACTTGGTGTGCACATTTTAACACAACACACACAGCACCATGTTGCAGGTTGATCTCAGCAACCACAGCACCAATCCTTACAAAACTTGAGGGAATAAGTTCCTCCAGGTTGCAGGAACTTTTCCAGCAACTTGGAGCAAGCCAAAAACCCAGGTTGGCCACGGGCTCGAGGAAGAAGATGAACCAATTTTCTTTGAAATTCGTGACCAGCAACCCAGGGCATCTGGAACCAAATGCCTTGACCAATTGGATGCTAAAACTCTCTGTGTCTTCCTGTGCCTGTGCCCGGCGACAGGGCACGGCGGCGGCGCGGCGGAGCCAAGCTCCTCTTCGAGCTTCTTCACCTCTAATGGTGAATTTCTCCAGAAGCACTTTGAAGTCCTCCAACATGGACGGAAATGTTCTATTGGTCCATAGGAAACTTCCCGACCAACCCAGCCCGCCCGGAGATGGCCGGAGCGCCGGCGACCATGATTCGGTCCAATCTTGGGTCATCCATGGCCGCGCCTCTTTGGTGCTGCATGGATTCCATGCAAGTGCATGGGTGCACTCCTCTCACTCCCAGGAACACTTCTGGGCAAGTGGCCGGCGGCGGGGAGGCGCGCCAGCGCCGGAGCAGCAAGCTCGGCCGAAGTGCAAATTTCCAAAAACTAGGGTTTGGTTCTGCAACCGATTGGCTTGATCAAACTCCACCAAATTTGGTGGAGTTGATCCCCATCTCCTACAGTCCAAGCCCATGATTTTGGTTCCCGATTTGGTCCACTGGTTGCCGAGAAAAACTGCGGCGGAGCTCGGCTAGGTTTCCGGCGAGCGTGTGGCCCCGCCGGCCAATCAGTGTGCATGGGGGCTCGGGCTTGTGCAGGGAGAATCACAGGGACCTAACAAACCTACTGCTAGGGGTCTCGGGCTAAAACAACTAGTGGTTTGAGTGTCTTACCTTGGCCGGAGTTGGTGAAGGAGGGAAGAAGCCGGTTTCTCTTCTTCTTCCTTGCGCAACCTCGGCAAGCTCCAGGAACACTCCACTGGTACAGAGTAACTCTACTGGATCTCCAGATCAAAACTTGGAAGTAGTTGATTCCATCTTCCTTCTCTCACTCTCTCTCTCGGTTATTTCTCTTGGGTTCTTGATCCTCGGCCAACCCAAAGCACCAGGCACCAAGTGAGAATAACAGAGACAAGGTTAATGCCTTGTATTCCTCACTGACCCCTCGGGCTCTGGCCCAAGGTAGACCAAGAGTCAACTTCACACTTAATGCATGATTCTTCTCAAACCCGGTTCACACACAACCCTCGTCTCCGAGCTCTTCACAATAGGTGCAAAATGCACCCAACACCTTGATGTTTTAGTCCCTAACAATTTGACACATAAAATATTATAGTTTTCTCAAAAATACCCCCTTTTTGGTGCATTTCATGCATTTCGAGAAAATTCGCTAGACGATTTGCGAAATGGACTTCGCCACGACGTCCGGCTCGTCGAGACCTTCAAAACAGGCTATTCATTTGCTTGATTTGGTGCTCAAATGAATTCTCGGGCCATCTTGTTCTGTATGTCGCAATCCGACGCACGCACTTCGATGCACCCGGATTGCCAAACGCGAAAACCGTCAGTGCCATTGCGCTCAGAACGTCGAAAATAGCTAGGATCGACTACTCATACTGCTAGACTTAAATTTGCAGACAGTGAATTGGCCCTCGGTCGAACGAGAGGGGACAGAAAACTAGGGTTTACTATTCACACTTAAGTTGCGGGGCCCGCGGTTTCTTTGCTATTTTCTGGAAGATCCGACCGTTGGATCGTCGACAAGTGAATATGAATTTTTCATGTTTTGACGAGACGGTCGCAATGGTGAACTCGGATTTTCGAGATTAGATCCCGATCAAAAAGTGATATTTTTGGGGTTTAATTTACTTATTTTCTTCAATTCATAAATCCAGAAATTTAATTAAATCCTTTAAAATTCACGATTAATTCATCACCCACCACTTATAAAAAGTTTCGTCCCCGAAACTTGATTACACTTATGAATTAAACAAAAAGGGAAAGCGTTCTAACATTTCAGATTCACGCTCCCAAGTGGCATTGCGTTCTTCATGATTTTCCCAATGTACCTTTACATAGGGAATTGTTCTGCTACGCAGTTTCTTCTCATCGCTTGCCAGGATCCGTAATGGAGCTTCATCGTAGCTCAGATCCTCTTGAAGTGGGACAGAGGTGGGGCTGATGACATGTGTCGGATCAGAGATGTATTTGCGTAGCATGGAGACATGAAAGACATTATGCACACGAGCGAGACTTGGAGGAAGAGCTAGTCGATATGCCACAGAACCAATGCGCTCCAATATCTCGAAGGGTCCGAGGACTAAACTTGTTCCGCAACCCAAATCTCTTGATTCCCCTAGTTGGCGACACTTTCAGCAATACATGATCGCCAACTTGGAACTCAAGGTCGCGCCTGCGCTTGTCCACATAACTCTTTTGCCTGCTTTGTGCGGTCAGCAATCGCTGTCGAGCGATTCGCACCTTGGCCTCAGCATCTTCCAATAAATCTGGCTCGACAATCTAGCGTTCTCCAATATCGTCCCAACAGATCGGGGACCGACATCGACGCCCATATAATGCCTCGTAAGGCGCCATTCCAATGCTTACCTGGTAACTGTTGTTATAGGCAAATTCTACTAGCGGCAGGTATCTGAACCATTCATCTCCATAATCCATGACACATGCTCGTAACATATCTTCCAATGTCTGGATAACCCGTTCAGACTGCCCATCACTCTGAGGATGGGAGGCAGTGCTGAAATTTAACTTACTGCCCAATGGTTGACGAAGACTTTGCCAGAAATGGGACACGAATCGAGTATCCTGATCAGAGACAATCGACACCGGCACACTATGAAGCCGGACAATCTCGTCGATATACAATTGGGTAAGCCGGTCTCTAGACCATGTCGTATGAATAGGCAGAAAGTGGGCCGACTTGGTGAGTCGATCCACAACCACCCAAATAGCGTCGTGGCCACACTAGGATCGTGGCAGACCGGTGATAAAGTCCATTGTAATCTGTTCCCATTTCCACACCGGAACAGGAAGTGGTTGTAGCTTTCCTGCCGGACGCTGATGTTCAGCTTTAACTTGTTGGCACACCCCGCACTGGGATACATACGGTGCAATATCTGATTTCATCCCAGGCCACCAAAATTGCTGCATCAGATCCTTGTACATTTTGGTTCCACCAGGATGTACAGTGTACAAGGATCGATGTGCCTCTGCGAGAATTTCGTTCCTCAGGCTATTATCCTTTGGAACACACCAACGCCCGCGATATCTGATAGAGCCGTCGGTGAGGATCTGATAGTCATCAGTCTGACCCAATGCTATATCCTCGCGAATTTTCTCGAACCAATGGTCCGACTATTGTCCTTCCTTAATACGGTCGAGAAGGGTAGGCTGAGCTACCATTGCCATAAGTTGGGTTGTCGCGCCAGTAGGAACTACTTCCAAGTTCAATTTCTGAAATTCCTCGATCAGGCGCTCTTCCCCAGTGATCATTAGCATTTCAGCCGTACTGTGCTTCAGGCTTAGTGCATCGGCTACTACATTTGCCCGACCAGGATGATACTGAATAGTCAGGTCATAGTCTTTGAGAAGCTCAAGCCAACGCCGCTGCTTCATATTTAACTCTTTTTGAGTAAAGAGATACTTGAGGCTTTCATTTTCACCAACAAGTCCTAGACCTCAACTTAGCTTGCTAAAAAGCATGAAACTACCTCAAGAAATAGAGCTGACTAATTTCACCTGGTCACATATACTGCCGAATGTAACCGACTCGATCAATCGTTTAGCACCACTGATATTCAACAACTTGGTTTGCCCTCCACAAAATCTTAACAGATCTGGTTTGGACGCATTGTCCAATTCTACAGTTCAACTGAATATTCTCATCATTGCATCAATTGCAAGTTCTGGGCAATATCATCGTGGCTGGTAGGCCATCAGCTAGAATGGATGTCTACAAGGACAATCTATTCTCCACGTATGTATACCGTCGGATACCTAATCAAAGTCCAATACAGTCTAGAATATCAGCACCCAGATTACATCACCGTTGCCCAGAGAGCAACCTCGAAGACTAACATATAGGCCAGTACACAAGCAGACCCAATCCTAATATTTCCCTTACAGGGTAGAGTATTTCGTCCCTCTTTCGACAGTACGTTGTCTGCAGCCAACGCGCTTATCAAAAGAAAAGTGAAATACCTTGATCTGTCACCAACCTCACATTGGAGACATGACTCCCACCGGAATCCAACAGAAGGTATCACACATTCCTCACAACACCAACCTGTATGCCAATATTGCAGACCAATATCGAATGTTACTACTACCACGTGGTCACGAGTGCCATCATGGCCACTCACAATAATCTAGAGCCATATTTCAGTGTTCACCAATACCTTGAATTAATTACTTCTTGCTAACACAGATCTAGGGACACCTGTCGCAACTCAACACCAACGGGATGATCATAATCCCACAAGCAAGTTCACTCGCATTGTGTGAAACAACCACAATTTTTATCCATTTAGGATTAATATCGGATCCTCAAGCTATCAACATCACTCGACACACGAGACTCTCTAGTCATAGTGCACCACCAATACTACCTCACCAAGGTAGCAGCCACAACGGCTACAATTATTGAATACTTATAGGAGAATCTGAGGCGGTTCACGAAATCCGTGCAAAAAGGTTGGACCTGACATCAACACCAACCCAATCAGGGTTACTACTTGGCCGTAGGCCACCAAAACTAATCGATACAACAGCCATGACAGCGCCAACGCGCTCACTATCACAACCACCTCTATCGGAATAATCTTGAATTTCGGGCTACTTTCACTGAACAGGCTTAGTTCATAACTCGACAAAGGCTTGTATTTATAAAGTGTCATCAGAATCACTTCCTTCACATCAAAAGAATTGCTAAATTCATAGTCGTCCTGATGGCTGTAATCGGGGAATCAGCAATAATAGCAGCCACCGGTGTAGTTCCGGGAATCATGGCTGTGACGAAGTCACATATCATGTGGCACGGGGGCTACAGGAGGCTCAACAACACCTCAAAGCACCTGGACAAGTGGTGGGATTGGTGCAATAATAGCAGTCATTTTCTGCTGTGCCATCTGCTTAACTAACCCAGCGAAAACGGTGAGCTAACCCTCAAACCGCTGCAAACAATTCGAGCCCTCTGGCTCCATTGAAACATCTTGCCCACGACCCGTATCACGATCGCGGCCAACACTGGACCCACTATCACCACCAAGCCCAGAGCGCGTGCGAACACCGCTCGTAGCCACAACAACAAGGTTAGTAAACAACTCATTAGTAAATAATTTACCTGAGTTCCTAACCACAAGACAACACCCCACGCTCTCACGTCAGACTCAAGTCATCCTAGGGTTTGTCCTAACCCAAACCTAGGTACCGTGTACCTATTCTCTGATACCATCTAATCTGTCACGCCCCGATATTCAAAAGTGGGTTTAAATTTTTTTTTTTTTTAAATCGGAGTTTAAAATCTTGATTTCTCGAAGGCGTGAATAGACCGCCACACATATAGAAAAGTCTCTGTACATCAAACAGAGCCTTCCCTATATGTGCTCGGCTAACAGAAACAGTCAATCAGAGTAGATACGAGATAGCTATACTAAATAAGTTCTACTCTATTACAACCACAAGATTCATAAGTTAATACATCCAGTTCTCAAAATAGAAATACAGTTGCAATGTTTTACTAAATCAAAAGGGGTACATCCTACCAGGGATAAATCTACCACGCGTCCTCACACAGAACGTCCAAAGGTCCCCGCACCCGAAGGACCTGAAAAACAGTCACCCGAGGGTGTGAGACACACCGGAGTGTATCCCAGTGGGCACGACGGGCCGGGAAATAGCAAGCCGTATCTACTGGATACAATAATAAGCTGAAACAGAAGTAGGATATACTGAAGATCAATGCAGGTATATAATCTAAGAAGATCAAACATAGATCAATAGAACAGGGCATGCATATATAACACAATCATACTATGCATGATAAATCTATAAGAGATATGAAATGCAGGTAATCAAACAAGCAGGAATATCAAGAAGGTGCATCAAAGGTAGTACCACAAATATACCCAATCAAATGCCACTTTTGGCCACAAGGGCCTCAGGCTAAACTGCCATGGAGCATAATGACCTCAGGCTAAACCACTATTGGTCATCGGGGCCTCAGGCCTAAAGCCACTTTTGGACACCCAGCAAGCTATCATAACCCCCACAGGGCTCACGGGTCAATCAGACCTCTCTACCGGTAAAGAACACTGTGGCGGTGGCCAAACCGTCGGTGTGCGCGACTGAAAGCGGGCTCAACACGGCGATCATAATGCTGATGCTCAAACCATGGTCCACTGACCATATAGACGGCAAGAAGCCGAGGAAAATCCCCACCGGGATACAAGTATAACATGCCACATACTGAAGTAGTATTTCCTATTCTAAATATGCAATGAAGAATAGAGACAGGTATAGAACTATGCTAGTGACCAATCAAGCATGGCATGTGTCCAGGAAATGCATATCTACAGCTGAAGAAGCATGATATATCTCAATATGATAACAAGCAACTGCTAGAATATAAGCATGATGTATAACTACTGCTGAAAATCAAGGCATAATAAAAGCTCATCTGTCGGATCAAGGTTATGCTGATGTAAGGATTTTGTGCTGATATGCAAGCAAGTAGTAAGAGCAGGTATAACTCAATAGCAATCATAATGCTAAATCTCAATCCACGGTCGGTAGACCGGACAGTCGGCGAGAAACCGAGGAAATCCCCATCGGGATGTCGATACTGATGCAAATCATGCCAGGTACTGAGACTAGAACTCCTATTCTAAACATGAAGTGAAGAATAGAGTATAATGAAAGGCTCATTAGTATAATCAAGCAATATAGCTGTAATGACTGAATGCGGGAATGAAAGCATATATATAGTATGGCTAAAGCATAGGTTCAGGGCTACACCAAGAACAGGGGTCCGACCTACCACGGCACCCAATAGGGCCGACCTGATAAAACGCGGACCGAAGATAAACCCACCTGTATATAGGAGGAACAACGACTCCACCAGAAGGTAGACGGTCGCGATAACCACAAGACGGATCACGGGCTGGCTCCTGATGACTGGGGCCTACAACAACACCAGGTGACAACTCAGGATCTACCAAATCCTCAAAGTGCAACTAGCGCGAATCGACCATTTCGTCGATTATCGCATTATTAAGCATATTTAGCTTTTCAAGGACCCCGGGAAACCCACCGAAAGGTCAACAATGTTTTAGAGCATTCATCTAACTTTTCCATACTGTTACAATTGCAGCAAGCCCCTCGGGTTTATTCAGAATGTGTAATATCTACTATATAAACCCCGTTTTGGCTCGTTCTCTTAAATGGAGAATTATTTTTACGAACCGTCACCTCCAGTAGATGACATTCGACTTGCTGAACACCGTGCTCACCCATTTGTGGCAGCACAATACCCGAGGAAAACTTCGGGCCATGAATTACTTCTCTAACCTAGCCGAAACGCATTTTCGTTTCTTCGGCTCATCAAAACCCAAAATAAACGCGAGCATCGCGTTCAGTGACCCCAAATTAGCCAGGAATACACTGTTGCAACATTTCAAACATACCCAAACACTGTTTTTAAGCAATTATTGCCTTTAAGCTTGGTTTTGACACAACTTGAAATCTATTCATCTTCAGATGAAACTTCCTGAATCAAGTAGTCTCTGGACAGCGCCAGGACTCCAGGGCTTGCCCTAGTTGCAGCCCAGATCTGCTGGATCACCCAGATCCACAACCTTGCACACATACAAGTTCACAATGCTCCAAACACTTGTCCACACAGATCCTTCTTGATCTGAAGTGAGCATCAAGCTCAGGGGACATTTGTGAGCAAGTTTCATATTCTGCTCGAAGTCTGAATCACTCTATTTCTTCTTTGTGGCAATTCTACAAACACTTGGTGTGCATATTATAACACAACACACACAGCACCATGTTGCAGGTTGATCTCAGCAACCACAGCACCAATCCTTACAAAACTTGAGGGAATAATTTCCTCCAGGTTGCAGAAACTTTTCCAGCAACTTGGAGCAAGCCAAAAACCCAGGTTGGCCACGGGCTCGAGGAAGAAGATGAACCCATTTTCTTTGAAATTCGTGACCAGCAAACTAGGGCATCTGGAACCAAATGCCTTGACCAATTGGATGCTAAAACTCTCTGTGAGTCATCCTGTGCCTGTGCCCGGCGACAGGGCACGGCGGCGGCTCGGCGGAGCCAAGCTCCTCTTCGAGCTTCTTCACCTCTAATGGTGAATTTCCCCATAAGCACTTTGAAGTCCTCCAACATGGATGGAAATGTTCTTATGGTCCATAGGAAGCTTCCCGACCAACCCAGCCCGCCCGGAGATGGCCGGAGCACCGGCGACCATGATTCGGTCCAATCTCGGGTCATCCATGGCCGCGCCTCTTTGGTGCTGCATGGATTCCATGCAAGTGCATGGGTTCACTCCTCTCACTCCCAGGAACACTTCTGGGCAAGTGGCCGGCGGCGGGGAGGCGCGCCGGCGCCGGAGCAGCAAGCTCGGCCGAAGTGCAAATTTCCAAAAACTAGGGTTTGGTTCTGCAACCGATTGGCTTGATCAAACTCCACCAAATTTGGTGGAGTTGATCCCCATCTCCTACAGTCCAAGCCCATGATTTTGGTTCCCAATTTGGTCCACTGGTTGCCGAGAAAAACCGCGGCGGAGCTCGGCTAGGTTTCCGGCGAGCGTGTGGCCCCGCCGGCCAACCAGTGTGCATGGGGGCTCGGGCTTTTGCAGGGAGAATCACAGGGACCTAACAAACCTACTGCTAGGGGTCTCGGGCTAAAACAACCAGTGGTTTGAGTGTCTTACCTTGGTCGGAGTTGGTGAAGGAGGGAAGAAGCCGGTTTCTCTTCTTTTTCCTTGCGCAACCTCGGCAAGCTCCAAGAACACTCCACTGGTACAGAGGAACTCCACTGGATCTCCAGATCAAAACTTGGAAGAAGTTGATTCCATCTTCCTTCTCTCACTCTCTCTCTCGGTTATTTCTCTTGGTTTCTTGATCCTCGGCCGACCCAAAGCACCAGGCACCAAGTGAGAATAACAGAGACAAGGTTAATGCCTTGTATTCCTCACTGACCCCTCGGGCTCTGGCCCAAGGTAGACCAAGAGGCAACTTCACACTTAATGCATGATTCTTCTCAAACCCGGTTCACACACAACCCTAGTCTCCGAGCTCTTCACAATAGGTGCAAAATGCACCTAACACCTTGATGTTTTAGTCCCTAACAATTTGACACATAAAATATTATAGTTTTCTCAAAAATACCCCCTTTTTGGTGCATTTCACGTATTTCGAGAAAATCCGCTAGACGATTTGCGAAATGGACTTCGCCACGACGTCCGGCTCGTCGAGACCTTCAAAACAGGCTATTCATTTGCTTGATTTGGTGCTCAAATGAATTCTCGGGCCATCTTGTTCTGTATATCATAATCCGACGCACGCACTTCGATGCACCCGGATTGCCAAATGCGAAAACCGTCAGTGCCATTGCGCTCAGAACGTCGAAAATAGCTAGGATCGACTACTCATACTGCTAGACTTAAATTTGCAGACAGTGAATTGGCCCTCGGTCGAACGAGAGGGGACCGAAAACTAGGGTTTACTATTCACACTTAAGTTGTGGGGCCCGCGGTTTCTTTGCTGTTTTCTGGAAGATCCGACCGTTGGATCGTCGACAAGTGAATATGAATTTTTCATGTTTCGACTAGACGGTCGCAATGGTGAACTCGGATTTTCGAGATTAGTCCCCGATAAAAAAGCGATGTTTTTGGGGTTTAATTTACTTATTTTCTTCAATTCATAAATCTAGAAATTTATTTAAATCCTTTAAAATTCACGATTACTACAGTCCTATTATATCATTTATATATAGGACTAATCCAAATTCTGGAGGTGTCACAACTTCAACCACGATTGGATCTGGACCTGCTCTACTAGGCGGATCGCCAGGGCATCCACCTCCCCCGTCGTAAGCCAGGGGAACTCAACGTCAGGCGCAAAGGGGGTAGTCCATACCCCTAACCTGTTGTTTCTATGGTGCGAGACTTAGGGCTTCGGCCCCATGCGTGGGTAGCCGCTTGCTGGTCCAAACCTTTCGCGGGGCCTGGCCTGAGATGAGTGTGGTTGTGGCCCATACCTTTGGCCGAAGGATCCTCGGGGTGCCCCCTGGCCTCGGCTTTCCTGGTAGCCGAAGTGGGGGCATTGTTGTCGCAGTGGGACTCCTAGCCCCCCGTGGCCGCCTGTTTGCGGCCCTGGCCTTTTCAGGCCATACAGATCACCCAGGACCCACTAGATAGCGCGGTCATGTTCGTCCTTCTCGTCCTCCCTTGGAGGCCGTTGGCTGGACCCCTTGGCCGAATGTTGATCCGGCGCTAGGTCCCGGCGAGCCTCGCCTTTGCCCAAGTTGGGAAAGGCGAACCATTTCTTGACCTCCTCGGGCATGCCGAGGAAGAATTCGCCCCATTCTTCAACCGTCATTTCGGCCTTGCATTGTGTGCAGAGCCGAGGAATGCTATTCGCCGGCGTCCCTTTCTCGCGGGACTCAGATTTCGATGCCGGTTTCTTTCCCTTGGTCTCCACCATGTTTACCTATGGGAGAGAGGGATTAGTTTTTATTTTATTATTATTTTCGTGGTCGGCAAAAATAAACCGACCCTCGTCGATCTCCTTTTGTATCTGCTTTTTTCAAGCGGTGCAATCGCCTGTCCGGTGGCTCCCTGAATGGTGCCACTTGTAGTACTTCCGTTTTCGGAGCTCTTCATTTGGAGGAATCGTTTGACTCTCTTGGAGCCTGATCCTCCCATCCCGGAGCAGCCGATCGAAGATCTGATCGGCCTTGTCAGTGTCTAACGAGTATACATTAGCTGATGCTCGGGCTTTATATTCCTGAATTCTTGTCGGCTTTAGCAACTAGCACTTGTACGACTAGCAATTTTCTAATAACTCAGTCGCATACACTTCGGCCTCATCGGCCGAAATCCTATTCTCGCCATTCGGCTCTTTGTGAGCCGAATGTTCTTCAATAAAGGCGATGTCATTTTCTTTCACCTTTTTCCACTCTTTCTCTTGGCCCCATTGTAGCCGATTGTCATTATTGTTCTTGCAGAATTGCTCATATTGAGCAACCCGAACGCCTAGATCGAAGAGGTTGGCAAACTGTTGATCCTCGAAACGTCTTAAAGTGGAGTCCGTTGAACGCAATTTTCGCGAACTCGGACTCAGGCATCCTCACGAAACAACGATTTCTCACCGTCTTGAAGCGGTTAAGGTATTCCTCAATAGTTTCCCCGGCATTCTGCCGATACGATGCGATATCGGCAACCGACAATTCGGGCACGACCCGATAAAACTTCTCGTGGAACTTCGTCTCGAGCTCGTCCTAATCCCTGACAGAGTTGTGAGGCAAACTGGTGTACCATGAGAACGTCGTTTCAGTCAACGACATGCTGAATAGCCTCATCTTTAGGAATGGGTTGCTGACTATCTCTCGGCATTGGGCCATAAATCAAGCGATATGCTCGATGGTGTTCTCGTTCTCTTCGCCCGAGAACTTGTCAAACTTTGGCATCTTCCAGTTGGCCGGGTACAGATGGTCCGTATCGATATGAGCCGGATACGGAGACCTGAACACTGGCCGAATCGCCGGCCTGGGCTCTGTGCCGAAGGTGTTGCAGATTATTTCCTCCACATGGGCGTGGATGTCGGCGAGCCCTACTTGAGGTGCTGGAGCTGCCGGTTGCGCCAATGGAGGTGGTGGCCCGTATTGGCCAGCCTGATTCTGAGACGATCCCTACGGAGGGACCTACCCAGCGTACCTACCCCCAGCCGTTTCGGCGAGCCCGGCCTGAGGTACCTGAGCCGCCTTCTGTGCTGGTGGAGATGGTGGCCCGTAAGGGCCGGCCTAGTTCTGAGGTGGTCCCTGCGGAAGGACCTGCCCGCCGTTCCTACCCCCAGCCTGAGGCTGGATGAACGACAGCGGGGGAGGCAAAGGACCCCCCCAATAGTTCTCTTGTTGATGGCTGATGTTCTGCCCTATCGACCCTGCTCCCGTCTGGTACGAAATCACCTGCGGCTGTACTGCCCCCAGCGGCTGCGTCACTTGATAAGTAGTCGTCGACGGTGCGACTTGTGGTCGCACTGTCGACATTGTTGGCGCCATCATAATCGATTGCGTTGGCAATTGCTGGGGTGTTGTGGAGATGTATGCTCCACTGTATGGCTCTTCATGGGCCACTGTTTGCCCAAATCGAGCCGTATTTTCATTCGGGGCCGTTATCGCGGCCAACATAGAGTCGAACTGGGAGTCCTGCGCTTGTCGGTTTCTTTTGAGGGACACTTGTGTCCTCTCTATATTATCCAACATTCAAGCCATTTGCCCAAATATCTGAGCTAAGGACGGCTCCTGTGGTCCCGACCTTCCGCTGGTCTTCGGAACCTCTAGTATCATCGGTGGCGGGTCATCCGCGTGTCCGACGTTACTGGATTGAGCGTTCCCTGTATGTCTGGGAACGACTCTGTTTCTGAGGTTCAAGTTGTTATCGTCTGACATTGTAACGGCAGAAGAAGGAAAAAGTTAGCTGAGAGTCCTACCGAGCGTGCCAAGAAAGTTGTTGGGGCCAAAAATATATCGCGCTGGCCATTGATCAGGCTCGGTCGTCGATCGGCCCCATGGGGTGACCCTCGAGATGTGAATGCGCCGCATGCCAAAAGGATCTAGCGATCGGGCCGAGGAGGGATTCGCTCGGCCTGGTTCTTCTCAATCAAACACTCACAGAGTTCGGCCTAAATCAGCCGAAGTGGGGATGGAGACAAAGATTTGGCATGGCTAAGGAGCCGATTAGGAATTTGTAATGATTATGTGGGTGATGAATAATATGGATCTGAATAGGGGAAAAACCACCTAGAGGGTGGGTGAATAGGTGTAAACAATAAACACGCCAAATCGTTGCGTAAAGAATAACCCAATGCGGAAAATAAATAAAGTACGCAAGATTTACGTGGAAAACTCCATCACCGGAGTAAAAAACCACGGGACCGATAACACGGCGAAATTCACTAAGATTAAACACGTACAAGGTGATTTACCGTAACCCTACGACTCAACCTTTTCATACGCTCCTAGTTGATCTTCTCCGCACGCTCCGAACGCTCCTCGAATCCACGATTTGCGTCCCAACGCCGAATCCACGACGTTCAACGTCGAATTCACGACGTCCAACCGAATCCACGGTCTTCACCAATGCGACACGTCTCGATCACACGAACGCGTCTCGCTCCGAATCCAGGAGAGCGGTAGCACTATGAATCCACAAGGCCACGCGAATCCTCGCGCCGATTTTTGGTAAAATCGTTGTTTTGATTATTGGTGATGATCCTCCGAATACTTAGATCAATGATAGACAAGAAATACCATCTAAGTATTCATCAATTTGATTCTACAAAAAATAGGAGTTTTGAAATCCTAGAATCAAATTGAACAATATAGATGAAGAAACATGAATTTAATCATGTTTTCCTTTCTTCTCTATATTTGTGGATTTTTTTATAATTTTGCGATTATCTCGATTAATTCTCGGTTTTTCCTAAATAGGGTGTATTTATAGGTTAGAAACCTTTGGAAATAGATAAGCATCAAAAAAACTGACTAAACAGAATTTTTCCCGCACGGCGGTCCGGACTGGATTTGGCTGATCCGGACTGTCGTCTCTTTTTCCAGAAGATTTTTTGAAAAACGCAGTTCGGGGTCCGAACTGAAACAGGGGAGGTCCAGACTGTTCATGCAATTTTGCAGAATTTAAGGTTCGGGGTCCGGACTGAAACAAGGGAGGTCCGGACTGTTCATGCAATTTTGCAGAATTTAAGCTTCGGGGTCCGGACTGAAACAGGGGAGGTCCGGACTGGAAAAATTGCATTAACCAAACCATATTCGGGGTCCGAACTGGACGTGGCTGGTCCCGATCCTGAACTTCCAAAAAGTCCAGTTTTTGATTTTTATGCGATTAAAAATCATCCAAGTGTTTCTAAACTATAAAAATGTATTCGGATCACCAGAATTATTTAGTTAAACGTACCTGATCCTTTTGAATTCATTCTTCTTGAGATTGATGTAGTTGATTCACAATCCTTCATCTTCAATCTTCCAGATATTTGCCACTTCACGAAATACGCCAAAACAAAATTCTTAACAGATTAGAGTGGAGTTACAAGAGTAAATTACAAGTTAATCTAATCCTAGAAAATGCGGTAAAGTTATCTAGGAAAGCAGTAGATGCAGGTATTAAAAGGTATGAAAAAAGAGGGATGGTCCTAGCTTCCGAGGTTGCAGAACCCCTTTTCCTTCGTTGGTTCGGGTATTTATACACTCCCGAACCAAGCGTTATACTCGCCGATTTGAATAATCGGCGTGATTTGGGGAGAATCATCATAAATTCCTCAACTACTTCCTTTTGAGTCGAACTTCCTCAAATAGGATATATAGTAGCCATTTTTTCGTCCAAGTCCATCCCCTTATAAATGCACCGAAGCGTGATCTTCGACGCTTTCCAATGCTGGGCGCTGCTTGTCGTTCCAGAATCTGTTACGAGATTTGCGTCCACATCTCATACTCTTTCCTTCCAAGGTCTTTTCTTCTGTGGCTTGAGCAGCCGAGAGTTGACCCTGACTTTGCCTTTTCGTCGTTCGACTGAGACGGTTTGATATTTGCTTTCGGCCGAGGTCAGTTCTCTAGATAAGCCGATACCCTTTGTCACGCCCCGGGGTCGAAACTGCGACCCGGGCCCGCCAATAGATCCGCCGCCCATACGGGAAGCCCCGTATAGACGAAGCGTCTAACATGCAAAAAAGAAGGATACTAAAGCTATATAGATATCAGAGCTGAAAAGTAAACTACTGAAATAAGAAATAATACAACTGTCAAAATGTACAAATCTGAACCTCACTACAAAAGTCACTCAAAATAAAACTCTCAAAAGTAACTAACTACTAAAGTCCAGCAGACTGTACTACTAAGCTCCAAAAAGTGGTACCGCTATACTCCAAGAACGGGTAGAGAACTAGCTCGCGACTCTCTCACCTCGATCAGCAACAAAAGGATCAGCAACAGGAGCAGCAGGAACTGGAGAAAGGGTCCCCGGGGAAAGACACCACAGCGGGTGTGAGAACTACATCCCACAGTAGTTCTCAGTGGGTACCGCTACCAAGCCCGACGGTCTGCCCACTAAGTCTACTAGAGGCATAAGATAACAGGAAAACTGTAATAATAAAAAGATAAGCTGGAAAGAGTCTACAGCTATCATGCCTCTATTTACAATGCTCAAAGGGTGATACAGATGAAAATGATGCATCTACTAGCTCTCAAAATACAGTCACCCAATCTACACTGACTGCCACATAGGGTCCAGTCAAACCTGCGCCCACCTACGGCCATTACATCCAAGGAGGACCGGACTTACGTAGGGCGTCCGTGACTGCCAAAACTGGCCCAGCCAGAGGGACTGCGTCGACAAGTCGCGATAGCAAAGTAACAGGCCCAACTCCGGAGTGGCACTCGAGGGGCGCGACCCCACCGAGGAAAATATCTGCGCATCTCTGTCGAGCTCAATATGGCTCATGCAGGTTATAGTCCAATCCACGATCAACAAGATCGACAGTAACCAACAAATCACATCTCTAACTCACTGGCTGGAAATACTCGACAGCCGGAACCACCGTCAACCCGACGGCTCCCACAACAGGACATCAACCCAACATGCAAACTCACTAACAGGGTATACTCCACAGCTGACAACAATGAAGGATCCGGGAACTCTGAAAAACTAGAACCTACAACCCAAATCAAACAAGAACAGGCTCTAGGCATAGCCTCTCGTTGTTCTCGACCCAAAGAAAAGGCAGCCCTTAGAACCCAGACCACTCGAATCCTCTCGAGTAGGGAAGTTTACAGTAAAATGTGACATTTATTACTGAAAACTATTTTTTCACTCAACCCACGCGGGGTGAGGACTAAAAGTAGTTCCTTTTTGAAAATCCATCTTGATTTGAAGAAAATCCATTTTTAATGATTTTTAGTTCTTTTAGGAAAAACTGGTTGAAAACAAGTTTTTATACCCAAACCCCGAAGAGCTAATGCCTTCGTCCAATCAGACAAGAACAGACTCCGGCGACCCTTCGATATTTGGAAGAAAACATTAGTTGACTAAAATCATGTGTGTGTCCAAAAGGTTCTGGGTTCAAGGTCCTGCTATCACTGGTATACTATTACCACTAACACAGTGGCAACACATAAAACAGAGAAACAAGACATCTCGGGACCACCGTTCACCTAAACGGTTCCGGCCACAGATAAACGACCAGCTACATCTACCAGACTCCACTCTGCCCCCAAGCACGAGTGTAACATGCATCCCACACTAAGAGAAATCCCGACCACTCGGGCCACTACCCGGGCGAGGATAACACTATGTCCAGGAATAGAATAAAAAGTATGGATGTCTAAAGCATAAATAAACCTAGCCCAAGTGAGGGTTTTTTACTAGTCTGGTTACACATGTAACATATTACAGGGTGCTAGGTCAAGTTCCAAAAGTAGCGTTTAGTTTAACTAAAGCAAGATCAGGGAACATTAACCAACATGATTTCAATAACAACACAGGAAAGACAACATTTCTCTAACATGCATTCTAACATATCTCACAATCATGCATGCTTTCTATACAACAGAATTAATGAACCGTCCACCGGTTTTGGAGACGAAGCAACCCACCTGAAGCGCACATCAATCCAAGATCCAAAAAAGGTTGAAACTGAACGGGGACAAATCCTCGGATTCCCACGATTCCAACGGGTCCAAAATCACCCAAAAACACCTCCTGGGTACAAAGATATGGTCCAAACATTGCAATAAGCAAATATTCCCACAAACACAAACTGCTGTCAAATCAGTCCAGAAAATGGTTAAATACCACCTATGAGATAATCTTCAAAAATTCCAATGAAAATACAACGGCGATCCTCGCGAAGAGTAGATGTCGATCGAGTCCTCACATATTGAAATCCGATATCCGAGTGCAGAGATAAAAATCCGACAAGCCTCCGCTATCCAGAAAAACCACCAGCAGAAAAGGGGTTCAAAGATGCCTCGTAAACCATGCCAAGAGCTCAAAATGAAGCAAGGTGATCAACACAAAAATCGAAGGCCTACCTCTCATGAAACCGATGCCATAAAAATCATCCAAAAATTCCATTGGAGTAGCTCTGTGGACCTCGTGGACTAAAACGCGACGGAAATAGGCCACCGAAGAAGAAACGTCGCACTGCGCCGAATCTCCAAAGCCGTCGATGTCGCGCCCTCCAAATATTCTGAAACTCCCTCGAGAGATGCAGCAAAAGATGAGGAAGAAAGTTGCTTGAGGGCTCAGTCGCAGAGGAGCTCGGGAAAAGCCCAAAAAACCAAGGTGAAAGGCTATTTATATCCCAAGCCCACCAACAAAGGGGGTTCGGATTCGGGCGCCGGATTCGGGCGCCCGAATCCGGCCCAAGCCCAACACTGTGCGCGCCCGAATTCCCCTCGGCGCACCACGTCACCAGCTCCGCGCCCCGTGCGCCCGCCAATCGCGGCGTGCCGCGTGGCGACGCGGTCCACGGCGGGAACCGTGGGCCGCTGTTCACGGCGGCCCAGCCGGGTCGCTGTGCCCGCCGATGGGCGGGCGACACGTGGCCTGGCAGGGTCCACGGTGCACCGCGCCCAGCGTGCTGTCGCGCATGCGTTGACCGTCCAATCAGCGCGCGACACGTGGCACGCCCGCCGTTGGCTAGTCCCGGTGCACGCCAAAATCCGTGGACCGCGCTACCCGCCGCCGCGCTCCGCCGCTGCCCGTCGCCGCCGGCGCTGCCCTGGCCTGCCGGAATAGTAAACTATGCCTTGAAATCCGTGTTTTGGCATCTAGGCTCCGAAAAACACAAGTAAGTAGTCCATTTTTATCGTTTTCGCGCGCTGAGTCCAAATCCGATGTCCATTTTGCCAAATTCCACTTCAAAAATTTGTCAAAGGCATCCGGACAGGTATTCTTAATCCAAATTTCGTGCCGGGTTCAAATCTGAGGTCCAATTTGCGCGCAACCAACTCCAACACACAACATAGGCCTCTAGAAGCCACAATTCACACTGCGAAAGCTCTGCGGAGATCCGGGTCATCACACCCTTCGTTGGTCGCTTCTCCTGGTAGCTGATGCCTTCAGCCGATGCCGTGTGCTATGTGTCGCGCGCTCACGTGACCGAGGCTGGTCTTGGTCAAGACGCGGTTCCCCCTCTGCTAATTTATTCCATTATCGGCTGATGCCCTTATTAGATAGTATATGTCACGTGTCACTCCCTTAAATAGCAAAATTTTTGGTCCCAACAGCCTGCCACACGTGCGCCACGTGTACACTACGCGAGCGGGGTGGGTGTTGTGGTCCACTTTCTACTAAACACGAGGAACCATTCTCCTTGTTTATTAGACACGAGGAATGGTTTACCGTGTGTAGACACGTTAAACCATTCCCCGTGTTCTTCCTTTTTCCCAGCCACTTAGAAGAATTCTTTTAAATTTCAATTTATATAATTTTTAAATATAAAGAATACAAACAAACTTTGAAACAACAATTAAATATAATAATGAACAATATGAACAATCGATACTTGATGAATATCACATTACATCACCTCACATCAATACGAATATAACAATATATATCATCATGAAATAATAGAATATGGATAAAAGATACAAATCGATAAAAGATAAATACAAATAAAAGATAATACAGAGAAAGAGTGCGGCAGTAGAAGAAAAGGGAAGAAGAAAGGGATTCGTATATTGTATCGAACACGGTGAATATTTCACCGTGTTCAACTTACTCCACCACAGTACCGCCCGCGTGGCGCACACATGATGCACGCGTGGCAGGTATAGGGTCATTTTTGTAAATTATAATTTTGTACGCCCAAATAAAAAATTTTTATAGGGCAAAATGCAAAAAAACTCATATTTAAATTATAACTAGTCGAATTTTAGAATAAGCATCAATCTAATAAATTTATTCAATATTTATTATATATATTTAATTTTTATTTCTCTCTTTCATTGTATTTAATTAAATTTTATCCATTAAATTATAATTAAATATATATATTTAAATATAATCTAATTAGAATATTATTTTATAATAATTCGTAAATATTTAATTATTCTTTAATTTAATTAGATATTAATTTTTTTTGTAAATAATTTTTAAATTAGTATAATATCACATCACTTTCCACTAAGCTGTTTAATGCATTAGACATATCCTTTTATTTTGGATGCACGGAATTTTATATAAATCTATTATCATTTGGTAGTATAGCCCAATATTAAATTTTTTAATATTGAATTAGATCTCTTCTAATCAATAAATAAAATAATTTGATTTAAATTATTTTTATTTTTTTTTACTTTTCGTAAGTGACACCTATCCGTAAGACAATTCAAAATTGCGATCAAGAATGAACCTTTCTCTTACAGTTTTCTTGTGACTAATTCCTTTTAACACACAACGTCTTGATCGAACTAAAGTTATGATTACTTACTTGCCAAACCTTATTATTTAATCATATGATTAGAATATTTAAAATCGATTCAATATTGTAATACACTCAGAAAACTCTTTCCACACATCATGTACCATGGCCAAGATTTTTTTTTTTTTTATTGAGTCCGATTGTTTATATAGAACGTTCTCTCTCAACATTGAGAATGCTGAATTTTTTATCACGCAATCACATACCTCCCGTCGACATTTATTTTGAATTGCGTCTGAAAAGTTTTTCACATAATTATAGCAAAAAAATAGTCGTTGGCAATTATGGAATCATGTAACTGTTCAATTAAATGATTACGCTCAGTGTACTTGTTCGCTAACAAGTTTCTATATGCTCGGTTCAATTAAGGTTTGAAATGCCGCTTCGTGCACGGGGCATCATGGTACCCGTGCAGTACAGTACAAGGCGGCACGTACCGTGCCACTAGTGTAAGAGCACGGTACATGAGGGTTCTACTGGGCCCCCTTGCTGCAATACCCAATAAGCGAGACAGCACAATACCCTTTTGGATATCACAACACCCTTTTGGGTATCACGGCACTACGTCGTTATCTTTTGGGTACCACGGTATTATGCCATTATAGGGTTTTTTTTTTTTTGCTGGGGAGCCTTTGTTTTTTATTCGTTTTTTTTTTTCCAAACATCTCACTCATCTCTCTCTCTCTCTCTCTCTCTCTCTCTCTCTTTCCCTTTCTTCTTACGTTACTTTTTCTATTTTTTAATTCCTACTTTATCTTCTTTCCTACTTCGATTTTAAAAAAAAATTTAAAAAAAGAAAATCAAATATTTATTTATTAGGTAAGTAAAAAAAATTATAATTTAAATTTTTTTATATATTTTAAATATTTTTAATTTATAAATCTTTTTTTGAAGAAATATAAAATTAGATAATTTTTTTATCTATAGTTTACAAAAAGTTAAAAATAAATTTACTTGATTTAATTATTATATTATTTAAAATTTAATTATTTTGGATAGATTTAATATTCTATATGAGATTTGCGATAAAAATATTTTTACTTTTAAAAATTTTATTTTTAGATTTAAAAACTTAAAAACTAAATTAAATCAATTGATACTTAAATTTATTTAATTTATTTATCATATTATTTATTACTAAATTTTTATGAATAGATTTAATAATTTTTTTACTCATAGTCTTGTTAATATAATTATCATGTGATCCCTTAATTGCATCGGCATGAATCAATTTTACAAATATTCATTAACATGTTAAGAAAAAATAATTATCTAATTTTGTATTTTACAATTTTTTTATATTTCAAAAAAAGTCAGATATAATCACAAATATTTTAAAAGTTAATCAATTCAAATAATTTTTCTACAAATTTTAAAAAAGAAAACTTATTTTCTTTAAATTTTTAATAAATATTTTATAAAATAAAAAAATAAATAAATAAATTATCGGTATAATTGTGGTCTTATTTTGATTGCTCTAGTCATCATATAATCTATTGTGAAATCAATATATAGATTTTACAAATTTTTATATAAATTTTGAAAAAAGTATAATATTCTGTAACTTAATTTATTAATTGGCGACTGTAGTAAGCTATATGTCATGCCCTGGGCCCACAGTGGAAGTCTCCGGGGAACGCAACAGACTCGCCACGTGTGCGAGGACGCACCTTACACACGCGAAGCGTTCGAAGCTAACCCGTATGAGAACTAAAAGTTTACAACTAAAATGTATCAGAGTATATGTAAAATCTAAAACATCAGCTTGTCACGCCCCGGCATCAAAACTGCGACCCGGGCTCGCAAACAGATCCGCCGCCCATACGGGAAGCCCCGTATAGACGAAGCGACTAACCTGCAAAAAAAGAATACTACACTAAACAGATATCAGAGCTGAAAACTAAACTGCTAGAAATAAAATAAATACAACCCAAGTCCTCACAACTACATAAGTCTCTCAAACTAAAAAAAAAAAAAGAAGAAAGAGTACAAGTCTGAATCTCACTACAAGGATCTCTCAAAATAAAACTCTCAAAAATAAAAAGGGGATACATCTACACTCTCTCGAAGACAACTGGTAGGGATCTATCTCGCGACTCCCTTACCTCGATTAGCAGGATCAGCAACTGGAACAGCAGGAATAGGAGTAGAGGTCCCTGGGGAAAAATACACCATGGCGGGTGTGAGAACTACATCCTACAGTAGTTCTCAGTGGGTGCCGTCAACAAGCCCGACGGTCAGCCCACTAAGTCTACTAGAGTCATAAAGTAACAAAAGCAATACTGAAAGGAAAAGAGCTGGAAAAATAACTCTACAGCTACTATGCCTCAATCTAAATGCTCAAGAAGTGGAACAGATGGAAACATGATGCATCTACTAACTCTCAAATACAATCACCCAATCTACACTGACTGCCACATGGGGTCCAGTCAAACCTGCGCCCACCTACTGCCGCACATCCACAAGAGGACGGGTCTACCGTAGGGCGTCCCTGACTGCCAAAACTGGCCCAGCCAGTGGGGCTGCGTCGACAAGTCGCGATAGCAAAGTAACAGGCCCAACTCCGAAGTGGCAATGGAGGGGCGCGACCCCACCGAGGAAAGTATCCGCGCATCTCTGTCGAGCTCAATATGGCTCATGCAGGCTATAGTCCAAATCACAATCAACAAGTTCGACAATACCCAAATCACCTCTCTAACTCACTAACAAGGAACACTCGAACAGCTGGGACCGCTGTCAACCCAATGGCTCCCAGAAAGAATATCAGCTCGACATGCAACTCACTAGCCGAGTATACTCCAAAACCGGCAACAAGGAAGGGTCCGAGAACCCCGACAGACTAGAACCTACAACCCAAATCAAACAAGAACAGGCTCTAGGCATAGCCCCTCACTGTTCTCGACCCAGAAAAAAAGCAGCCCTTAGAACCCAGACCACTCGAATCATCTCGAGTGGGTAAGTTTATAGGAAAAAGGTGACATTTATTACTGAAAGCCATTTGATCTGAGAGAAATCCATTTTAAATGATTTTTAGTTCTTTTAGGAAAACAATTTGAAAACAAGTTTTATATTCCAACATCGAAGAGCTAATGCCTTCATCCAATCAAACAAGAACAGACTCAGGCGACCCTACGATGCTTGGAAGAAAATATTGGTTGACTAAAATCATGTATGTGTCCAAAAAGGTTCTGGGTTCAAGGTCCTGCTATCACTGGTATACTGCTGCCACTAACACAGTGGCGACAAAAGAAATGAAGAACACAACATCCCGGGATTACCGTTCACCCAAACGGCTCCCGCCACAGCTAAAAGACATGCTACAACTACCAGACACCACTCTGCTCCCAAGCACGAGTGTAACATGCTTCCCACACTAAGAAGAATCTCGACCACTCGGCCCACTGCCCGAGCGAGGATGACACTATGTCCAGGAATAGAAGAACAGTGCGGATGTCTAAAACATAAATAAACCTAGCCCAGGTGAGGGTTTTCTATTAGTCTGATTACACATGCAACATATGACGGGGTGCTAGGTCAAGTTCCAAAAATAGCATTAGTTTAACTAAAACAGGATCAGGAAAATAGCAACTAACAAGATATCAAACATGATTCAGGAAAGATAGCATCTCCCTCTCTAACATGCATCCTAATCCATCTCATACATGCATGTTCCTATATTATAGAATTAGTAGGAAATCCACTGGTTTTGGAGGCGAAGCAACCCACCTGAAAGGGCTAAACTGTCCATAGTCCCAACATGCAGAAACTGTACCGGGACAATCCACAGATTCTCACAAATTTAACTGCCCCAAAAACTCCCACAAATACCCCTGGATACAAAAATAGAGTCCAATATTACAATTTATACTACATTTCAAGAGTGCTGTCCAAGTTGAAACTTCATTCCCAAAGAAGTAATATATTCACCTGCAGAAAGGACTCTGAAAAATCCAACAAAAATACTGCTACGATCGTCGCGTCGAGCCCTTCGAAATGAGTACCTGCACGTCCCAATCCAAGCCCCGTAGGCCGAGTTACGAATTCCACAACACGGTAAGCACGAAACCCCACAACATAACAACTGTAACACCATGCACAGATAAGGGGGAAAACATATACCTTCGGGCAAGCCTCAAAAAAATCCCAGAAAAATACAGTGATGATCCTGGCGACACGTAGATGCAAAAAAGTGTATAGGCACGCCTCAATCCGATGCTCGAGCGCGAAGATATAGCCGAAACATCCGGCGCTGTCCCAGAAATCCTCACAGAAAAATGGGGTCCCAGTAAGCTCGGAAAAACTCCAAGAAAAACCCAAAATGAGGGGAAGCTGAAAATACCAAGATCGTAGCCCTACATGTTGCGGATCAAACAGCACAAGAATCGCTCGAAAAGGTTGTCAGAGTAGGCCGAGGGAACTCGCGCACCGAAACGCGACGGGAGGAAACACCGGCGAAGGAACGTCGCGACGCGCCAAAGAAATGGAAACCTCGAAAAGCATGCCACGTAAAATCCCAGAAATCTTTAGGTGGATGCTGCACAGGGCGAGGAGCAACTTTGCTTTAGGGTCCGAGCAGAGAAGAGGCTCGAAAACGCGGAAAAGAGGAAGAAGAAGGCGGCTCGGGTCCTTAAATAGGCCTCACAAAACAAATCTCAAAATTACGCCCGTGTCCTCGGTTCCGGGCGCCCGAATCAATCGGGCGCCAACAGTGCGCCGATTCCACTGCCCCGCGGAGCGCCCGAATCTATCCGGTTCCGCCACGTCACCCGCCAAACAGCGAACAACCAATCTGGCCATCCACCTAACGCCGCGTGGCCACTGCGGACGCCGACGCGTGGCGCGCCCTCGCGCGGGAAACGCGGTCAACGCGCGCCTGCGCCCTCTGCACGCACGCGCCCCGAGGTCGGCTACACCAGCTCTGTGGACCCGGTCCACTGCACCGGCCTACTGCCTGCTGCCACCAGTCCCTTGGCAAACCAACGGGAAAGTGACACGTGGCACACGCTCCCGTGCACCGCGCGCCTGCCCGCGCGCCTGCCCACGCCCGCTCCGCCGCCTGCCCGAGCCCGCTCCGCCGCTGCTCGACGCCGCCGCCGCCGCTGCTCGCCGGTCGCCGGAACAGTGCCAAGTGCCTCGAAAACTGTGCGTGTCATCCGAACTCCGAAAAATTCAAGTAAATAGTCCGTTTTCATCATTTTCGCGCGCTGAATCCAAATCCGATGTCCATTTTGCCAAATTCCAACTCTAAAAATTGCTGAAGGCATCCGAAAAGGCGTTCTTTTATCCAAACTTCGAGCTGAGTCCAATTTTAATATCCGTTTTGCGCGAAACCACTTCTAAACATTCGACAGGTCCTCCAATTACCCACGTGATCCCTTTTTAAGCCCGAAGTCCAACATTTGTGTCCAAATTGCGTACAAACACCACCGACACACCACGTAGGCCTCGGCAAGCTGCCAAACAACCAGTAAACCCATCGCGGGGATCCGGGTCCTCACATCCTCCCCCACTAAAAGAAAGTTTCGTCCCCGAAACTAAAACACACCACAACAACAAGACCAACCCGAAAAAAACAACACAAACAAACAAGAAAGGTAAGGCCCCACCAGCAGGAAAGTCATCAACCCCAACCCTCAATTTAGAAAACAGCTGAAATTAGCGAAAAGTCTGAAAATTCTGAAAGGCCAGTGCCTTCGCCCTAATCAAACAAGAATATGTTTGGGCACTGTCTCCATTTCTGGAGCAGCCTTTCGAAGTTTTCGTCCCATTCGTAAATTTCAGCACAAAGGCAAGAAAAAGGTGAGAGAAGTGTTGATGCCGTTCCTGCTGTGGCTACAAAAATGAAGCTACAATCTAACCAAGACCTCTAAGGACACAACCTCTAGTCCTAAACAGACAATGCTCCCGAGGTGGCGTCTGTCCAATGCCGCTGAAGCCGACGTTGCAGGAAGGATACTTCGGCAACCCGTGAAAATGAACTCCTCCTATCCAACTCGCGGAAGGGTGACTGCTCTCATTCCACAATCAGTCGTTGCACGATACCGCACCAACCGGTCCAACCCATGTGTTCAATCAAAGTCTTGGAGCTGTCCCTGAACCGACACACCTACCGGTATAATCCCAAGTCTAAACTGTACTGATCATGCACCGCAATTCTCTACTCATAGGATACCGTCAAGAATCTAACCGCTAATGCAAGTAGTGATAATCCTATCTCTTATCCATGCAAATGCCCTACTAACACATGCAGGAAAAACAGCAGTACAGGGATGCTCAAATTCAACTGGCAGAAAAATAAAATCATACCTGCGGCGTCACAATCTGCTGCCAGGGTGCCCTCCACCAGGGCTGCGTAAACCCGTCCACTAGGTGCTGAAGATCGTCGTCCCGTCTGTCCCGAAGTCGTGATCCACTCTGTCTGACGGTATGCCGGAGGGGCTTCTGCTTCCTGAACAGGCAAGGGAGGTGCTGAAGCAAGAGGTCGCACTGACAGAATGGCTCGGGGACAAGCTGCTCGAAAATGTCCCAACTCTCCACATAGGAAACACCGTCCCTGTCTCTGGTCACACTGCGACGGTGGATGAGGCCCGCCACAGATAACACACCGATCCTGCCGCTGATGCCGATACTGTTGCTGACGGGGGTATGCTGCTAAGACTGCTATCGTTGTTGCTGCTGCTGATACTGCGGCTGCTGCGGGGGCCCACCTGATCTCTGGCGCCTCTGAAACCCACGATCCTCAGGGTGAGATCGTGGAGGTCTCGGAGGTCCCTGCCGACTCGCCTGTCCCTCGTCATCATGTGCTGGGCGTTTCGCCCCCGGAATCACTACGGGAGCTGGAGCCACCTCGTCCATCACCGCCACCCCGCGCTCAACATAAAGTGTCTGCTCCATATACGCATCCAAAGTCTGCAGTCTGCAGGAACGGACGAACTGATAAATCTCCCAGCGCAAATCTTGCTCAAACATATAAATTCGATGCGCCTCGTCCCTGGCCGCGTGTAGTACACAGGCCAACAGCTGGTTAAAATCTGCAATGTACTCGTGCACGGGCCGATCTCCCTGTCGGAGATTCTTCAACTGCTCCTCCAACCTCTGCCGAACGCTCTCCGAAAAGAAAGCTCCAAGAAGTAGAGTGCGGAACTCCGCCCAGGTAAGAAGCTGAGCCCCAGGCGGACCAGCAGGTCGAACACGCCGCCACCAAGCCTCGGCGTTGCGCTCCAAGATGTTCGTCGCCAACAGTAACTGATACTGCTCTTCAATAAACATACTCTCGAAGTGTCGCTCCATCGCCGTGATCCATGACTCTGCCTCCCACGGCTCCGAACTCTGCCCCGAAAAATGTGGTGAGTTAAACTGATGGAACATCAACAACAAATCAACCACCTCACGCTGCTCTGCAGGGGTCAACTGTGCTGCCGTCCCGGACGGCTGTCTACTGGTAACCGGTGCAATAGGGGGTGCCTGCGCTGCTGGTACAACTGGGGGTGCCACGGCTGGCGAAGGAGGTGCGGGAAAACTCTCAGGGGGTGCTACAACAGGCTGTACTCTCTGCTCCAACATGCGCATCATCCGGTCCATGGTCTCCTCCTGGCGCCGGAGAGTCTCCTCCTGGCGTCGTGAAGTCTCCTCCTAACGTCGGAGAGCCTCTGACAAATGGGCCATCTGAGCCCGAAGCTCCTGTACCTCAATCTGCTGACCCTGTGCTGGCTCCTCCTGCTTAGGCTCATCGGAGGAGGAAGGCTGTGAATGCGTCCACATCCTACGTCGGGGAGGCATCGTGCTCACCTGCAGCAACATTCAAACATCAGGACAGAACCAAAACAACACTCGACCTAATCTAGAGAAAGTCAAAGACATGTCCCCCTTCCTGTAGCACTATGTTGTCTGCAGCCAACATAGTCGCCACCGAGAGAAGACATGTTAATTACTCATCCCATCCCTTGGGTGAGTTAAGGACTCAATCAGGACTCTCGCTAACAATCACGGCTCTCACGTGAATCATCCTAGGGTCCAACCACAAGCCTAGGGTTTCTAAGTCCACAATGACCTACATCCTAGGCTCTGATACCACTCTAATCTGCCACGCCCCGGCGTCGAAACTGCGACCCGGGCTCGCCATTAGATCCGCCGCCCATTCGGGAAGCCCCGTATAGACGAAGCGACTAACCTGCAAAAGAAGGATACTACACTAAACAGATATAAGAGCTGGAAAGTAAACTGCTAGAAATAAAATAAATACAACCTAAGTCCTCACAAATACATGTTGGGTTATATGTAATACGGATCTAAATAGGGGAAAAAACACCTAGAGGGGGGTGAATAGGTGTAAACGTATAAACACTCAAAAAAATCATTGCGATAAAACCCAATGCGGAAATAAAAATAATACGCAAGATTTTTACGTGGAAAACTCCATCACCGGAGTAAAAAACTACGGGACCGATAACATGGCAGAAATCCACTAGAATTAAAACACGTACAAGGTGATTTACCGTACACACTTACGACTCAACCTTTTCCATACGCTCCTAGAGGATCTTCTCCGCTCGCTCCGCGACGCTTCTCGAATCCACGATCTGCGCCCAACGCCGAATCCACGGCGTCCAACGTCGAATCCACGACGTCCGACCGAATCCACGGTCTTCACCCAATAGCACCCTTCGAATCCACGAACGTGCCTCGCTCCGAATCCACGAGAGCGGTTGAACCTTGAATCCACAAGGACACGCGAATCCACGTGCCGATTTTAGGGGTAAATCATTGTTTTGGGTGGTGATGATCCGCCGAATACTTAGATCAAAGATAGATCGGAAATACCATCTAAATATTCATTAGTTTGATTCAACTCGAGATATGAGTATGAAAACCTAGAATCAAACTAATCAATATAGATGAAGAAACATAGAGTATTCTCTAATGATTTCCTTTCTTCTCTATATGTGGATCTATAGCCGTATAAAATGATATATGAAAATGACGGCTATGTGGATTGACCCTAGAAAAAGAGTCATAGGGTCTATTTATAGGTTAGAAACCCTAGGAAGGAGATAAGAATCAAAAACCTAACATTTCTGGAAATTTTACGGACGGCGATCCGGATCGTATTGGCTGTGATCCGGATCGTCGTAACGAGACAGCCAGTTCCAGAAAAACGAAGGTTCGGGATCCGGATCGAAGTGCATGATCCGGATCGTTCATACAGTTTACCAAACATCAACGTTCGGGATCCGGATTGCGAAGCATGATCCGGATCGTTCAAGGAAAATGGTAAACTCACTGTTCGGGATCCGGATCAAGAGACTACGATCCGGATTGATCTGGTGTATGAACGAACCACCTTCGGGATCCGGATCGAACAACCTGATCCGGATCCTGAACATGTCCCAAGTCCAGTTTTTGATTTTTATGCAATGAAGGATTCTTCCAAGTGTTTCTACACTACAAGAAGTATTCGGATCACACAAAATCTTTAGTTAAACATACCTGATCCTTTTGAATTCTTCTTTCTTGAGATTGAGTTAAATGATCCAACTTTCTTCACCTTCAATCTTCAAGACTTGAGACTTTCACGAAACTACGCCAACTCAAATTCCGTAACAATCTCCCCCTTTGGCGGTTTCGTGACAAAACATAGATCCACTAAAGAAAATTCAAAAAGATATTTTTGTTGCTATCACCATACAACAAAAATTTACAATGGAGATCCAAAAATTTAAAAACATGAGATAAACTCCTAAAACAGACTCTAGACTTAGACATCTGTACTCTCTGCACAAAGAAATCATTCTTGACAAAAGGAGATCGTTAGATACCTCAAGAATATTTAGCATACAAAACCTAGTACAGAGATAGAGTTTATCTAATCACCATGACATTTGAGAATTCAGATATGTAAGAGAATCAAAGTTAAAAACCAACATATCTTCTATGCAACTAAAAACCAAATGTCACAAGATGTTAGTCCAACATCAACTTGTTAGTTATATTACATGCCCAAATAGTTAGTCGAATAGTTAGTCGAGACATGCAAACAATCACACGATGAAAACCAAAAGTTGAAGTTGAGATCATACTTACCTTGATGTATACAAAATCTTCATCATCAAGATTTTCACAATCATTGTTCAATCATTGTTCTAAACTCTCTCATTGTTCTAAACTCTCTCCCCCTTTTTGTCACAAATAAAGCCAAAAATTACATAAGTGGAGAGAATGGTTAACAGTTTAAGTTCGAGAACTAAAAACTCAAATTAAAACTTAAAAACCTGCACAACAGAAGGATTTAAGCATATGCATAATAAACAGAAATTAGAAGGATACGGATTATTCAGACTCGTCTGAACTGATACAGCCGAGGATTTGGAAAATCTTCTTTATTCGCTTGTTCATTGTTGATTGATGTTTATTTACCTTCTTTATTTCTTCCTTTACCTCAATTAGTTCATTTGATATACGTTCTTGCTCGTTGGAGAGCCTTTGCTGTTCTTTATAGATTGAGGTAACAGATGCATCATCATCAGAAGTTGATTGTGGTGCTTCTTGTGCCGGAGGTGCTGGTTGAACTGGAGGAGCTGCTGCCGGTGCAGAGGTTGTTGCTTGTTGTCGTTGTTCGCGTTGCCGGTGAAGAGGTATGAAAGGTTCATCTGGCTTCGTCGAAAGAGACTTTACAAATGTTGTGTCATTGATCGTTCCTAAACTGTGCAGATAGGAACTCGCATTTGTGTCAGCTTTAAATTTGCGAAGAATGCGCATTATGATCATTGGAAAAGGTAGTCTCTCTGACGGATGAGCTTGCTCCACATATCGTGCCATCCTTGACCAGATGACGTAGGGAATGTTTAAGTTAGCTCCCATTGCTGCTGCGGGGTTTCCAAGTAGATAAAGGAATATCATTCTTTCCCACCGAAGAACCTTTGTGTTCATGTTTGGAATAATATTGTAACAAACAATGAGATTTAAGATGCGGTACTCTGGTCGTAGTTCTTTCGAGAAAACGGAGTTTCCTGTCGACCGAGTATCTGGAACACAGATTCCATCAACTACCACTCTCCAGGAGAAGGTGTTGAAGGCTTGATTCTTCAGGTAATGAGTGCCATCGGCTCGGGCGTCCATCCCTAGTACTTCACCAATTAGCTGAGGCGTTACTTTGATTCTGACATTCTTGACTAATGTTTGAAAATCCCGACGCCCGCTTTCCTGATCAACTAGATAGCAGGCATTCTGATAAAACATCCTCACTGAGTGAAGACAATACCCAGTGGTCTCCGGGAAATCGCAAATGGGAGCAAGACCTCTCTGGTCAAACAAAGTCCCGAACATCTGAGAACGTTGCGTTAAGGCTTTTACATCAACATGCCTTTCTCCAATGCATTCTCTGTTTTCAAAATCCTTTATTCTGGCCGAGCTGACAAAGTCTTGTGCAGGTGCTTGGCCAGCAGCTGGTTGCTCAATGGTGATTCCTCGAGCACTTCCTCTCTTTCGAGCAACACTTTTTCTTCTTGTCTTCCCTGAAGTTTCTTCCATTGGAGCTTTCCCTTTTTCAGCAGCAGTAGGCGGAGCCTTCGATGTTTCCGCAGGCGCTTTTCCCTTTGAAGCAGTGGGAACAGACGTTGCTTCAACTTGCAGTTCATCCCAATCAATTGATTCTGTTTCAGATTCTGTATCGGAATCATCTTTCGCTTTCTTCGCTTTCTTAGTTTTCTTAGCCCTCTTGGGCTTGACGGTGTCTCTCGTATGTACCATAGCAGCAAGTAGGAAAACAATCCAAGTGATCACCATTGCTAATGGTTTCGTGAGAAAAGAAATCCTGTGCGCAACAACTCAAGAACACATGAAAATTTGTTAATTTTCAAAAATAGAAAAATTGTACCCAAACAATCATAATCATGTAGAGAAGCTAAGAATCAAATTAGTTTTGCAAAAGGACTTTTAAAAATAGATCAATTGCATGATTTTCGAAAATCCTTATTATATGCCCTAAAACCGAAATTTTAGAAATCGAAGCCTAAAAATCCGTTAATCAGGAGAATACCTAGCATATAATCAAAACTAATCTACCCAGAGTTCTTATTTCAAAAGAAATTTGATCAAAAACCATCCACAAACAAAGTTGATCCAAGAAATTCATCACGTTTGATGAGGAAAAGAGAAAAACGGTGAAAAACCGAGATTTTGATCAATAAAACTTACTTGGAGTTGAAGAACCTGAGTTTGAAAGCTTCCAGGAAGGATGAAATCTAGAGAGAAAGGCTCTGGAAACTTTGGAACAAAAGATTGGAGTAAAGAAATCAAAAACCCCTTTCGTTCCTTATAAAACCTAGCCGCGATCCGGATCAGTTCATAACTGCGATCCGGATCGGCTACCCGCAGTGAGAAACTGCGTTCGGGATCCGGATCGGCAGATACAATCCGGATCGTCAGCCCGCAGAAGAATTCCTGCGTTCGGGATCCGGATCATCTAGCCCGATCCGGATCGGCCCCAACTTTTTCTTTAGAAAATTTCAGAGAAATTCAAGAAAAACCAGAAAAAGATTGTAAGCACAAATGTGTATCAACTTTAAACAAAAATCATCGTTTCATACAACAAGAAATAGATTATGCCCAATCTATCAATAATATCCAAAAATGAAACGAAAATTTACAAAAATTAAATCCCTTAAAGTTGAACACCTTCAACCACATCTAACTTGATCTTATGAGTAATGCCTTTATCAAATCATCAATTCAGTAAAGAAAATGAAATACAAAGATCAATAGATGTTTGAAATCCCAAATATAATAGATAATGTATCTAGACAATCTGTTGAAGAGAGTGGCTCTTTGAGCATCTTTCTTTAAAAACCCACCTTATACCAACCTTGAAATTTGACAGAGTCAAGTATTTCAACATCCATTTTACTTAATCAAAAATTTGAACAACCATGCTTGGTATACATGAGGTAGCTGCACACAATACTCGGACGACCGAGGTGGTAGCTCTTTCCTCCATGTGGTGGTAGTTTTCACACTCCTCATTGGGATGTAACTCTTTCCACATCTTTTGAGCATTTTACCTTTTCTAAGACTCCCCCTCAATTGGCTATCAATTATTTAAGATATAAAGTATTCAACCAAATATTGATCTCGATTTCATACTCGACTAAGCAGTCAAATAAGATAATGACTATACCAAGAGATCATAGAGAGAGATAAATTGACTTTGATCACTTTAGAAGATGATTTAATTAACATAAAGGATCATTGCAACAGTGAAATATTATGATGGCAAAAGCATAATAAATTTCTAAATGTGCGAAAAGATGCAATTAAAGTCAATTATAATCTATGCTCAATTTATGTCCTATGTACAAACATAGATAATGAACAAAACAAAAACAAATACAAAACCTATCCTAAGCAAAGATTTCAAAAAGAGGATTATTTCAAGGAAAGCATCCCAATTGCTTTTCGTAAATGAATAAAACGTTTTTGATCCAAAGGTTTTGTTAGAATGTCAGCTAATTGATCCTCAGTTGAAATATATGAAAGTTGAAGAGTATTTGATTCAACTAGCTCTCTAAGGAAATGATATCTAAGTTCAATATGTTTTGTTCTAGAGTGCAACACAGGGTTTTTAGAAATGTTAATAGCACTAGTGTTGTCACAAAGTATTGTTACCGAAGATGCTGAAATGCGGAAGTCGCTCAATACGCTTTTCATCCAAATGAGTTGAGTTGAGCAGCTTCCAGCTGAAATGTATTCCGCTTCGGCAGTCGAGAGTGCTATGCAGTTCTGCTTTTTACTGTGCCATGCAACAAGGCAATGGCCAAGATAGAAGCATGCACCACTCGTGCTTTTCCGATCATCCACTGATCCTGCCCAATCGGCATCTGAGTATCCAACAATATCCAAACTTGTTCCCATAGGATACCAAATTCCGAAATTAATTGATCCTCTGATATACCGGATGATCCTTTTCACCGCTTTCAGGTGAACCTCCTTTGGTGCTGATTGATATCTCGCGCAAATCCCAACACCAAAAGATATATCCGGGCGACTAGCCGTGAGGTAAAGTAGACTTCCAATCATACTTCGATACAATTTCTCGTCTACATTCTCACTATGTGATTCACTTCCAAGTCCCTTGTGGCTAGTTCCCATTGGAGTCGGAAAATCTTTACAATTTTCTAGATCAAACTTTTTGACCAACTCCATTGCATACTTGGATTGACTCAAGTGAATACCTTCATCATTTTGTTTAATTTGCAATCCAAGGAAATAAGTCAATTCGCCCATCATGGACATCTCAAATTCGCTTTCCATGGTCTCCGCGAATTTAGAAGCATCGTTATCTCTTGTTGCGCCAAATACAATGTCATCGACATAGATTTGTGCTACAATGAAATTGTTTTGATAATGCTTCACAAAGAGAGTCCTGTCAGCTCCCCCTCGAGTATAGCCCTTCTCCAAAAGGTGCTTTGTTAACCTTTCGTACCATGCTCGCGGTGCTTGTTTCAGACCGTAAAGAGCCTTTTTCAAACGAAAAACATGGTTAGGTTGTTTATGATCTACAAAACCTTTCGGTTGAGCCACATAAACTTCCTCATTTAAAAACCCATTTAGAAATGCGCTCTTAACGTCCATTTGAAATAATTTGATTTTAAAATGACAAGCAATAGCAAACAGTATACGAATGGACTCGAGTCTAGCTACAGGGGCGAATGTTTCGTCAAAGTCTATACCTTCTACTTGAGAGTAGCCTTGAGCAACTAATCGTGCCTTATTCCTGATGATAGTACCATCCTCATTTTTCTTGTTTTTGAAGATCCATTTGGTACCTATCACATTGTGTTGCTTTGGAGGCTTCGTTAATTCCCAGACTTTGTTTCGCTCAAATTGATGGAGCTCTTCCTGCATTGCTTTAATCCAGTAGTCATCCTGAAGAGCTTCATCTATGTTCTTTGGTTCGATTAAAGATACGTAGCAAGCGAATCCACAAACCAACTGCCTCCGAGTTCTGACTCCTTCTTGTGGATCTCCAATAATATTCGATTCCGGATGATCCTTGGAGATTCGTAACGTTTGTTGAAGCGGAGTACTCGGAGATATATGAGATGATTCCTGCACATCAGATACACTAGAAGAACCATTAGATGCATTATTAATATTGGAAGTATTATTATGAGAAGATGCACTAGCAGGAGAATCATCATCTAGAGAGATATCGAGGGTAGATTTTCCAGTTTCAAAGTGAAAAGCTTCATCTACTTTAACATTTATAGATTCTACGATCGTCTTAGATTCAATGTTAAATACTCGATATGCTCTGCTATTCGTAGAATAACCCAGAAAGATCCCTTCATCACTTCGAGAGTCGAACTTTCCAAGATTTTCTCGGTCACGTAAGATGTAACATCGACTCCCGAAGACACGAAAATATTTGATATTGGGTTTTCTACTACACCACAGCTCATATGGTGTATTTAAAGTTCCTGGGCGCAAGTAAACTCTATTAATGACATAGACAGCGGTGTTCACAGCTTCAGCCCAAAAGTGTAGCGGCAAATTCCGGCTATGAAGCATCACACGCGCCATCTCTTGAACAACCCTGTTCTTGCGCTCAACAACACCATTCTGCTGAGGTGTATAGGGTGCCGAGAATTCATGTTAGATTCCATTTGAAGTGCAAAAATCAATGAATTTTGAATTTATGAATTCTCCACCTCTATCACTTCTAACACGAATGATCTTTTCATTCTTTTCAATCATAATACGATGGCAACTCTCATGAAAAGAGTCAAACGTATCAGCTTTCTCTTTCAAAAATGCTACCCATGAAAACCGAGAGAAATCATCAACCAATAAAAAGATGTACCATTTACCTCCCAAAGATGGTTGACGAGTCGGCCAAAAGAAAAAGAAGAAAAGAAAGTAGTATACATAAACTACACAAGATTTATTCGACGAACGATTAAAGACAAGGAGGGGTTTCACCTTTGCATACCCAAACGTTTTGAGTTTTGGAGTATGTTGGCACTGGTTGAAAAGTTTTCCTCGATGAAGACGTCTTGCAAGATTGGTCTTTTTCTTTTGTCATCGTCTTGTTTGAAGTACTACCAATGTCCTTTTCTTTAGGAAAATCCTTCTTTGAGTTCCATGGAGTGAACTTGTTGGTAGCAGTTGCAAGATGTGGTTGATTTGATCTTTGAGCTCCAATCTTGCAATTTCTTCCAATGTGCCCTGCAGAATTACAACGAAAACATACCTTTGTGCTTGACGATTCTGAAGAGGATGAAGTAGGTTTGTTGTCGTTAGTTGTCATGATTTCCGGTGTCGGAGGAGGAGAAACCGACTGAGGCACAAAGACTGTCCCAACCGAACTAAAATTGTCTTCAGTTCGATTGTATCCGAGGCCGAACTTATTTGTTTGACCAAGACCAAGAAGTTTATCCAACTTACTCCTTCCTAAGGAAAATTGCTGTAAATCATCCTTGAGTTGGCAAATGGTCTCTGTCATTTCCAACTTTTCCCGTCGGGCCTCGCCGTAGAGCTTCAAGAGATAGTTTGCTTTGTTCATCATATCTATATAGTTCTTCTCGAGTTGCTCATTGGACTCTTGAAGGGAAACATTTTCTTTTATCAGTTTATCCCTTTCCACTTCAAGATCGGTCGAGAGAGAAGTTACCCTTTTACTTCTTCTTCAAGATCCTGCAATCTCCCTCTCAACCCCTTGTTTTGCTTAGCCGGTTTCTTTAAATCCCGTAAAGATCTGTGATAGGCTAGAGCAAATTCTTCACCTTCCGAATCATCCAATTCGTTGTCCGTTGCATTCTTTTCAACAGTGGAGTTGGACAACGACTCAGATGTATTTGCCATAAAGCACATGAAGGGTGAAGATACGGACGCGTGGAATGCGGTGGAGCTCTTTTCTTCATCACTCGAAGACGACTCATTTGACGTTGAGTTGTCATCCCAAGTGACGACTTGCATCGCCTTCTTCTTTGCCGGATACTTGTTAGGACACTCCGTTGCAATGTGGCCGTAGCCTCGACATTTGAAGCATTGTAGTTGTCCTTCTGAACTTTTCTTATCCTTTGAGAAGTTCTCTTGCTTTCTTGACTTGTAACTTGAAGTACCCTTGCCTTTGTTCGACTTTCCGAAGGATGGAGATTTGCTTGAATTACCCCTTCGAAAGTTGCGGCGAAACTTCCTTGTCAAGAGAGCGAGCTGCTTCTCAAATTCCTCCATAGAAAGGTTCTCGTCATCGTCTGAGGAGGACGTATCCGCGTCTTCTTCCTTAGTTGTTTTCAACGCATAACCTGAAGACTTAGAAGTGGATGCCTTTCCAGAAGAATTGTTAGTAGTAAATGTCATTTCATAAGTTTGTAATGAACCAACTAATTCTTCTACACGTATTTCGTCCGGGTGTTTAATAGTTTCAATGGCAGTAACCTTTGGGCGAAATCGTTCAGGAAGAGTTCTTAAGATTTTTCTTACAATCTTAAATTCTGGAATCTTCTCTCCCAGATTAGCACATGAGTTTACGATGTCTTGCAATCGTGTATAGTAGTCCGTGAAAGATTCATTTTCTGCCATTAAGATGGAGTCAAACTTGCTCGTAAGCATTTGCAGTTTCTGAATCTTCACGAGGTTAGTTCCCTCATGTGTAACCTGAAGAACATCCCAGATTTCTTTCGCAGTCTCACATGCCGAGACGCGAGAGAATTCAGTTTGAGATAAGGCATTAAAATAGCATTAATTCCCTTGCCATTGTAAGAAGATGAATCTAACTCTTCCTTGGTCCATTTCGACCTAGGTTTTAAGGTGCGAACATCACCATTAAATTCAGTTGGATTAGACCATCCTAATTCAATTGATTGCCACACCCGTTCGTCGATGAAAATTAAAAAGGCTTTCATCCGTACTTTCCAGTACGCATAATTTGTTCCATCGAAGAATGGGGGTCGGTTGATGTTTCCACCTTCAACCATTGTTTACAACCCTATTCCCGCTCTGATACCACTTGTTGGGTTATATGTAATACGGATCTAAATAGGGGAAAAAAAACACCTAGAGGGGGGTGAATAGGTGTAAACGTAGAACACTCAAAAAAATCGTTGCGATAAAACCCAATGCGGAAATAAAAATAATACGCAAGATTTTTACGTGGAAAACTCCATCACCGGAGTAAAAAACCACGGGACCGATAACACGGCAGAAATCCACTAGAATTAAAACACGTACAAGGTGATTTACCGTACACACTTACGACTCAACCTTTTCCATACGCTCCTAGAGGATCTTCTCCGCTCGCTCCGCGACGCTTCTCGAATCCACGATCTGCGCCCAACGCCGAATCCACGGCGTCCAACGTCGAATCCACGACGTCCGACCGAATCCACGGTCTTCACCCAATAGCACCCTTCGAATCCACGAACGTGCCTCGCTCCGAATCCACGAGAGCGGTTGAACCTTGAATCCACAAGGACAACGCGAATCCACGCGCCGATTTTTGGGGTAAATCGTTGTTTTGGGTGGTGATGATCCGCCGAATACTTAGATCAAAGATAGATCGGAAATACCATCTAAGTATTCATTAGTTTGATTCAACTCGAGATATGAGTATGAAAACCTAGAATCAAACTAATCAATATAGATGAAGAAACATAGAGTATTCTCTAATGATTTCCTTTCTTCTCTATATGTGGATCTATAGCCGTATAAAATGATATATGAAAATGACGACTATGTGGATTGACCCTAGAAAAAGAGTCATAGGGTCTATTATAGGTTAGAAACCCTAGGAAGGAGATAAGAATCAAAAACCTAACATTTCTGAAAATTTTACGGACGGCGATCCGGATCGTATTGGCTGTGATCCGGATCGTCGTAACGAGACAGCCAGTTCCAGAAAAACGAAGGTTCGGGATCCGGATCGAAGTGCATGATCCGGATCGTTCATACAGTTTACCAAACATCAACGTTCGGGATCCGGATTGCGAAGCATGATCCGGATCGTTCAAGGAAATGGTAAACTCACTGTTCGGGATCCGGATCAAGAGACTACGATCCGGATTGATCTGGTGTATGAACGAACCACCTTCGGGATCCGGATCGAACAACCTGATCCGGATCCTGAACATGTCCCAAGTCCAGTTTTGATTTTTATGCAATGAAGGATTCTTCCAAGTGTTTCTACACTACAAGAAGTATTCGGATCACACAAAATCTTTAGTTAAACATACCTGATCCTTTTGAATTCTTCTTTCTTGAGATTGAGTTAAATGATCCAACTTTCTTCACCTTCAATCTTCAAGACTTGAGACTTTCACGAAACTACGCCAACTCAAATTCCGTAACAATACATAAGTCTCTCAGACTAAAAAAAAAAGAAAGAGTACAAGTCTGAATCTCACTACAAGGATCTCTCAAAATAAAACTCTCAAAAATAAAAAGAGGATACATCTACTCTCTTTCGAAGACGACTGGCAGGGATCTATCTCGCGACTCCCTTACCTCGATCAGCAGGATCAGCAATTAGAACAGCAGGAACAGGAGTAGAGGTCCCTGGGGAAAAATACACCGCGGCGGGTGTGAGAACTACATCCCACAGTAGTTCTCAGTGGGTGCCGCCAACAAGGCCCGACGGTCAGCCCACTAAGTCTACTAGAGGCATAAAGTAACAAAAGCAATACTGAAAGGAAAAGAGCTGGAAAAATAACTCTACAGCTACTATGCCTCAATCTAAATGTTCAAGAAGTGGATCAGATTGAAACATGATGCATCTACTAACTCTCAAATACAATCACCCAATCTACACTGACTGCCACATGGGGTCCAGTCAAACCTGCGCCCACCTACTGCCGCACATCCACAAAAGGACGGGTCTACCGTTAGGGCGTCCCTGACTGCCAAAACTGGCCCAGCCAGAGGGACTGCGTCGACAAAGTCGCGATAGCAAAGTAACAGGCCCAACTCCGGAGTGCACTCGAGGGGCGCGACCCCACCGAGGAAAGTATCCGCGCATCTCTGTCAAGCTCAATATGGCCCATGCAGGCTATTGTGAGGACCTGGACCCACGAGGTGATTACGGCTGACCAGCGGCCTTCTGGAGGCCTTTGTAGCGTGTCGGTGGTGTTTGTGCACAATTGGACACTAGTGATGGACTCAGAGTGTTTAATGGATCACGAGAATAGTCAGATGGCCCCGTTGAATGCTTAGAAGTGGTTTCGCGCGCAATGGATATTAAATTGGACTCGGAGCGAAGTTTGGATAAAAGATCACCTCTCCGGATGCCTTCGGGAACTTTTAGAATTGGAATTTGGCAAATCGGACTTTAGAAAGGGACCCGGCGCGAAAATCGGATCAAGTGGGCTTTTCGGGGGCTTTCGGCAAATTTTCGGATGAGAATTTGGAGAAACGGACACCGTATTTGGATTCAGCGCGCGAAAATCGTTGAGAATGGACTATTTACTTGTTTTTTCGGAAGCCCGGGTGACGCGCGCGCGTTTTTGGAGGCCCGTGTGCGAATCCCGAGTTGGCGGCTCGGATACCGAGGTGGCGCGCGGCTCTAGGGAGCGTACGGACGCGGGGATGGCGTGCAGGCGCGCTGGGGAAGCGCGCTTCTGCGCGGGTCACGCGGGGGCCGCCACGTGGCGGGCCCCTATTCGCGCCCGCGCGGACGCGTGGGGCGGCGTCCGTGCGGCGCGCTCGGTGTCCCGCGCCTGGGTGAGGGGCGGTGTAACGCACTCGTGTGGCGCGTGGGCTGCGTCGCCCACGTGGCGCGCGGGGGCGCGCGCCGCGTGGCGCAGGGGGCGCGCGCCCGCGCCTGGCGCACGCGCCCCTGTGTGGTGGACCGCCTGGCAGCGGGCCCCCTTGGGCGGTGCACCGTGGACCCGGTCCACGGGAGCCCTCCCCTCCTCTCTTCTTCTCTTCTTCTTCCTTTTCCTCCCCGCGCCACCATTTCTTCTCCCTTTTTCTTCTTCTCCAACCAAGCGAGAGAGAGAGTGATAGGGAGGGGATTTTGTGGGGAGCGGCGGTGCGCCGTGGACCTCGCGAAGCGCGCGAGGTGTTCCAAGGAGACGGTTGGGCGGCGCGACGCGGTCGAGGTAGGTCCCGCGTGTTAGTTTTGCGGTATTTTTGGCACAGTTTTGGAGCGTCCTTTTGGACATTGGATTTGACCCCTTGCTCTCGTGTGTGTTAGGGACCATATTTTTTTCTGTCCGTTTTACTGCGCGGACTGCTGCCGGCGTTTGGACGCGCCTCGTTTTGCGCGTGGACTCGTAAGTGTGCATCGTTTTGCGTGTAACTTGTTGTACGAGCGTTGGATCGAGGCGAGCCTATACACTTTTTTCATCTACTCGACGCGAGGATTATTACCATATTTTCTGGGATTTTTCGGGAATTGCCCGAAGGTATACTTTTTCCGTTCTCCTATGCAATGTGATACAGATGTGTATGTTGTGGAGTTTCGCGCTCAACGCGTTGTGGAATTTGTAACTTGCCTCCGGGATTCGGATTTTGATGTACAGGTACTCGTTTCGAAGGGCTCGACGCGCCGATCGCGTCCGTATTTTGGTGGATTTTTCAGAGTCCGTTCTGCAGGTGAAAATTGCACATCTTCGGGGCTGGTTTCAGCAGATGGTGTATATTGGATATTTTAGCATAAAGTGTAACTTTGGACCTTTGTTGTACCTAGGAGGGTTCGCGAGTGTTTTTGGAACACTGCTAGGAGGCGAGTTTGCGCAACTTGTACCGTGGATATGGGTTCAGCAGATTGTGCGTGTAGATGGCCACGTTCTTCACCAACCCCAGGTTGCCTTGGATTGAGCACTTCAGGTGGGTGTTCTGTTCCCAGAACCGATGGACGGTTCTTAATTCTTATATTAGAATGCACGCATGTTTAAGGTACAATAATTGTAGTTATTGGGAGGTGAGCTAGGAAGGATGATTGTATAAAGGGAATTGCAAGACTAATATTCATATAAATCTTATCGAGAACTTGCAGCATTCATATTATGCATGATGATGAATTGTAAATGATTACCTAAGGGACTTGCCCTATGTGATGGACATTTGCATGCTTATATGGTCATCTAATTAGGCAATCTTTTATGCTACACTACTCATTGGAACTTGACTTAGGAGAAACCATGCTTTTCCTTTCTCTCCTTTGTTAGTCAGGCGGTCTATGTTGTCGGGCGCGAGAGGGGGTTTGGGATAGTGTAGTCAGATTCTTGGGATATGGGACAGGCTGGGCTTGATGGCAGGGTATTGCGGCGACCGCGGACTTTGGGCGGTCGACCGGGTGGGTTATTATTACACCAGATTGGTTCTCAGATTCTCTAGTGGGCGGAGTTCCTACTTATTTAGTGTGCGACCGTGCCGGTCAGGAGCCGGTCTGTCATTCATTTAGTGTGCGACCGTGCCTGTCACGCCCCGAGTCCGCCAATTTGTACGGTTCGGGCACGCCAACAGACGCCTATCGGGTATGACCTTTCACTACCCGAAAGGAACGGTAACATCCATAATCATACAACAAGTATATGCGGAAGCTCAATATCAGAGTACTGAAAATCACTATAAATTTGAACTTTCGTTTTATAAACAAACAGTTTAAACGATAATGAAAGCATACAAGAGTGAACCATAACTTAAATTTATTACACTTACATTTCTGAACTTGCAAATAAAATTATACAATTCCTTTACATAAATTCCTCACCAGACAAGGTGTAGTGGCCTGGTTCCCATGCAACGTTCTTTCGATGAATCCATGTTAGAGACCTAGTGTGGGTATATGGCCCATGGTGTGACGCCCCACTTCCCAGGGGGTCACCCATCCTAGAACTACTCTAGCTCTAGCACGCTAACTCTCATGTCCTCTTGGATCTTGCTACCATCCAAAATGCTATAGCCAGGTTAGAGATTTAGTCCTATTATATCATTTATATAGAGGACTAATCCAAATTCCGGGGGTGTCACATTCTTCCCCCCTTTAAGCCCTTTAAGCCCTGACGTCCACGTCAGGCTCAAGCACACTCACAAGCACCAGGCGATGTGAGACTCGTCTCGCTAGCCTTAGCCGATCTTGTGAGGAGCTGCACTCCACTCACAACGGTCATTAGCCGGGGAGCCTCGCTCTACCCGCTATATAACCCTAGCTCAGCCGAGACTCATCTCACATTTCGGCTGGTGAATGGCTCTGATACCAATTGTGACGCCCACTTCCCAGGGGGTCACCCATCCTAGAACTACTCTAGCTCTAGCACGCTTAACTCTCATGTTCCTCTTGGATCTTGCTACCATCCAAAATGCTATAGCCAGGTTAGAGATTTAGTCATATTATATCATTTATATAGAGGACTAATCCAAATCCGGGGGTGTCACACATGGTGCATCAATGGGATGCCACAGATGGACCCTGTGTGATATTATTAACTGTGTTGGCCTCGGCTGGGTTTGCCGAAATTTCGGAAAAGAATTAGGCCAAACAGAGGTCGGAAATGGATTCAGCACGGAAAAAAAGAAAAAAAAAAAAAAAAAACGCTTGAAAACGGCTATTTGCTTGTTTGATTCTGAGTCCGGTGCCCAAAAAACGGGACTCCCGGGAGTTTTCAGTGGTTTTGGTGCATGGGAGGGGCCGTAGACCGCCGGCATGCCACGTGGGCGGCCTATCATTGGCCGTTTACGGCGCGCGGTCACAGAGCAGCGCGCGGGGTGCACAGACCCGGGCGCACGGACACGTGGCACCGCCTGGTTGGCGGCGCAAGGCGCGCGGTACCGGGTGAGCGCGGCGGTGCATGGACCAAGGCGGGGACACGTGGCAGGCCTCGGCTTGGTCGTGTTGCACGCGGCGCGGTCCACGGAATTCCTACGTGGGATGCGTGGACGGTGGTGTAAGGGGACACGTGGGTCACCCTCTGATTTGCGGGCACACCGAGCGCGGGCACGGCGCCTGGGCTGGCGCCT